>OZ023216.1:33837773-34263503 GCA_963995525.1 Escarpia spicata
CATTAAATCAGCGAAGGAAGAATCCGAACAGTGGCACTCGTTATTCACGACGCGAGAATTACTTTACAATTCGTCTTCTACTACCAGCAAGAAGATGCACCCACACTGCGCACACACACACACACACACACACACACACACCACCACACACACACACACACACACACACACACACACACACACACACACACACACACACCTCTCTCTCTCTCTCTCTCTCTCTCTCTCTCTCTCTCTCTCTCTCTCTCTCTCTCTCTCTCTCTCTCTCTCTCTCTCTCTCTCTCTCTCTCTCTCTCTCTCTCTCTCTCTCTCTCTCTCTCTCTCTCTCTCTTCTCTCTCTCTCTCTCTCTCTCTCTCTCTCTCTCTCTCTCTCTCTCTCTCTCTCTCTCTCTCTCTCTCTCTCTCTCTCTCTCTCTCTCTCTCTCTCTCTCTCTCTCTCTCTCTCTCTCTCTCTCTCTCTCTCTCTCTCTCTCTCTCTCTCTCTCTCTCTCTCTCTCTCTCTCTCTCTCTCTCTCTCTCTCCTCTCTCTCTCTCTCTCTCTCTCTCTCTCAATTACGTCTATCGTTGGCGCATCAATTACCAAACGACGCTATAATAACAGTTTGGATTGGTTTTCTGAAAACCACAACACGACACTGTCAGCTGTTGAGCAACCTTCTCTCGGTAATGATCCGAGGTTGGTTTGCTGGGAATGTTTGTGAATCTCTCCACCTCCTTCCAATGTAGACGACCAGATTGTAAGCCGGTTAATACACATATAACATATATACTAATGCAGATGGTAGGTGTGCATGTGCACGCGCAGGCCCTGAACTAGTAGTCCTGTACGCTTCGCTGCACGTGCGCGTGGCACGAGATTTTCCACCTAATCGTCGCATCACGTATCCTAGAGCTGCGTCATGCTGCGTTGACAAACGTTCATTGTGTCAGAACAAATAACTATGTTGAAATATTCGCGTTTCTTTTGTTGTTCAGTATATTTAACAATATTGTGTATGTATGTAGTATATAGCATGTGTCAGTGTTGATTGTACGCCGGGTGAACTAACGATAATTGTATTCCTTTGTTTATGGAGTTCTACGAGAACTTCTTTCCATTAATTTTGATTACGGTGTAATCAGCGTTGTGCTCACCACCACGTGTTCGGGAATCCAGTACATTTATTCTCGTGGACTGCCATATTAACAACTTACTTCTGCCTTTGTTTCGTCCATCCAGTATTATAAACGAAACAGTTGGTGTTCGAATGAACAGTTTGGGCTGGCATTAGCTTGTATAGCGCGTTGATCGGTCCTTAAACTAAATACCATGCTTAGCGCGATAAAATAAAAAAGGATCGTAGGTAGACCTGATTACGTTTGTGGACGTTACACATCTAGGCTGTAAACGCTATGGATGAACGTTACTTGCTTAGCCATGTAATATATGATACAAAGAAGTTCATATTACGAACCTCTCCTATAATATGCAAGCCTACTGGGCACTTGTAGGGAAGACCGAGGCAAAGTGTAAATATGGGGCAAAGTGAACAACACTATTTCACGTTCTGAGCACTGGCACCATATAACATGGATGTTAAGCAAACATTAAATCGTGCGATTGTAGTTTTACTACAATGCACCATCACGGCAAAACAAAAACTTTCCTATGTGTAATAATCCGGTTATCGTGGAGTAACGCGTACCACATATTAGGCCCTGCAAGTTTGATGTATGTAGAGAGTTGGGACTGAGGATTGTTAATGTCAGCTTGCTTATCCTCTGTGGCTCTCTACGTCACACATTGAGGCGACACCGTCTTGAACGTGATCTCATAATCACGATGAATACACAGTCATTACAATGTTGAGTCAGGTTTTTTCCAACAAATACATCTGTTTGAAAGGCGATTTGGTGAAAAGTGAATAGATGGTTAACCCTACCTTTCTATGCTGTTTTTAAAAAATAAGGCGTTGCCAAATAATCCTATCGCCCAGTTAATCTATCATCACAGTCGTTAATTGTATCTGTCGAAGGCACATCTGTTTTCTCATGAACGGACTCTCACGTCTCATTAACATTTTTCTTCTCCAAAATACAACCTCATATCCGGTACAACTGCAAGCTCGTTCTAGTAATGTTTTAGTAGCTTCTGTGAAATCATCACACACAACGTTAACTCATTTACTTTTGGACCAGACATTAATTCAAGATATTTTCAAATCTGGAATCCTGACGTGAATTTGCAATACATTTATGGACGTGTTTTTTAGTTGATTCTGTCGAAGTCCATTGCGCTCTTGGATGGCAAGTGATTTGAAAGTTAATTGTCAGCACGGCAATTGACTTTAGCAAATTATCAGATGTACCGTAAATCACGTCGGCAAACAACGTCGTTGTTATACATACTGCGAATTTACTTTATTCGCACACTACGTCTATGTATTGCCACACAAAAGAACCAGACTCGCGATAGGCTAAACCAGTTGAGAAAGCAGCTTTAATGTCGGTGATATATGTTTCCAAACAAATTATGATCTAGTACATAACATAAAATAAGTCGCTCCACCCATAAGCCGATCTAGAGGGCACATGCCTTTTAGAATGGGTCCATGTGACCGTGCTCCTAGAAAGTTTTAAATGTGCCCCCGCTGAGGTTACAATAAGGTGAAGTTACGGCGACGCGGCGGCGAAAAAAAAATTCGATAGCCCCTCCTTCCTCCCCATCTTCCGATGTCACAGTCGATCCAATACAGCGGAGAAACTGAAGTTAAGTTGGCGCTATAGCGAAATATTTTCTACACCATTTGGTTCGGCCGCTAGTGCAGGTTTTTTACCTCCCTAGACTCACTTTCTGGACCCGTCCCTGACACTGCAAATATATTTTTATCAGCGGCAAGAAGACGTTGTCTTAAGGTAAGCGCCTATCCTATACTGAATTCAAGCTTACTGCGCATCAGTTCCGAAATGTAGTTACGGGGTGCTTTAAAGATAGCACAAACCATATATTTGCCTGGGAAGGTTTTTTTGTTGTCTGTAGAGATATATCAGAAATTAAAACTTTCTCTACTACCGTTTAGCGAAATGACGTAATTTATTACGGGGTAAAAATTAGGCTACTCCTCGTAAGTTAAAGTCACGTTTTTATAAGTGTTACCACAATACGGCATTTTATTACAAGTGACAAATGAAATAATCAACCATTTGTATAACCCACAATATATATTTTGCCATTTTGGATCAACTTGATTTTAAACAACCTATAAAGTTGAACTTCTTTGTGTTCAGGGTGGGCGCTTTCCTAAATCAGTTGACAGTAAAACAAGTAACACCTTTCGTACCCATTAGCAATTAAGGGTGACTGGTTTGAAATATAGGAATGTTGTAAGGTTAAAAAATGTCGTACGCAAGCGTTCAATGCCAAACCAGAATAATTGTACACTCAAAGTGGCAAACGCGATATCGATGAAAAACAAGGATGACCAGCTAAGGTACACGCGCTGGAATATATGAAGTACATTACAGTCGTAGCGATTCTAAACACACAAACTAACCTTTTAATTACGTCCCAAGTGCTCGACACTTCACGTCCAGAGCCTGCCCCTACAACCACGTCCGGTGCCTGTTCACATGAATAATCTCATGTGTATTATTTTGAGAATATACATATTATGTTTCCTGGAGTCTGTCACACATGGCCGCTCACGTCACGCGTGGCTGGTTTCGAGTGCAAACACGCTACGACCAGGAGCATCGTGGGGCAGTCCGACTCGCACATTAACGACCATTAACCATTATTACATTTTACGATGAACGAAAAATGTAATATAGATTTAGTTGAAACTTTTTGGCGTGCACTGACTACATGCATTTTAACTCTCTAGATATAGTTTAGGTACAGCTGTACTCATAAATACATAGATATACACAGTATTGAATAAACTAAACATTTGTATATAATATATTAAGATAAGCCAATGATAATGTTATATAAGTTAATGGCAACCCAATACAACGACATTTGTGTCGTCATAATAGGAATCGCTTACAGTGTTTTCTACTGTTCTGGTAGTATGTTTGTATTAATTAATTTAATTGCTTCATGTGAGTCCCCAGTTTAAAGTTGGTTGAAGTATATAAAATATAATTATAAAACTGAATGATTAACTTATATTTCAGATAAAATGTGGTGAAAATAAGTTTTGTTCTTGTTCACTGTCAGTTTCCGTGATTTTGATATAGCTTAAGTCTTCGTTCCTGAGATTGAAATCTTCGTCTTTGATGGTCAATGAGCAGACACCTTGAAATATGTTATGTTTATGTTATCATTTGCCCTATATTATTTGCACTTTATACACACACACACACACACACACACACACACACACACACACACACACACACACACACACACACACACACACACACACACACACACACACCACACACCACACACCACACACACACACACACACACACACACACACACACACACACACACACACACATTAAATAGATATGTATTATTTCAGTCGTTCGATGACACAGTCCGTCGCAGGTTCGTTATTCGGAATGAAGGTTACTTCGGATCAACCGCCAGTGCGAGCGTATTGATCAGCACAGACTATAGACGCTGTCAACTCCGCGCACTTGGGCCGTCAGTCGTAACTCACGCTCTGGTGATCTCATTAATAGTAAAATCTGTTTAATTACTGTCAACGATCCTTCACATCTTTGATCTTTCATTCAGTGCATGGCCAGCAGTACAGAGGTAAAGTGCTGTCTCAGGACAATGCAATCGCAATAAAAAATGGGAGGGGTTGGCGGACAAAGCCTCCCAATATTTATATTTTATTAATTTTGTTGACGGGTTAGCGTCAACGATGGAACAGTTAGAGGCTAAAAAAAAATCTCCAACACTACCCCACTCGACTCCGCGAATACTCTCCAAAACTGAGTGGGTTGTGACTGGGCAGGGTCTGGGCAGAGACTGGATGGGGATTGGGCGGGGACTGAACAGGGACTGGGCAGGGATTGGGCGGGGATTGAGCAAGGACTCTCACATTGCGGGTAATCACCGCATAATGTTTTAGAAGTGTGTGTACCTATTGCAACATATAACCTATTAAATCATTGCTATCTGATGTACCAGTAACACTGAAAACAGTAAGTCATAACATATCAAAATGACCACTAGTTAAAATATCAGGATTTTATGCGTGAGGAAATTTATGACACTCAATTTTCGTAACAGACAATTATAATTACAGGCTGCTGTACAACCGAACTAAAGAAGGTATACACGTATACGTCAACAGCATTTATGCCATCTCTCACGGAGAAGTAAAAAATACAACCATTAATGTGGCCGAAGCTTGTTTGATGTCGTAATAAAGAAAAAGTGGATACATATAATGAAAGTTGGTAATGGGCAACTTTTATTGCCAACTGGTATGCAATTCAATCATACCGGAAATATGTAATTCACATATAAAGCATTGCATACATAAACATTTGCTATGACTATGCAATGCAAATTTATTTATATATACAATGACAAACAGTAGATAACTATTCTGTGAAGACACTGCTACTCTACACAATGACATTAAAGGAGCAAAGTGATATACAAACATATTGTGGGTGCCAAATTTGTGGACAGGGAGTCAGATTGGAGGACAAGAGGCATCAAAGAAGCGATCTGGATTAGAAAAACCAAGGCCTGCATGAACCGAGACGAAGGACGATACTGGCTTTCACACATCTACGACGATCTCTTGAAGAGCCACCCAGGGCGCAGCCGTGGGGGGCACACACCCGAGTGACCACATCTACCGTGTCGCCATCTAGCGGTTGTCGTCTAAAGAAGACTGCTGAAAGCAGTCGAAACGTCACGAGAACAGAAGGTAAACCGATTGTGAAATAAGTAAAAAATATCACTCATTAAAACCATGGTATACCATAATAAATATCATGGTGTTTTGGCAGGAGTAAATATCACGTTATACCATGGTTTAAATACTGTTCAATTAATGACATTATTTGAAACGTAATACATACCAGACGGGGTCGGTGACTCCTATAATTAAGATAAAATGTCGCTATCACAGGAGTCACCCCATTTACGTTAATAGGCCTAATAACATAGGTCGTTTTAATCAACAATAAAATCCATACGTGTGTGTGTGTGCGCGCGCGTGTGTGTGTGCGTGTGCATGTGTGTGTGTGTGTGTGTAAAGTACAAGATGGATGCACCTCTGATGTCGCTCACCAAAAACATCTATAAAATTCATAAAATACTGGGTGACTTGGCCCCCACAATGTAAAAACACACGTGTGTTGTAATGTCTCCGCGCATGTGGATATTTGCGTGCGTGTGTGTGTGTGTGTGTGTGCGTGCGTGCGTGCGTGCGTGCGTGCGTGCGTGCGTGTATGTGTGTGGATATAATGGGTAAGTGTACCACATACTGACATATTGCGCTTGTTTTTGATGCGAATGAAAATAATATGTAGACTATGTTATTTGCAGGATAAATGACGTCGGCAATGCATTTACAAAAGCTGTTTCAAAGACGTCGTTTGTCGGTGTTTAATATTAGCAGTGAGTACCACACCACCAATGTTTAGCCAACCTCCCACCAAGTGCTAGGACCACAACACGATATTAGGACCAACTTCTCACTAATTGCTAGGATCACACACCATCAATGTAATCTTCACCAACTTTTCTCGACGGACGAATGCTTTATCTGTTAAATTTCCGTTACATGTATTTTCTGATGGTAGCCTAAATGTATTGCGACAGCAGATATTTTATTTACGATATGTTTCCGGAAATGTATACAATAGTTGCGCGGTGGTGTTTCCAGGCGTTGTGGTATAGGCCTAAGCTTGGGCGAGGTGTTGGTTGTGAATTATGTTGAACTAATCAAGTATGATAACTTGTGATTCCAGCCACGTTTGGCATCATCTTTGGATTTAGTAGATCAGATATGTTTTAGGAACAGATGCGACGATAGAGTCCAAGTGTAACTTTCAACTGGTTTGCCAATTAACATTCACCAGTCCACGGCACAGTTAGACTTTAGCCTATAATTATCATGCTTTGATACCTAGCCGAGTTTTGTCAGATCAGTTCCGATTCACTCGATAGGCGACGCTGCGGACTACAAGAATCGGCGAATGTCTCTCTGTCCACAACCTTCACGTTCTGCAGTAACTGGCGTTGACGTCCAATGTCTGCCAGCTCAAGAGAAGCTACACCACATGCAATGATGATCAGTGTATAAACACAATTGATTGAAAACTCAACATTGCCTCACGTAGTTTGTGATGTATCACGCCCGTTGATACCCAGGTGGCAGCACAGTTTGACATTTTCATTCCCGTGCTTTTTTACTTTCATCGAACACGTAGTGCACCCAGCTATATCTGCTGTAAACAACGCGAGTAACCCATTTGATGCTGCGGGTCGATTATTCCTGCACTCAATACATTAAAGCAGAACCGATTTTAGATAGGTAGTAGGTCGACGTGAATTCCAGGAGACGTTGTAATCTCACTGGAATGCCACTAGGCCCTACGGACGATCTCACGCCACGTGCTGCGATCGTGAGCCGTCTCTTCCCAAGTTGTTTTATCGAGTTCAGCAGCGTCAATGTGTCTCTTGATACAGTCAACGTATCGTAGACGTAGTCTTCCCACATTCCGTTTAACATGCCGTAGCTCTCCACATAAGACAACTTTTGTCAATCGCTCGTTGTCCATGCGTACCATAGGCGTCGTGAATTCATCGGTCAAACCTTCGGGCCACCCGGCATCCAACCCCCGTCGGGCAGCTGGTCCTGTCCGAGCCGCTTTTTCCCTAAAAACATGAGATAGACTACTAGCAACTACCGCCATTGAAGCACTGCAGGCTGCATTCACCGTCAAACGTTTGATTACTGCAGTAACTGGCCCACATCATAGCAAAATAAACAAAAACAATTAACTACAATATATATGTTTTATTGTTTGTTACTGGACATTTCTGTGTACAGCAAACATCTGCACAGGGTGGTGAGTACATCAAGCAAGTCTGAGTTATATTTATAGTTATACTTCTCTGGTAGCCACCTCATCTGTGTTACATTACTCCTATTAAAATTGTATTGTATATTATCTGGATGAGGAAATAAATTTACGTACTTACTTACTTTGCGAGCAGATATGTTTTTGAGAATTACAAGGCTGAATAATTAATCCGCCACAATGTCCAGATCAATAAAGCCGATGGTGTTCTTGTTCACGGAATGTTGACTTGATGCAAGCAAACCCTGAAACGACCTTTCTGTGGGATAGACCGTGGTTGGCAGATACATTAAGGATTCCACTATTCTCGTGTAGAACGACAGGTAATTCGCAATGGTATCTCTTTTCAGCAACTCTGTGAGGGCGGGGAGAGTGTGCAACAACGCTAGAACAACTGTCGCCTTGTTGTCGAAGATATTGCAGTGTCGATGTCGGGTGGAGTTCTCGAAACGCCAGATTTATGGCGATCTTGATCAGAGTAGACTCGCCATGGCCCACCATCGTTATATCCTGTATATCATAGTTACAGTCGATAACAAAAACCACTTGTTCTGCATCACTCACGACAGTCTCATATTAGGCATTAAATAATGTTTTAAATAATGTTTTCTGAAGACACATGAGGTTTGCTTTAGACGGCCTCGAGCTTTAATCGTGGGCCCCGTGTAGTAAGTTGAAAACGCTACCCCTCGAAAACATTACGGTAGTGTTTTGAGCGTACTTTCAAAACACTGCTGTGGTGTTTTGAGCGTACCTTTAAAACACTACGGAAGTGTGTTGAGGATACTTTCAAAACACTATCGTAATGTTTTGAGCATACCCTCAAAACACTAATGTTAATTAAAACACACTACCCCTACATTTTGTTCCCGATTTCTCCATTTCTGTGTGTTTGTGGCCATCCACAAAGTACGGGCAATCGATGCCATTTTACATGGGGTGGGGTATCTTGGTAATAAGGGTTACGTAACAATTAAAAACTAGCTATAGAGTCACGTGTTAATTATCCTGTGACATTTGTTTTTCCGCCATTTTAGCTGTCAAGCTTCACGATGTCTGACATGTCATACCTGTATAATTATATATAAAAGTATATGTGTAGCACAATGAACATCGGTCTATCATAATAATATGTTGTGCTTACAAGTATTCACAACTAGAACTGTAATATTCATGAGTTTATTTAATTGAAAATAATTGGTTACGTATTGTACATAATTATAAATAATATAATATATGCATGTCAATAAGCATTGTTGAAATGGAGCGAGTTTCACACCGGTACTCAAATATGGGTAGACAGTTGTGACTATTGTCAACATCACGTAGTATGATGGCATTCCGGTAAAATAGTTCACTTTATCATCACTGACATCTAATCTATGGAGCATACAGACATTTTTACGGAGGCACTCATTGTCTGCTCTCCTGTGGTGCAGTAATGTCACTAGTCGTTAGTTCGGTTTCAGTGGCAATGGCTCAGGAGGAGATTCAAGCACATCCGCGACGGTTTGCTCCGTTTCATACGTGACAGACTCCTTGCCGAGTTTACCAAGCTCCAGTAGAGCACTTGCAGCTGTTGCCACATTTTGGTTGTGGGCTTTTTGCCGTTTCAAGTTTTGTCGTTGTTCAAACGTATTCAATGCAGCAATTTTCGCCCTTTATGTAGGCGACGAAACATGACGGGATATGCTTGGGACAAAATCTGGCGATAGAGGGTTGTTGCTCTTCTTTCCTGAAAAAATATCATAAAACCTGAGAACGAAATATATTTTCATTCAAAAATTACAGATTCAACTATTAATTTGATAACATTTGCACTATTAAACAATATGACTGCCTGACACTGTGACAGGCATCATAAACAATTGTTATGGCTATGCTTATGCTGAGTGCCAGTGACGTCAACGACTTTTTAAAGAGCGTGTCCTCAAAGTTCAGGATGCCAGTCCGTTGCAGTTCTTTGTTGGTCACACGATCCGTCCATCCCAAGGATCTTTCGCAGATAGCGGAGATGGATCTGTGACAGTCTCTGAACATGTCGTCTGTGCAACGTGTACCTCCCGTAGTTGTATAAGAGACATGACAGGACGACAGCGCGGTACACCTTGCATTTTGCCATGGGCTTGATGTTACGTCTACTCCATAATCATTCACGTAGTCTACCAAAAGCGGCGGAGGCCGATTGGAACCGAACAGATAGTTTTTTTTGCAACACTGCAATCATTGGCAATAGTGCTGCCTTGGTACTTAAAAGTGGTAATGACGATCGTACGTTTTGCCGGGGGGCAGGATGGTGAAGGACCTCAGTATTGCGAATGTTAGTGGTAAGTCTAAAAGTACATAAGCGTCAGCAAACTTGTTCAACAATGAATTGAATCGCTCCATGTAGCGATTCAAATCGTATTCGCACACGAATCGGACAGGAAATTCCCAGGAGTGACGTCATTATAGAGGGAGGGAGGGAGGGAGGGAGGGAGGGAGGGAGGGAGGGAGGGAGGGAGGGAGGAAGGGAGGAAGTGAGGAAGGGAGGAAGGGAGGAAGGGAGGAAGGGAGGAAGGGAGGAAGGGAGGAAGGGAGGACGGGAGGAAGGGAGGAAGGGAGGAAGGGAGGAATGGAGGAAGGGAGGAAGGGAGGAAGGGAGGAAGGGAGGAAGGGAGGAAGGGAGGAAGGGAGGAAGGGAGGCGTAATGTGGAGGTGATCTCGGTGTCGTTGTTGCGTTACTAGACCTACACGCGCCGCTGAATTTTGCATCCGCTGCAATTCCTGTAGCAATCCATCGTTGACGCCAAACAACACCGCATTTCTGTAGTCCAGCTTTGAGGTCACTAGAGGAGAAAAAGGTGTCGACAAAGTTGCTTTTACAATAATTTTGAAAATTCATAAAATATACATGTTCCACAACATTCAATATGTTTTAGGCATCTTCTTAAGTTAAATACACAAATGATGACTGAAAACAGTGTTTTAAAATATGCGTTACTTTTACAGTTTTTTATTTTATACCTTTATATCCATCATGCAATGGCCATTCTATTTGTCATCGAAACGAGAGTTTGACAGAAACAAATTCAACATATTTTACTCTAGATGATGGGCAGAACAGATAATTGTTGCACTCCCAGTACAGAATGAAACATGTTGTTACACTGATGCAATACATTTTAATATTTTTTTCGACAATAATGTTATTATGCTCTTTATAGATCTACATTTTTCAAACAAAAATTAAACTTTATGTTGATAGGAAAGTACATAACTACCTATGCTATTTTAATATTGTGCATTACTTCATGTGATGTATAATGTTGTATTTATATTGCTTATGGAAATAGCAGCTGGATTTATGGTGCATACAAAATGGTTTCATTATTGAATGTTTCTCGGCTTCAGTAAGTTTCTGTTATTTAAACATTTAATTAAAACTAAACTTTAAACTGTATAGCCAGATGTACTTAGTTAAAAGGTACATGATAGTGCCACGGGTGAGATTTCGTATGTTTTTACATTCCAACAAAAACAAGGCCAATCATTCAATATGTCATCGGCGGCTTCGTGCGTGGAGAGCTGGTGTTTTTTCTTTTAAATCAATCCGTCTGTCATGAGCTGTTGCTATGTTCATTTTCCGTTTATTCCATATATTTTCCTTCTTTTCTTTGCTGAATCTGTGACATAAACAACAGCTGGTCCACGTTTCCTTTTGATAATGTTATCTGTCACGACTCATTCGCATGGCGGTGAGTAGTATGGAGGCTCTCTGGAGGCTCAAAATTGACCTTTTTGGTGACCTTTAGGCACAAGTCTATGCATAAAAAAAGTTTTGTATTACTCCTAATTACCCCTAAACGTTTTCGGGAACCTACTTATAAAAAAGATCAAAGGCTTTTGTGACACTAAACGTTTTCGGGAACCTACTTATAAAAAACGTGATGGATTACCCCTCTTTAAGTACAATTGAGGTGCCACCTAGCGGTGAGTACAGTGATTATTTTCCCTAGCGATCAACGTCGTACTACCTATTGTGCTTACGTAAGCAATAATGCGTTTATTGTATATAACCGCGCTAAAACCACTGTGTGCAGATTAGCCCCCCCTCGTCAGCCCTGCCCCGCCGTACCCTATGTTAACAGCAGCAGCAGTGTTGCTAAGCGACCGGCTGGAGTGGACTATGAGCCTAGCGCGGCCGCCTAGCTGGCTATTAGGCGTTATGCGTTAGCAGTGTGACCAAAACGAAACCAATGCATAAATATTCGGAAATTCGCTGAAACGGAATGCGTTGTGCGTTTAAAATAATAATTTTCTGCTTCGGCTAGCGGTGAGACGGAATGCGTTGTGCGTTTAAAATATAATGGTACGATCAAAACGAAACGCCGCGTCGTTGATACACCTCGTCCCGTGGGATTGGCGTATACCACAATCCATCACTGCCACGTTGTAAATACGAAGACACGAGGCTGGTGTCATCCTCAATAGGCGTCAGGATCGTGGCTGCTAGTTGGTGGTGGTGGTGGCGACGCAATCGGGCGAGGACCCCTCAATGTGGGCGCGATCGAGCATATCGGTGTGATATCATCGCTGAACGATTCCGACGGGGCGGTCTTTCTTGTAGGCAGTTCTAAAAATCGTCAAGGTCGTGGCTGCTAGTTGGTGGCGGCGGCGTGATAGGGCGAGGACTCCGCAATGTGGGAGCGACCGAGCATACCGGTGTTTTATCATCGCTGAACGAATCGCAGCTCTATTTAAGCGGTAACGGTGGAATGTGCGCGCCGTCAAAAAAGTGGCGACGGCGGCGCGTGACACTGAGTAGGCGGCGGCTTATCGTGATCGGAATGTGAACAGAGAACAATGCCATTTCAAAAACAATAAACGAAAAGCTAAAAGCATGAAAGTAAGCGTTGTATATGATTAGTTAGGGCTCAGGAATCGTGTGGTGTAGTGATATTAGAGAAATTCGATGTAAAGCCACATTTGACGATGAATGTACTGGCATGACCGCTTAGTTTTTTTATAACATATAGACGGAAGGTTGGGACTCTGACAGCGTCCAGTCACCCCCATACACATAATTATAACATATAGACAGAAGGTTGGGACTCTGACAGTGTCCAGTCACCCCCATACACATAACATATAGACGGAAGGTTGGGATTCTGACAAGATCCAGTCACCCCCATACACATATAACATATAGACGGAAGGTTGGGACTCTGACAGGGTCCAGTCACCCCCATACACATATAACATATAGACGGAAGGTTGGGACTCCGACAGGGTCCAGTCACCCCCATACACATATAACATATAGACGGAAGGTTGGGACTCTGACAGTGTCCAGTCACCCCCATATACATATAACATATAGACGGAAGGTTGGGACTCTGACAGTGTCCAGTCACCCCCATACACATATAACATAGAGACGGAAGGTTGGCACTCTGACAGGGTCCAGTCACTCCCATACACATATAACATATATACTGAAGGTTGGGACTCTGACAGGGCCCAGTCACCCCCATACACATATAACATATAGACGGAAGGTTGGGTGTAGGGTTAGATAGAGAGAAAAAGTTGGGGTTAACCTCGCGAAAATGTTATAAAAAGTGGCGACGGCGGCGCGTGACACTGAGTAGGCGGCGGCTTATCGTGATCGGAATGTGAACAGAGAACAATGCCATTTCAAAAACAATAAACGAAAAGCTAAAAGCATGAAAGTAAGCGTTGTATATGAATAGTTAGGGCTCAGGAATCGTGTGGTGTAGTGATATTAAAGAAATTCGATGTAAAGCCACATTTGACGATGAATGTACTGGCATGACCGCTTAGTTTTTTTATAACATATAGACGGAAGGTTGGGACTCTGACAGCGTCCAGTCACCCCCATACACATAATTATAACATATAGACAGAAGGTTGGGACTCTGACAGTGTCCAGTCACCCCCATACACATAACATATAGACGGAAGGTTGGGATTCTGACAAGATCCAGTCACCCCCATACACATATAACATATAGACGGAAGGTTGGGACTCTGACAGGGTCCAGTCACCCCCATACACATATAACATATAGACGGAAGGTTGGGACTCTGACAGGGTCCAGTCACCCCCATACACATATAACATATAGACGGAAGGTTGGGAATCTGACAGTGTCCAGTCACCCCCATATACATATAGCATATAGACGGAAGGTTGGGACTCTGACAGGGTCCAGTCATCCCCATACACATATAACATATAGACGGAAGGTTGGGACTCTGACAGGGTCCAGTCACCCCCATACACATATAACATATAGACGGAAGGTTGGGACTCTGACAGTGTCCAGTCACCCCCATATACATATAACATATAGACGGAAGGTTGGGACTCTGACAGGGTCCAGTCATCCCCATACACATATAACATATAGACGGAAGGTTGGGACTCTGACAGGGTCCAGTCACCCCCATACACATATAACATATAGACGGAAGGTTGGGACTCTGACAGGGTCCAGTCACCCCCATACACATATAACATATAAACGGAAGGTTGGGACTCCGACAGGGTCCAGTCACCCCCATACACATATAACATATAGACGGAAGGTTGGGACTCTGACAGTGTCCAGTCACCCCCATATACATATAACATATAGACGGAAGGTTGGGACTCTGACAGTGTCCAGTCACCCCCATACACATATAACATAGAGACGGAAGGTTAGCACTCTGACAGGGTCCAGTCACTCCCATACACATATAACATATATACTAATGCAGATGGTAGGTGTGCATGTGCACGCGCAGGCCCTGAACTAGTAGTCCTGTACGCTTCGCTGCACGTGCGCGTGGCACGAGATTTTCCACCTAATCGTCGCATCACGTATCCTAGAGCTGCGTCATGCTGCGTTGACAAACGTTCATTGTGTCAGAACAAATAACTATGTTGAAATATTCGCGTTTCTTTTGTTGTTCAGTATATTTAACAATATTGTGTATGTATGTAGTATATAGCATGTGTCAGTGTTGATTGTACGCCGGGTGAACTAACGATAATTGTATTCCTTTGTTTATGGAGTTCTACGAGAACTTCTTTCCATTAATTTTGATTACGGTGTAATCAGCGTTGTGCTCACCACCACGTGTTCGGGAATCCAGTACATTTATTCTCGTGGACTGCCATATTAACAACTTACTTCTGCCTTTGTTTCGTCCATCCAGTATTATAAACGAAACAGTTGGTGTTCGAATGAACAGTTTGGGCTGGCATTAGCTTGTATAGCGCGTTGATCGGTCCTTAAACTAAATACCATGCTTAGCGCGATAAAATAAAAAAGGATCGTAGGTAGACCTGATTACGTTTGTGGACGTTACACATCTAGGCTGTAAACGCTATGGATGAACGTTACTTGCTTAGCCATGTAATATATGATACAAAGAAGTTCATATTACGAACCTCTCCTATAATATGCAAGCCTACTGGGCACTTGTAGGGAAGACCGAGGCAAAGTGTAAATATGGGGCAAAGTGAACAACACTATTTCACGTTCTGAGCACTGGCACCATATAACATGGATGTTAAGCAAACATTAAATCGTGCGATTGTAGTTTTACTACAATGCACCATCACGGCAAAACAAAAACTTTCCTATGTGTAATAATCCGGTTATCGTGGAGTAACGCGTACCACATATTAGGCCCTGCAAGTTTGATGTATGTAGAGAGTTGGGACTGAGGATTGTTAATGTCAGCTTGCTTATCCTCTGTGGCTCTCTACGTCACACATTGAGGCGACACCGTCTTGAACGTGATCTCATAATCACGATGAATACACAGTCATTACAATGTTGAGTCAGGTTTTTTCCAACAAATACATCTGTTTGAAAGGCGATTTGGTGAAAAGTGAATAGATGGTTAACCCTACCTTTCTATGCTGTTTTTAAAAAATAAGGCGTTGCCAAATAATCCTATCGCCCAGTTAATCTATCATCACAGTCGTTAATTGTATCTGTCGAAGGCACATCTGTTTTCTCATGAACGGACTCTCACGTCTCATTAACATTTTTCTTCTCCAAAATACAACCTCATATCCGGTACAACTGCAAGCTCGTTCTAGTAATGTTTTAGTAGCTTCTGTGAAATCATCACACACAACGTTAACTCATTTACTTTTGGACCAGACATTAATTCAAGATATTTTCAAATCTGGAATCCTGACGTGAATTTGCAATACATTTATGGACGTGTTTTTTAGTTGATTCTGTCGAAGTCCATTGCGCTCTTGGATGGCAAGTG
The DNA here is from genome assembly GCA_963995525.1 of Escarpia spicata. Taxonomy (NCBI): domain Eukaryota; kingdom Metazoa; phylum Annelida; class Polychaeta; order Sabellida; family Siboglinidae; genus Escarpia; species Escarpia spicata. The sequence goes on from OZ023216.1 coordinate 33,854,106, forward strand.
ATTTGAAAGTTAATTGTCAGCACGGCAATTGACTTTAGCAAATTATCAGATGTACCGTAAATCACGTCGGCAAACAACGTCGTTGTTATACATACTGCGAATTTACTTTATTCGCACACTACGTCTATGTATTGCCACACAAAAGAACCAGACTCGCGATAGGCTAAACCAGTTGAGAAAGCAGCTTTAATGTCGGTGATATATGTTTCCAAACAAATTATGATCTAGTACATAACATAAAATAAGTCGCTCCACCCATAAGCCGATCTAGAGGGCACATGCCTTTTAGAATGGGTCCATGTGACCGTGCTCCTAGAAAGTTTTAAATGTGCCCCCGCTGAGGTTACAATAAGGTGAAGTTACGGCGACGCGGCGGCGAAAAAAAAATTCGATAGCCCCTCCTTCCTCCCCATCTTCCGATGTCACAGTCGATCCAATACAGCGGAGAAACTGAAGTTAAGTTGGCGCTATAGCGAAATATTTTCTACACCATTTGGTTCGGCCGCTAGTGCAGGTTTTTTACCTCCCTAGACTCACTTTCTGGACCCGTCCCTGACACTGCAAATATATTTTTATCAGCGGCAAGAAGACGTTGTCTTAAGGTAAGCGCCTATCCTATACTGAATTCAAGCTTACTGCGCATCAGTTCCGAAATGTAGTTACGGGGTGCTTTAAAGATAGCACAAACCATATATTTGCCTGGGAAGGTTTTTTTGTTGTCTGTAGAGATATATCAGAAATTAAAACTTTCTCTACTACCGTTTAGCGAAATGACGTAATTTATTACGGGGTAAAAATTAGGCTACTCCTCGTAAGTTAAAGTCACGTTTTTATAAGTGTTACCACAATACGGCATTTTATTACAAGTGACAAATGAAATAATCAACCATTTGTATAACCCACAATATATATTTTGCCATTTTGGATCAACTTGATTTTAAACAACCTATAAAGTTGAACTTCTTTGTGTTCAGGGTGGGCGCTTTCCTAAATCAGTTGACAGTAAAACAAGTAACACCTTTCGTACCCATTAGCAATTAAGGGTGACTGGTTTGAAATATAGGAATGTTGTAAGGTTAAAAAATGTCGTACGCAAGCGTTCAATGCCAAACCAGAATAATTGTACACTCAAAGTGGCAAACGCGATATCGATGAAAAACAAGGATGACCAGCTAAGGTACACGCGCTGGAATATATGAAGTACATTACAGTCGTAGCGATTCTAAACACACAAACTAACCTTTTAATTACGTCCCAAGTGCTCGACACTTCACGTCCAGAGCCTGCCCCTACAACCACGTCCGGTGCCTGTTCACATGAATAATCTCATGTGTATTATTTTGAGAATATACATATTATGTTTCCTGGAGTCTGTCACACATGGCCGCTCACGTCACGCGTGGCTGGTTTCGAGTGCAAACACGCTACGACCAGGAGCATCGTGGGGCAGTCCGACTCGCACATTAACGACCATTAACCATTATTACATTTTACGATGAACGAAAAATGTAATATAGATTTAGTTGAAACTTTTTGGCGTGCACTGACTACATGCATTTTAACTCTCTAGATATAGTTTAGGTACAGCTGTACTCATAAATACATAGATATACACAGTATTGAATAAACTAAACATTTGTATATAATATATTACAGCTGTACTCATAAATACATAGATATACACAGTATTGAATAAACTAAAAATTTGTATATAATATATTAAGATAAGCCAATGATAATGTTATATAAGTTAATGGCAACCCAATACAACGACATTTGTGTCGTCATAATAGGAATCGCTTACAGTGTTTTCTACTGTTCTGGTAGTATGTTTGTATTAATTAATTTAATTGCTGCATGTGAGTCCCCAGTTTAAAGTTGGTTGAAGTATATAAAATATAATTATAAAACTGAATGATTAACTTATATTTCAGATAAAATGTGGTGAAAATAAGTTTTGTTCTTGTTCACTGTCAGTTTCCGTGATTTTGATATAGCTTAAGTCTTCGTTCCTGAGATTGAAATCTTCGTCTTTGATGGTCAATGAGCAGACACCTTGAAATATGTTATGTTTATGTTATCATTTGCCCTATATTATTTGCACTTTATACACACACACACACACACACACACACACACACACACACACACACACACACACACACACACACACACACACACACACACACACACACACACACACACACACACACACACACACACACACACACACACACACACACACATTAAATAGATATGTATTATTTCAGTCGTTCGATGACACAGTCCGTCGCAGGTTCGTTATTCGGAATGAAGGTTACTTCGGATCAACCGCCAGTGCGAGCGTATTGATCAGCACAGACTATAGACGCTGTCAACTCCGCGCACTTGGGCCGTCAGTCGTAACTCACGCTCTGGTGATCTCATTAATAGTAAAATCTGTTTAATTACTGTCAACGATCCTTCACATCTTTGATCTTTCATTCAGTGCATGGCCAGCAGTACAGAGGTAAAGTGCTGTCTCAGGACAATGCAATCGCAATAAAAAATGGGAGGGATTGGCGGACTGGGCCCCCTCTATTTAGAGTGGAGACAAAGCCTCCCAATATTTATATTTTATTAATTTTGTTGACGGGTTAGCGTCAACGATGGAACAGTTAGAGGCTAAAAAAAAATCTCCAACACTACCCCACTCGACTCCGCGAATACTCTCCAAAACTGAGTGGGTTGTGACTGGGCAGGGTCTGGGCAGAGACTGGATGGGGATTGGGCGGGGACTGAACAGGGACTGGGCAGGGATTGGGCGGGGATTGAGCAAGGACTCTCAAAGTGCGGGTAATCACCGCATAATGTTTTAGAAGTGTGTGTACCTATTGCAACATATAACCTATTAAATCATTGCTATCTGATGTACCAGTAACACTGAAAACAGTAAGTCATAACATATCAAAATGACCACTAGTTAAAATATCAGGATTTTATGCGTGAGGAAATTTATGACACTCAATTTTCGTAACAGACAATTATAATTACAGGCTGCTGTACAACCGAACTAAAGAAGGTATACACGTATACGTCAACAGCATTTATGCCATCTCTCACGGAGAAGTAAAAAATACAACCATTAATGTGGCCGAAGCTTGTTTGATGTCGTAATAAAGAAACAGTGGATACATATAATGAAAGTTGGTAATGGGCAACTTTTATTGCCAACTGGTATGCAATTCAATCATACCGGAAATATGTAATTCACATATAAAGCATTGCATACATAAACATTTGCTATGACTATGCAATGCAAATTTATTTATATATACAATGACAAACAGTAGATAACTATTCTGTGAAGACACTGCTACTCTACACAATGACATTAAAGGGGCAAAGTGATATACAAACATATTGTGGGTGCCAAATTTGTGGACAGGGAGTCAGATTGGAGGACAAGAGGCATCAAAGAAGCGATCTGGATTAGAAAAACCAAGGCCTGCATGAACCGAGACGAAGGACGATACTGGCTTTCACACATCTACGACGATCTCTTGAAGAGCCACCCAGGGCGCAGCCGTGGGGGGCACACACCCGAGTGACTACATCTACCGTGTCGCCATCTAGCGGTTGTCGTCTAAAGAAGACTGCTGAAAGCAGTCGAAACGTCACGAGAACAGAAGGTAAACCGATTGTGAAATAAGTAAAAAATATCACTCATTAAAACCATGGTATACCATAATAAATATCATGGTGTTTTGGCAGGAGTAAATATCACGTTATACCATGGTTTAAATACTGTTCAATTAATGACATTATTTGAAACGTAATACATACCAGACGGGGTCGGTGACTCCTATAATTAAGATAAAATGTCGCTATCACAGGAGTCACCCCATTTACGTTAATAGGCCTAATAACATAGGTCGTTTTAATCAACAATAAAATCCATACGTGTGTGTGTGTGCGCGCGCGCGTGTGTGTGTGCGTGTGCATGTGTGTGTGTGTGTAAAGTACAAGATGGATGCACCTCTGATGACGCTCACCAAAAACATCTATAAAATTCATAAAATACTGGGTGACTTGGCCCCCACAATGTAAAAACACACGTGTGTTGTAATGTCTCCGCGCATGTGGATATTTGCGTGCGTGTGTGTGTGTGTGTGTGCGTGCGTGCGTGCGTGCGTGTATGTGTGTGGATATAATGGGTAAGTGTACCACATACTGACATATTGCGCTTGTTTTTGATGCGAATGAAAATAATATGTAGACTATGTTATTTGCAGGATAAATGACGTCGGCAATGCATTTACAAAAGCTGTTTCAAAGACGTCGTTTGTCGGTGTTTAATATTAGCAGTGAGTACCACACCACCAATGTTTAGCCAACCTCCCACCAAGTGCTAGGACCACAACACGATATTAGGACCAACTTCTCACTAATTGCTAGGATCACACACCATCAATGTAATCTTCACCAACTTTTCTCGACGGACGAATGCTTTATCTGTTAAATTTCCGTTACATGTATTTTCTGATGGTAGCCTAAATGTATTGCGACAGCAGATATTTTATTTACGATATGTTTCCGGAAATGTATACAATAGTTGCGCGGTGGTGTTTCCAGGCGTTGTGGTATAGGCCTAAGCTTGGGCGAGGTGTTGGTTGTGAATTATGTTGAACTAATCAAGTATGATAACTTGTGATTCCAGCCACGTTTGGCATCATCTTTGGATTTAGTAGATCAGATATGTTTTAGGAACAGATGCGACGATAGAGTCCAAGTGTAACTTTCAACTGGTTTGCCAATTAACATTCACCAGTCCACGGCACAGTTAGACTTTAGCCTATAATTATCATGCTTTGATACCTAGCCGAGTTTTGTCAGATCAGTTCCGATTCACTCGATAGGCGACGCTGCGGACTACAAGAATCGGCGAATGTCTCTCTGTCCACAACCTTCACGTTCTGCAGTAACTGGCGTTGACGTCCAATGTCTGCCAGCTCAAGAGAAGCTACACCACATGCAATGATGATCAGTGTATAAACACAATTGATTGAAAACTCAACATTGCCTCACGTAGTTTGTGATGTATCACGCCCGTTGATACCCAGGTGGCAGCACAGTTTGACATTTTCATTCCCGTGCTTTTTTACTTTCATCGAACACGTAGTGCACCCAGCTATCTCTGCTGTAAACAACGCGAGTAACCCATTTGATGCTGCGGGTCGATTATTCCTGCACTCAATACATTAAAGCAGAACCGATTTTAGATAGGTAGTAGGTCGACGTGAATTCCAGGAGACGTTGTAATCTCACTGGAATGCCACTAGGCCCTACGGACGATCTCACGCCACGTGCTGCGATCGTGAGCCGTCTCTTCCCAAGTTGTTTTATCGAGTTCAGCAGCGTCAATGTGTCTCTTGATACAGTCAACGTATCGTAGACGTAGTCTTCCCACATTCCGTTTAACATGCCGTAGCTCTCCACATAAGACAACTTTTGTCAATCGCTCGTTGTCCATGCGTACCATAGGCGTCGTGAATTCATCGGTCAAACCTTCGGGCCACCCGGCATCCAACCCCCGTCGGGCAGCTGGTCCTGTCCGAGCCGCTTTTTCCCTAAAAACATGAGATAGACTACTAGCAACTACCGCCATTGAAGCACTGCAGGCTGCATTCACCGTCAAACGTTTGATTACTGCAGTAACTGGCCCACATCATAGCAAAATAAACAAAAACAATTAACTACAATATATATGTTTTATTGTTTGTTACTGGACATTTCTGTGTACAGCAAACATCTGCACAGGGTGGTGAGTACATCATGCAAGTCTGAGTTATATTTATAGTTATACTTCTCTGGTAGCCACCTCATCTGTGTTACATTACTCCTATTAAAATTGTATTGTATATTATCTGGATGAGGAAATAAATTTACGTACTTACTTACTTTGCGAGCAGATATGTTTTTGAGAATTACAAGGCTGAATAATTAATCCGCCACAATGTCCAGATCAATAAAGCCGATGGTGTTCTTGTTCACGGAATGTTGACTTGATGCAAGCAAACCCTGAAACGACCTTTCTGTGGGATAGACCGTGGTTGGCAGATACATTAAGGATTCCACTATTCTCGTGTAGAACGACAGGTAATTCGCAATGGTATCTCTTTTCAGCAACTCTGTGAGGGCGGGGAGAGTGTGCAACAACGCTAGAACAACTGTCGCCTTGTTGTCGAAGATATTGCAGTGTCGATGTCGGGTGGAGTTCTCGAAACGCCAGATTTATGGCGATCTTGATCAGAGTAGACTCGCCATGGCCCACCATCGTTATATCCTGTATATCATAGTTACAGTCGATAACAAAAACCACTTGTTCTGCATCACTCACGACAGTCTCATATTAGGCATTAAATAATGTTTTAAATAATGTTTTCTGAAGACACATGAGGTTTGCTTTAGACGGCCTCGAGCTTTAATCGTGGGCCCCGTGTAGTAAGTTGAAAACGCTACCCCTCGAAAACATTACGGTAGTGTTTTGAGCGTACTTTCAAAACACTGCTGTGGTGTTTTGAGCGTACCTTTAAAACACTACGGAAGTGTGTTGAGGATACTTTCAAAACACTATCGTAATGTTTTGAGCATACCCTCAAAACACTAATGTTAATTAAAACACACTACCCCTACATTTTGTTCCCGATTTCTCCATTTCTGTGTGTTTGTGGCCATCCACAAAGTACGGGCAATCGATGCCATTTTACATGGGGTGGGGTATCTTGGTAATAAGGGTTACGTAACAATTAAAAACTAGCTATAGAGTCACGTGTTAATTATCCTGTGACATTTGTTTTTCCGCCATTTTAGCTGTCAAGCTTCACGATGTCTGACATGTCATACCTGTATAATTATATATAAAAGTATATGTGTAGCACAATGAACATCGGTCTATCATAATAATATGTTGTGCTTACAAGTATTCACAACTAGAACTGTAATATTCATGAGTTTATTTAATTGAAAATAATTGGTTACGTATTGTACATAATTATAAATAATATAATATATGCATGTCAATATGCATTGTTGAAATGGAGCGAGTTTCACACCGGTACTCAAATATGGGTAGACAGTTGTGACTATTGTCAACATCACGTAGTATGATGGCATTCCGGTAAAATAGTTCACTTTATCATCACTGACATCTAATCTATGGAGCATACAGACATTTTTACGGAGGCACTCATTGTCTGCTCTCCTGTGGTGCAGTAATGTCACTAGTCGTTAGTTCGGTTTCAGTGGCAATGGCTCAGGAGGAGATTCAAGCACATCCGCGACGGTTTGCTCCGTTTCATACGTGACAGACTCCTTGCCGAGTTTACCAAGCTCCAGTAGAGCACTTGCAGCTGTTGCCACATTTTGGTTGTGGGCTTTTTGCCGTTTCAAGTTTTGTCGTTGTTCAAACGTATTCAATGCAGCAATTTTCGCCCTTTATGTAGGCGACGAAACATGACGGGATATGCTTGGGACAAAATCTGGCGATAGAGGGTTGTTGCTCTTCTTTCCTGAAAAAATATCATAAAACCTGAGAACGAAATATATTTTCATTCAAAAATTACAGATTCAACTATTAATTTGATAACATTTGCACTATTAAACAATATGACTGCCTGACACTGTGACAGGCATCATAAACAATTGTTATGGCTATGCTTATGCTGAGTGCCAGTGACGTCAACGACTTTTTAAAGAGCGTGTCCTCAAAGTTCAGGATGCCAGTCCGTTGCAGTTCTTTGTTGGTCACACGATCCGTCCATCCCAAGGATCTTTCGCAGATAGCGGAGATGGATCTGTGACAGTCTCTGAACATGTCGTCTGTGCAACGTGTACCTCCCGTAGTTGTATAAGAGACATGACAGGACGACAGCGCGGTACACCTTGCATTTTGCCATGGGCTTGATGTTACGTCTACTCCATAATCATTCACGTAGTCTACCAAAAGCGGCGGAGGCCGATTGGAACCGAACAGATAGTTTTTTTTGCAACACTGCAATCATTGGCAATAGTGCTGCCTTGGTACTTAAAAGTGGTAATGACGATCGTACGTTTTGCCGGGGGGCAGGATGGTGAAGGACCTCAGTATTGCGAATGTTAGTGGTAAGTCTAAAAGTACATAAGCGTCAGCAAACTTGTTCAACAATGAATTGAATCGCTCCATGTAGCGATTCAAATCGTATTCGCACACGAATCGGACAGGAAATTCCCAGGAGTGACGTCATTATAGAGGGAGGGAGGGAGGGAGGGAGGGAGGGAGGGAGGGAGGAAGGGAGGAAGGGAGGAAGGGAGGAAAGGAAGAAGGGAGGGAGGGAGGGAGGAAGGGAGGAAGGGAGGAAGGGAGGAAGGGAGGAATGGAGGAAGGGAGGAAGGGAGGAAGGGAGGAAGGGAGGAAGGGAGGCGTAATGTGGAGGTGATCTCGGTGTCGTTGTTGCGTTACTAGACCTACACGCGCCGCTGAATTTTGCATCCGCTGCAATTCCTGTAGCAATCCATCGTTGACGCCAAACAACACCGCATTTCTGTAGTCCAGCTTTGAGGTCACTAGAGGAGAAAAAGGTGTCGACAAAGTTGCTTTTACAATAATTTTGAAAATTCATAAAATATACATGTTCCACAACATTCAATATGTTTTAGGCATCTTCTTAAGTTAAATACACAAATGATGACTGAAAACAGTGTTTTAAAATATGCGTTACTTTTACAGTTTTTAATTTTATACCTTTATATCCATCATGCAATGGCCATTCTATTTGTCATCGAAACGAGAGTTTGACAGAAACAAATTCAACATATTTTACTCTAGATGATGGGCAGAACAGATAATTGTTGCACTCCCAGTACAGAATGAAACATGTTGTTACACTGATGCAATACATTTTAATATTTTTTTCGACAATAATGTTATTATGCTCTTTATAGATCTACATTTTTCAAACAAAAATTAAACTTTATGTTGATAGGAAAGTACATAACTACCTATGCTATTTTAATATTGTGCATTACTTCATGTGATGTATAATGTTGTATTTATATTGCTTATGGAAATAGCAGCTGGATTTATGGTGCATACAAAATGGTTTCATTATTGAATGTTTCTCGGCTTCAGTAAGTTTCTGTTATTTAAACATTTAATTAAAACTAAACTTTAAACTGTATAGCCAGATGTACTTAGTTAAAAGGTACATGATAGTGCCACGGGTGAGATTTCGTATGTTTTTACATTCCAACAAAAACAAGGCCAATCATTCAATATGTCATCGGCGGCTTCGTGCGTGGAGAGCTGGTGTTTTTTCTTTTAAATCAATCCGTCTGTCATGAGCTGTTGCTATGTTCATTTTCCGTTTATTCCATATATTTTCCTTCTTTTCTTTGCTGAATCTGTGACATAAACAACAGCTGGTCCACGTTTCCTTTTGATAATGTTATCTGTCACGACTCATTCGCATGGCGGTGAGTAGTATGGAGGCTCTCTGGAGGCTCAAAATTGACCTTTTTGGTGACCTTTAGGCACAAGTCTATGCATAAAAAAAGTTTTGTATTACTCCTAATTACCCCTAAACGTTTTCGGGAACCTACTTATAAAAAAGATCAAAGGCTTTTGTGACACTAAACGTTTTCGGGAACCTACTTATAAAAAACGTGATGGATTACCCCTCTTTAAGTACAATTGAGGTGCCACCTAGCGGTGAGTACAGTGATTATTTTCCCTAGCGATCAACGTCGTACTACCTATTGTGCTTACGTAAGCAATAATGCGTTTATTGTATATAACCGCGCTAAAACCACTGTGTGCAGATTAGCCCCCCCTCGTCAGCCCTGCCCCGCCGTACCCTATGTTAACAGCAGCAGCAGTGTTGCTAAGCGACCGGCTGGAGTGGACTATGAGCCTAGCGCGGCCGCCTAGCTGGCTATTAGGCGTTATGCGTTAGCAGTGTGACCAAAACGAAACCAATGCATAAATATTCGGAAATTCGCTGAAACGGAATGCGTTGTGCGTTTAAAATAATAATTTTCTGCTTCGGCTAGCGGTGAGACGGAATGCGTTGTGCGTTTAAAATATAATGGTACGATCAAAACGAAACGCCGCGTCGTTGATACACCTCGTCCCGTGGGATTGGCGTATACCACAATCCATCACTGCCACGTTGTAAATACGAAGACACGAGGCTGGTGTCATCCTCAATAGGCGTCAGGATCGTGGCTGCTAGTTGGTGGTGGTGGTGGCGACGCAATCGGGCGAGGACCCCTCAATGTGGGCGCGATCGAGCATATCGGTGTGATATCATCGCTGAACGATTCCGACGGGGCGGTCTTTCTTGTAGGCAGTTCTAAAAATCGTCAAGGTCGTGGCTGCTAGTTGGTGGCGGCGGCGTGATAGGGCGAGGACTCCGCAATGTGGGAGCGACCGAGCATACCGGTGTTTTATCATCGCTGAACGAATCGCAGCTCTATTTAAGCGGTAACGGTGGAATGTGCGCGCCGTCAAAAAAGTGGCGACGGCGGCGCGTGACACTGAGTAGGCGGCGGCTTATCGTGATCGGAATGTGAACAGAGAACAATGCCATTTCAAAAACAATAAACGAAAAGCTAAAAGCATGAAAGTAAGCGTTGTATATGATTAGTTAGGGCTCAGGAATCGTGTGGTGTAGTGATATTAGAGAAATTCGATGTAAAGCAACATTTGACGATGAATGTACTGGCATGACCGCTTAGTTTTTTTATAACATATAGACGGAAGGTTGGGACTCTGACAGCGTCCAGTCACCCCCATACACATAATTATAACATATAGACAGAAGGTTGGGACTCTGACAGTGTCCAGTCACCCCCATACACATAACATATAGACGGAAGGTTGGGATTCTGACAAGATCCAGTCACCCCCATACACATATAACATATAGACGGAAGGTTGGGACTCTGACAGGGTCCAGTCACCCCCATACACATATAACATATAGACGGAAGGTTGGGACTCCGACAGGGTCCAGTCACCCCCATACACATATAACATATAGACGGAAGGTTGGGACTCTGACAGTGTCCAGTCACCCCCATATACATATAACATATAGACGGAAGGTTGGGACTCTGACAGTGTCCAGTCACCCCCATACACATATAACATAGAGACGGAAGGTTAGCACTCTGACAGGGTCCAGTCACTCCCATACACATATAACATATATACTGAAGGTTGGGACTCTGACAGGGCCCAGTCACCCCCATACACATATAACATATAGACGGAAGGTTGGGTGTAGGGTTAGATAGAGAGAAAAAGTTGGGGTTAACCTCGCGAAAATGTTATAAAAAGTGGCGACGGCGGCGCGTGACACTGAGTAGGCGGCGGCTTATCGTGATCGGAATGTGAACAGAGAACAATGCCATTTCAAAAACAATAAACGAAAAGCTAAAAGCATGAAAGTAAGCGTTGTATATGAATAGTTAGGGCTCAGGAATCGTGTGGTGTAGTGATATTAAAGAAATTCGATGTAAAGCCACATTTGACGATGAATGTACTGGCATGACCGCTTAGTTTTTTTATAACATATAGACGGAAGGTTGGGACTCTGACAGCGTCCAGTCACCCCCATACACATAATTATAACATATAGACAGAAGGTTGGGACTCTGACAGTGTCCAGTCACCCCCATACACATAACATATAGACGGAAGGTTGGGATTCTGACAAGATCCAGTCACCCCCATACACATATAACATATAGACGGAAGGTTGGGACTCTGACAGGGTCCAGTCACCCCCATACACATATAACATATAGACGGAAGGTTGGGACTCTGACAGGGTCCAGTCACCCCCATACACATATAACATATAGACGGAAGGTTGGGAATCTGACAGTGTCCAGTCACCCCCATATACATATAACATATAGACGGAAGGTTGGGACTCTGACAGGGTCCAGTCATCCCCATACACATATAACATATAGACGGAAGGTTGGGACTCTGACAGGGTCCAGTCACCCCCATACACATATAACATATAGACGGAAGGTTGGGAATCTGACAGTGTCCAGTCACCCCCATATACATATAACATATAGACGGAAGGTTGGGACTCTGACAGGGTCCAGTCATCCCCATACACATATAACATATAGACGGAAGGTTGGGACTCTGACAGGGTCCAGTCACCCCCATACACATATAACATATAGACGGAAGGTTGGGACTCTGACAGGGTCCAGTCACCCCCCATACACATATAACATATAGACGGAAGGTTGGGACTCCGACAGGGTCCAGTCACCCCCATACACATATAACATATAGACGGAAGGTTGGGACTCTGACAGTGTCCAGTCACCCCCATATACATATAACATATAGACGGAAGGTTGGGACTCTGACAGTGTCCAGTCACCCCCATACACATATAACATAGAGACGGAAGGTTAGCACTCTGACAGGGTCCAGTCACTCCCATACACATATAACATATATACTGAAGGTTGGGACTCTGACAGGGCCCAGTCACCCCCATACACATATAACATATAGACGGAAGGTTGGGTGTAGGGTTAGATAGAGAGAAAAAGTTGGGGTTAACCTCGCGAAAATGTTATAAAAAGTGGCGAAGGCGGCGCGTGACACTGAGTAGGCGGCGGCTTATCGTGATCGGAATGTGAACAGAGAACAATGCCATTTCAAAAACAATAAACGAAAAGCTAAAAGCATGAAAGTAAGCGTTGTATATGAATAGTTAGGGCTCAGGAATCGTGTGGTGTAGTGATATTAAAGAAATTCGATGTAAAGCCACATTTGACGATGAATGTACTGGCATGACCGCTTAGTTTTTTTATAACATATAGACGGAAGGTTGGGACTCTGACAGCGTCCAGTCACCCCCATACACATAATTATAACATATAGACAGAAGGTTGGGACTCTGACAGTGTCCAGTCACCCCCATACACATAACATATAGACGGAAGGTTGGGATTCTGACAAGATCCAGTCACCCCCATACACATATAACATATAGACGGAAGGTTGGGACTCTGACAGGGTCCAGTCACCCCCATACACATATAACATATAGACGGAAGGTTGGGACTCTGACAGGGTCCAGTCACCCCCATACACATATAACATATAGACGGAAGGTTGGGAATCTGACAGTGTCCAGTCACCCCCATATACATATAACATATAGACGGAAGGTTGGGACTCTGACAGGGTCCAGTCATCCCCATACACATATAACATATAGACGGAAGGTTGGGACTCTGACAGGGTCCAGTCACCCCCATACACATATAACATATAGACGGAAGGTTGGGACTCTGACAGTGTCCAGTCACCCCCATATACATATAACATATAGACGGAAGGTTGGGACTCTGACAGTGTCCAGTCACCCCCATACACATATAACATAGAGACGGAAGGTTAGGACTCTGACAGGGTCCAGTCACTCCCATACACATATAACATATATACTGAAGGTTGGGACTCTGACAGGGACCAGTCACCCCCATACACATATAACATATAGACGGAAGGTTAGGACTCTGACAGGGCCCAGTCCCCCCATACACATATAACATATAGACGGGAGGTTGGGTGTAGGATTAGATAGAGAGAAAAAGTTGGGGTTAACCTCGCGAAAATTTTATATTTTCTGAAAATTTAAATTTTCGCGAGGTTAACCCCAACTTTTTCGCTCTATCTAACCCTACACCCAACCTTCCGTCTATATGTTATATGTTTATGGGGGTGACTGGACACTGTCAGAGTCCCAACCTTCCGTCTATATGTTATATGTGTATGGGGGTGACTGGACACTGTCAGAATCCCAACCTTCTGTCTATATGTTATATGTGTATGGGTGTGACTGGACACTGTCCGGGTCCTAACCTTCCGTCTATATGTTATATGTGTATGGGGGTGACTGGGCCCTGTCAAAGTCCTAACCTTCCGTCTCTATGTTATATGTGTATGGGGGTGACAATGCCATTTCAAAAACAATAAACGAAAAACTAAAAGCATGAAAGTAAGCGTTGTATATGATTAGTTAGGGCTCAGGAATCGTGTGGTGTAGTGATATTAGAGAAATTCGATGTAAAGCCACATTTGATGATGAATGTACTGGCATGACCGCTTAGTTTTTTTATAACATATAGACGGAAGGTTGGGACTCTGACAGTGTCCAGTCACCCCCATACACATATAACACACAGACGGAAGGTTGGGACTCTGAGAGTGTCCAGTTGCCCCCACACACATATAACATATAGACGGAAGGTTGGGACTCTGACAGCGTCCAGTCACCCCCATAAACATATAACATATAGACGGAAGGTTGGGTGTAGGGTTAGATAGAGAGAAAAAGTTGGGGTTAACCTCGCGAAAATTTAAACAACCACAAGGTGGTTGTATAAATTTTCAGAAAATATAAAATTTTCGCGAGGTTAACCCCAACTTTTTCTCTATGTTATATGTGTATGGGAGTGACTGGACCCTGTCAGAGTCCTAACCTTCCGTCTCTATGTTATATGTGTATGGGGGTGACTGGACACTGTCAGAGTCCCAACCTTCCGTCTATATGTTATATGTATATGGGGGTGACTGGACACTGTCAGAGTCCCAACCTTCCGTCTATATGTTATATGTGTATGGGGGTGACTGGACCCTGTCAGAGTCCCAACCTTCCGTCTATATGTTATATGTGTATGGGGGTGACTGGATCCTGTCAGAATCCCAACCTTCCGTCTATATGTTATGTGTATGGGGGTGACTGGACACTGTCAGAGTCCCAACCTTCTGTCTATATGTTATAATTATGTGTATGGGGGTGACTGGACGCTGTCAGAGTCCCAACCTTCCATCTATATGTTATAAAAAACTAAGCGGTCATGCCAGTACATTCATCGTCAAATGTGGCTTTACATCGAATTTCTCTAATATCACTATACCACACGATTCCTGAGCCCTAACTAATCATATACAACGCTTACTTTCATGCTTTTAGCTTTTCGTTTATTGTTTTTGAAATGGCATTGTTCTCTGTTCACATTCTGATCACGATAAGCCGCCGCCTACTCAGTGTCACGCGCCGCCGTCGCCACTTTTTTGACGGCGCGCACATTCCACCGTTACCGCTTATATAGAGCAGCGAATCGTTCAGCGATGATAAAACACCGGTATGCTCGGTCGCTCCCACATTGCGGAGTCCTCGCCCTATCACGCCGCTGCCACCAACTAGCAGCCACGACGTTGACGATTTTGAGAACTGCCTACAAGAAAGACCGCCCCGTCGGAATCTTTCAGCGATGATATCACACCGATATGCTCGATCGCGCCCACATTGAGGGGCCCTCTCCCGATTGCGTCGCCACCACCACCACCAACTAGCAGCCACGATCCTGACGCTTTTGAGGATGACACCAGCCTCGTGTCTTCGTATTTACAACGTGGCAGTGATGGATTGTGGTATACGCCAATCCCACGGGATGAGGTGTATCAACGACGCGGCGTTTCGTTTTGATCGTACCATTATATTTTAAACGCACAACGCATTCCGTCTCACCGCTAGCCGAAGCAGAAAATTATTATTTTAAACGCACAACCCATTCCGTTTCAGCCGCAGAATATTTATGCATTGGTTTCGTTTTGGTCACACTGCTAACGCACAGCGCCTAATAGCCAGCTAGGCGGCCGCGCTAGGCTCATAGTCCACTCCAGCCGGTCGCTTAGCAACACTGCTGCTGCTGTTAACATAGGGTACGGCGGGGCAGGGCTGACGAGGGGGCTAATCTGCACACAGTGGTTTTAGCGCGGTTATATACAATAAACGCATTATTGCTTACGTAAGCACAATAGGTAGTACGACGTTGATCGCTAGGGAAAATAATCACTGTACTCACCGCTAGGTGGCACCTCAATTGTACTTAAAGAGGGGTAATCCATCACGTTTTTTATAAGTAGGTTCCCGAAAACGTTTAGTGGAAAATAATCACTGTACTCACCGCTAGGTGGCACCTCAATTGTACTTAGAAAATAATCACTTTACTCACCGCTAGGTGGCACCTCAATTGTACTTAGAGAGGGGTAATCCATCACGTTTTTTATAAGTAGGTTCCCGAAAACGTTTAGTGTCACAAAAGCCTTTGATCTTTTTTTATAAGTAGGTTCCCGAAAACGTTTAGGGTTAATTAGGGGTAATACAAAACTTTTTTTATGCATAGAGTTGTGCCTAAAGGTCACCAAAAAGGTCAATGTTGAGCCTCCAGAGAGCCTCTATAGTACTGCGGTGGCTAATCGAAATATACACATGTTGATGACGTTTTTCTTGCATCTATTCACTCGGCGTAACAAATCAAAGTCTGACGGACAGTCCCGAATATTCATGAGCATGCCTTATACGGATCGTGAAGGTGGGGCGAAAGTTATTTTTTCGATATATTATGAGGGTCATTAGTGATAAATAAAACATAATTCTAATGAAATAAAGGCGTATCATAACATGAGATAATCATATAAACAGGATTGTGTTATAATTGCGTACATTACAAAGAGTTTAAAAGTATAAAAGAATCGCTTTAAGCGATCACACGTACGTGCCGGTGAAGAAGTGGTGTGACGTCACGGTGGATCGCCGTGGTGTGTTATGCACCGTCTAATATTCAACCCGCTTTGTTTAATAATCAGTAAGATGTTACATAGCATGAGACCATTTCACGCAGGGTTGTGTAAGTGTTTTATTTTTATTTTACTTTGTGCTACTCACCAATCATACTATCGGACACACCAATTTACGTCGGCGCATTGTTGCTTCGATTCTGCGCCGTGAAGTGGCAGCACGTTTTCGCCTCCTCACAGCTGCCTGGAATGATAGCACATTGGAATGTTTGCCAGTAGTCTCGGTTTACTCCGAATTCGCAAATCGTACAATTGTCACTTGAGAAACTTTGTGTTATATTTTTGTTATAAAGAAAATTTTTATGACCTGAATTTCAACAAAAAATATACGAAGAAGAAGAACGAACGAACGAAGAACGAAGAAGTTTATTGACCCCATGTAAGTACAATTTTGTCATCCTTCCTTGTATGAATACAATAAAACATATATAAACACAAATATTCATATACGCATGGTACATCATTCGTATGTAATTCAGTAATTTGCTGAATAAAAATAATTAATATAATTATTTGAAACGTAATATATACCAGACGGGATCGGTGATTCCTATTAAGACAAAATGTCCCTATCACAGGAGTCACCCCAGTGTGTCCGTGTGTCCGTGTGTCCGTGTGTCCGTGTGTCCGTGTGTCCGTGTGTCCGTGTGTCCGTGTGTCCGTGTGTCCGTGTGTCCGAGTGTGTGTTCGTGCATGCGAGTGTACTGTTTTTTGCTTTGCATGTACGTATACACATGTATACAATCTTAACCTAGCGTCATTGTAATTGATTACACATTCTCAATACTTCATTTATTATATGTTTTGCTGACGTGTATAACAGTTTGATAGTGTGCACATGTAATCGTATTTTTGTAAGAAATAATGTTTCACATATATATTGAAAAACATCGCATACTGTGGGTGTGTATCTTATCTTTAATTAAACAGGGTGTGTTATTTATAGCGTGTGGCAAGTTGTGTTTCAAACATTTCGTTGCAAACTCTTGCTCACTTCTGAAAGTATATATATTTTGTGTTTTCCGAGTGTCGTAGTTATGTATGCTATCTTTTGGGACAATTTGCCATTTTAATAACTAATCCGGTAGATTTTGTTGAATATATATGAAGTAAAATTTAAATTCTTGTAGCTTTAAGATGTCTTCCACTTTTAACAGGTTAAGTTTGTTTTAAATGGTTCAGTATGTGGGTTATATTTGCTTAGTGTTATCATTCGCATTGCTTTCTTTTGAATTTTCGTAATTCTGTTTCCCTGATAACCCCATGCCGTAATGCAATAATTAATGTGAGATAATAGTAACGAGTTATATAACAACACTTTTATTTGTAGTGGTAGTGCGTATTTTAATCTATTCAATATGCCAATTATTTTGGAACATTTATTTGATATTTTTCAGTGTGCTTTTTCCAATTTAAGTTTGAGTCAAAAGTCAACACTGAGAAGTTAAATTCGTTTTCAATATTTATATCATCTATTTTAAGTGTAACAGTCGCTGTGCGTTTATTTGGCATATGGAAAATCATATATTTTTATTTGTTTTTATTCAGCGATAGTTGATAAATTAGTTTATAATGTAGCCATTCAATAACTTTAGGGAGTTCTTCATTTATTCAGGATTGTATATTTTTATTTTCGGGGTTGTCATTAAAAGATTTTAAAGTACTAAATAGTGTTGTGTCATCTGTATACATAATAAAATCGAACTTATAACTGGCTTGTGAGAAATCGTTAATATATATAAAACAAACAATAGTGGTCCGAGTATTGAGCCTTGAGGACCGTCAATAGTTACTGATAAAATGTCTGACTTTATGTCTTCTCTTTCAATATATAGTTTTCTATTATGTAAATAACTATTAAATAATTGTAGTGTTGAACCTTTTAGGCCATAGTATTTTAATTTATTTAGTAGAATATTATGAATAACGGTGTCAACTGCCAATAAGTACGTCATTTGTATCCATTTGAGTTATTATTCTATCAATTAGCTCAAGTGCAGCATATTCAGTAGAATGTTTAGATCTAAAGCCATACTGATTATCAAAAGTTTTAAGTCGTTAAATTATGATGATAATTGTGTAAAAAATATCTTCTCAAGTACTTTTGATATAGAAGGACGATATACGACGACGGAATGCACGAACGCACCATGTGTTCGCATCCATTTTTGATGGCTTGACGAAACTTTTGCTACGCAATAGATCACGTACATAAATTATGTCAATTGATGAATCAAGTACATTGCAGTTTGCCTACGTCAGTCACAATCAAAATGATGCGTGTAACCTCTATCAAGCCTTGCCTTACCAACAATCTAATTACATATAACTGAGCAAACGTGTGTATTTCCTCTTAGACGACTTACACCAAGGGCGCCAAACTTTCTGTCCACGAGTATATAATGTAGTAATATTTTTTTTTTAAATACCCTATATATATCCAGATGTATCACCTTTTATAAGTTAAATTAATTTATGTATCCAGTACGTCGCCGTTTGCGTACGTTACTTATTATTTATTTATTTATTATAAAGCATTTATAGAGCGCCGTGTGTCCGGATAACAAACCTGCTCAAAGGCGCTGATAACCGTAGAGTATAAGTAAAATCCATTAAATGACCTAAAACATATTAAATAGAAAGGTAAAAGAAAATTATTTAAAAGTAGCATATAAAAATTACGTAAAATGTCAGTTAGATAAACCTGAATAAAAATTAATATATATATATATATATATATTTACAAGTGTATATATTATACATAAGATAAATGAATTAGCCGTTTAAATACCTAAAATAAATAATATGTTTAAATAAAATATACTAAATACATATAATTTGCTAATTAAAATAAATAAATAAATAACTGCAACCTAAGTACATAACCGAATGTCAACATTGCACAAATGTCACTGATGCGGACTGCAAAGTTCTTTGAAAGCCTTTCGAAATAAGTGTCTTTAAGAGCGATTTGAAAGTGGCAACGCAGTTTGCATGCCTGACTGCATGAGGCAGGGCATTCCACAGGATCGGGCCAACCACCAAGAAGGAACGACGACAATCAATGTTACCAACGTTACAATCAAAATATGTTGCGCTTGATTTCCGTCAAGCTTTACCTTTGGCACCAATCTTAATAACGGTTATATAAGTGAATTACATTTAGAATTGTTGCATGGCATCTCAAAAACCAAGCATCCCTGCACACAGTTATCACTTTTAAAACTTTGCTTGATATTCTTATTATAAAGAAAAACTGTTGTTTTCGGAAAGTAAACAAATTATACAAACAACGACGGAATGCACGAAGGGACAACGTCTTTGGCATCCGCTTCCACTTGTTATGGCATGGCGGGGGTTTTGTTAGGTAGGGTAGAGTAGGGGGACTAGCCGACCGTAAGCGCAAAACGACATAACTCGTAAAATAAACATTTATTCACAAAAATATTTCATCAGACAGAAACCTGTATATGTTCCACATTACAAGTGTGTCATAGAGCATTCCAGTAATGTTATGTGCTAAAAACAAAATATGTTCTGGTAGGCGCATTACCCCGCTTGGTGAGGCAATACGCCCAGTGAACGGGGCCAATATCCTACAGGTGGGCCTATTGCCCCGTACTCAATTAATTACATGCAAGAGAATGTCAAATCAATCTTACTTCAACAATGAATATGTGTAGTATTATCTAGTACTATTAAAATGTCACCACACCACAGTCCTTCGTAAATAAACTGACAACGATGTGACATGCCTTGAAAAGGGTGTCCTGACATGCCTTGAAAAGGGTGTCCTGACATACCTTGAAAAGGGTGTCCTGACATACCTTGAAAAGGGTGTCCTGACATACCTTGAAAAGGGTGTCCAATCAATCTTCATTCGCAATTAAATAGTTATACCTTCCCCTAGACTTACTCTTAGCCTTGTCCAGTTGGGTTTGGAGATGTTGTTTGAATGGCGACGATGTGATATATAACCTCCGTGAGTATGAGCATGGCGTGAAAGCGAGGCTTGAGCATAAATTCTGAGCACCGAGCACCGTGCACCGTGCACCGAACACCGAGCACCGAGCACCTAGCACCGAGCACCGAGCACCGAGCACCGAGCACCGAGCACCGAGCACCGAGCACCGAGCACCGAGCACCGAGCACCGAGCACCGAGCACCGAGCACCGGATACGGCTTTATAACCTCGGACCCTGGTCCTTGATCTGGATCTTGCGTTCTTCGAAAGTGGGCAACGTTTTGTGATGACTTGTCCCACCAGCATGCGGTTGCAGCTTTGTAAACCAGAAGGTCCAGCAACAGCACTCGGTACCGGGGAAGCAGTGGGCGCTGGGCCAACATTCGACACCAAGACTGCAGCTGGCTCCTGGTCAGGAGACACCCCGTGACGCCAGTAGGCGCTCGAACTGCAATTGGCAACGGGGCAACATTCTGTATCTGGTCAGCAAACGACAACGTGGCAGCAGTCGGTGCGTCATCAGGTGCACGTTGATCGCCAACCATATGTACATCGGCACGCATGTTGGCCTGGTCCACTTCAGCGGGTAGGGCTTCCTCGGTGACTTCTGCGGCCGTGAACTCCTCATCACCAAAGACGCTGTCATCAAAAAGCCATAGCCCACATGACTGAAATCCGTTGATCGCCTTGCTCGGGGAAGATGTGCGTACGTAGGCAGTGTCCCTGCCATTTCATAAAATGTGATCCTCTTACCCGGGTTCGAAACCATACACGCGTCTGATGCCGCCGCCTACGCACTTTTCAATGTCTTGAAAAATGTCCTGTCTAGAGGCTGCATTTTGTGCGTGCAGTGAGGTGGCAACGTCACCATGTCGATTCCATTGGACCTGGCATATTCAGCAGCTACTAAGGTCTTGTAACTGTGGTGACCGTCCATCACGATTATGTGACGGTTTGTCTGTAAGTGGCTGAGCCACGTCAGAAACATCTCCGCATCCACCCAACCGCTTGAATTTGCTTGACCGAGAGGTAGTTGTGGCGCCCCATTCATCAGCACTTCCACCATGCGCTTGCGTGAAAAAAGAAACATTGGGGGCAGGTATGCTCTCACAGCACTCATGGCACAAACGACTGTCACGGTCTTGCCACGTTCGGCGCTTGTTATCTTCGTCACATGTCTAACCCCCTTCGACGCCACGATGTTGCTTGGCCGGTGGATGGCTTGTATTTGTTCTGTTGGAGTAAAGCTAGGATTCCATATGTATGGATAGAGCATGCGGATGCGGCATGCGGCAAAACAATGAATATAGTGCCCGGTGAAAATTAACAAAGTAGTTCCAAACATGCATAGGCGGATGAGTATTGTCGTGCGGATGCGGCTGCGGCGATTCAAATCGTACACACGAATCGGATAGGAAATTTCCAGTAGTGGCGTCACTACAGAGGTATTCCCCATTTCGATTGCGTTTCCGTACGCGTTTCCGACATATGGAATCGTAGCTTAATTCTTTGTAAATTGCAAAGAACCTCGCAACTTTCTTATTGAAACTCACGGCCCTGGCGAAGCTTGTGCCTTGAGGCCGTCGTGTGCTCAGTTCGGGATGCCTGCGCATGAAGTCTGCTAACCAGTCTCTCCCTGACAGTTTTGCCGTCCGTCTGGTTAAACGGGTTGACGATTCCCAAAGCCTCAACCACGTCGAATGCCAGGCAGCGGACATCCAATGGGGGTAAGGCCTACATCGACTTCTCCATTGATTGCACGTGATAGCATATCTGTTGTTCAACTGTACTAGACAGCAATGACGTGCACCTCAACTGCACGGTTACGGGATTCTTCACTTTTTGTGTTTGTGCCGACAAATCGTGCGCGCTGGAATTTCCAGATCCTTGCTTACACGGATAAACGGCACCCCTTGGCTTACTCGCGTCAAGGCCTCGCGCAGTGCCTAGTTAACATTTCTTGTTTCTTCTGACGAAATTAATACAAAAACTCTTGGGTATACATGTCATGTACAGTTGTTTTGCTCAATGTCGTGCGCCTTGTCATTTTTGACGATGTAGTATTTACCAACACATATGACACTAACACATTTTGGTATATCTGGCACGGCTCTTCAGTGGTTTAGTTCATATTTTTCAGACCGATACCAAAGTATTAACATATACGCCTCACTGTCTTGTCCTGAACATCTTCCATTTGGTGTCCTACAAGGTTCTGTCTTCGGCCTTGTTCTGTTTAGTTTATACACTACATCCCTTAGTTGAGTCATAACTAATCATAATATACATCATCACTTGTATGCTGACGACACACAGGTGTATATATTACTTTCACCAACTGATAGACAGACATCTCTATCAACTTTAAATGACTGTCTCATTGACATCTTACTGTGGATGGAAGCAAGTAAATTGAAGCTAAATCCATATAAAACTAATTATTATTGGCACAAAACAACAACGAAACAAGGTTATTAACTACTTTCTAGCTAAATTGCTTGGTAATGATACATCACCATCAGATACTGTTCGTAATTTAGGTGTTATCTTTGACAGTGATTTCAGCTTTCACCAGAACATTTCTCAAATATGTAAATCCTGTTTTTACCATGTACGTGATTTCCGCCAAATCCGGCGTCAATTATCTTTACCTACTGTTAAAACAATATTAGTATATCTAATTAGCAGTCGCCTTGACTACTGCAACTCACTCCTAAATTATATTGTTAAAAAGGACTTAGCTAAACTCCAACGTGTACATAATTGATTAGCACGTGTAATATTAAAAGCATCTCGTTTTTACCATCTCAGCCCCTACTTAGACAGTTGCTTTGACTTCCAGTTACATATCAAATACAATTCAAATTAGCCACTATCACATATCGTACCCTTTCTACGCAGCATCCATCCTATTTGTTTAGTCTCCTTCGTTTTTTCGATATCCCCAGGAATCTCAGATCATCTCTTTCACAACGACTTTTGTTCAAAAAACCAAGCTTAATATCGGTAAACGTGCTTTTTCTGTAGCTGCACCCGAAATCTGGAATCAACTCCCTATCGCTTTAAAATCATCTGAGACTATAAATACCTTTCGTAAAAAATGAAGACTTATTGATGTTCCTGTTAACGATTTTGCCCAAAGATTCTTGTATGTTACGCCTCTGAGCTCAGATTCCTGGGGATTTAGGTGCTATCGGATTTTGTCATTATTATTATTATTCATATTTTATACCCAAAAAAACAAAAACAGAAACACATTATTTTTTTCATTTGCCGTGTGAGTAAGGTTCCGCCGTTTTCGTGTGTCGGGAAAGCAAGATGGCGGCACGTTAATCAGCTGTAGAGGTAGTCGCGTGCATGTGTCAGACGGGACAAAATTGGGATAGGCTTATCGTCTCACGCGGGCCAATTCCCCTACCTTACCCTAACAGGTCACCTGATACATAGGTCAATTGTTTGGAACGTAAAACGTAATTCGCGCGTAAAACGTAACTTAACAGCGAGTCACGTGGAAGTTCCGGTGGCTTTCATTTAAGTCACAGTCTCGTAAGAATGGTGGAAAGGGTAATTATTGTATTGTGATTCCCTGAAGACGAGGGCTTCTTTTTGGAATTGGACGGGTTGGACGGGGATCTGCATATTTCTCACAGGTGGTATAGTCGCGAACGGCGTAGTCAGTTACGATGTTGAGTTAGCTTATTTCCATACAATACGTAGGAGATCTGCCAGGGGTAGTGTACGTAGAAGTAGACCCTGACACAATAGGCTTACGTCTACCCCCATGCCAATACCATAGCAAAACGAATATTATTTGACAACACAACACTATCACTCACGACTAGGGCCTATTTGTTGACGTGAACTTCGATTTCTTTCCAATCTTCGTCATTGAACCGTACTTGCCTGTGGACGAGGTTGCAGTCGAACGTGCCATGGCCAAGGCCCAAGCAGGACTGTTCGAGTGTGACAGTTGTTTTGAGTGAAGTACTTACTAATAAGTACAGAAGTACAAATCTCATAAGACACCTACTGCCCAAAACCGTAAATAAAAGCTGCGCTGTGTAAATCGCTCCTGTGGTCAGTACTTGATGGTTAGGCAATGTATTAAAATAGGTCACGAGCGTTGCAGCCAAAAGTTGCTGAATTTTAATTTAGTCAAAACAATCATCGGTGAAATGACTCGAACACAACACACAACTCTGGTTATCTTACGCCGGTCCATTCCAACAAGCGCGGGTGCGTTTCATCTGTTGGATCCACTTAAGGCGTAAAAGGGTATCTTTTGGAAATTCAAACAAACCAACGTTGTATGTTGATGTATTGCAACAATTTGCTGCAACACAACGTTTAGGCATATTTGAAATTAAGCACAGTATGGTGTGTGACTCTGTCACAAGGGTTGAGTGATGCGCCTGGTGCTGTAGCGTAGACTAGTTGTTAGTAGCTTGCTTCTGACCTCCCGCTTTCAGCGTCAGCCGCCAGATAGCCTCATCTGAGGTAAAAAGAAAGCCGAATGCGTAAGTCTTTCCGTTTTGTATATAGCCTCTCCTCAATTAAGAATCGTGGAGTGCCTCCTTGCGACACCATAATGGTAACTGGACACCTTGCGGCTCCAGGCCAAACCTGCATGGGATCTAGTGGTCCAGCCACGAAAAACTTTGGCGGAGTAGCATGAGCCCGATATGTGCGGGGTGCAGGGCTCATCAGTGCGTGGACATGTCCTGACAACCACAAATCATGTTCCAGCTATGGATCAATTAGCCGCCTGAAGAAGGATGGGCTCCACCAGGTTAAAAAATCTGCCCCAGACACGTTACATGATGAACAAAGCACCAAAGTCGATATCGGATCGGTCGCAGCCCGGGTTACCAATGACCGCGCCATCCGTCTCCCATCAGGACGGACGTGACAAATATGCTACTGATGGACCCTCACCCAAAACGATCCGTGGGAGGGACTACATCACTATTGCCTCATGGAATGTAAGAACGAACACTTAACCAAACAGGAAAAATTAAAGAACTTGAACATGAGATGGAAAGATATATGTGGCGAAAATGACAAACATGTAAGATTCCTTGTCAACAAAAACATAAAGACCTCGGTACTATGGTGCCACTCAACATCCAACAGGCTCATCGTCATCCGCCTTAGAGCAACACCTTTCAACATCACGATGGTACAAGTCTTTGCCCCAACATCAGTTTATGGTGATGAGCAAGTGGAAGAATTCTACAAACAACTCCAGGGCATTGTCGACGGGGTAGACAAGAAGGACATTCTGATTATCCAATGCCAAAGCGAGTGCCGTTGCGCATGCAGAATGGAAAGATTCCTGCAGTCCTTTCTGTAATGCTACAAATAACGAAGGGGGCTGCGCGTGCTGGAGTTTGCCAACTACAACAACATGGTGCTTGCAAAAACACATGGAAGATATCAAGCATCCCGAAGATGGACATGGCATGCACCTAACGGAAGAGGCCACAATCAGATTGACTACACCTTGGTGCAATATCGGTTCAAATCTGGAATCAACAGGGCCAAATCAAGGGCTTTCCCAGGAGCAGACGTAGGAAGTGACCATGATCTCGTATTGATGAACTTCAAAGTACGGTTGAAAAAGATCAACAAACCTCAGAATACCAGGCTCAAGTTCAACTTGGACAAACTGAAAGACCCTGCGATCTTGGCGTCATTCCAAGCAACAATTGGAGGGAAGTTTGCACCACTGCTCACGTTTGAAGAAGATCCAGAAGCGATGACTACCAACTTTAATGCAGTGATGACAGAAACAGCAAAAGACATCCCAGGGAAACACCGCCGAAAAGCCAAACCCTGGGTCACAGAAGAAATTCTGGAAATGTGTGACACTAGGAGAGATTTGAAAAAAGACAAGTACATGGAAGAAGGAGCAGCAAAATACAGCGAGATCAACAAGAAAATCAGAAAAGGAATGAAAAAAACAAATAAAAATGGATTGAAGAACAGTGCACGGAAATTGAAGACTGCCTCACCAACAACAACAATAAAAGAGCGTACCAAGTCGTGAGAGAATTGACAAGACAAAGGCAGGAGAAAGTCAACACAAAGAAGGGAAATGCCTCACCGAAAAAAAACATTATCAACTGATGGACGGGATACTGTTCGGGGTTATACAACTTCCAGACCAACGGAGATCCAAGTGTTCTAGCCAGCCAAGAATAATCAAATGAGGAAGAATTTCCAATTTTACGTGAAGAAGTGGAGATAGCTGTAAGATCACTGAAGAAGGGAAAAGTAATTACTCTCCCCAAGAAAGGCAACCTACAACAATGTCAAAACTACCGAACCATCAGCCTCATTAGCCATGCGAGCAAAGTGATGCTGAGAATCATCTTGAACAGATTGAAACCACAAGTAGAAGAGCTAATCGCCGAAGAACAGGCGAGCTTTCGCAGTGGAACAAAGCACCACGGAACAAATATAGAATCTTCGTTTTCTGGATTTCAAGAAGGCACTTGACAGGGTGTGGCATGCCGCACTATGGGCAACATTGAAGAACTACAATATTGGAGGACAACTAGTACACACCATCTAAAGCTAGCAGCGCAGTACTGGTGCAAGGCACTGTAGGTGAATGGTTCCACACATCAGTCGGAGTCCGTCAAGGATGTCTCTTGTCACCTACATTATTTAACATAATCCTGGAACGAATAATGACAGATGCTCTGGAAGATCACACTGGCACAGTCAACATTGGAGGACGCATCATCACCAACCTTCGGTTCGCTGATGACATCGACGGGTTGGCTGGAAGTGAAGAGAAACTTGCTAACCTTGTGAACCGACTGGACGAAACATCACCCAGATATGGAATGGAAATTAGCACAGAAAAAAAGCTGGAAAGAGTAAGTCAGTTCAAGTACCTCGGAGCTATCATCAATGACGATGGTTCCAGGAACGAAATCCTTGCAGGGTCTGCGCAAACATTAGCAGCACTGGCGAAATTGAATCCAGTTTGGAGAGACAAGAACATAGCACTGAAATCCAAACTTAAACTAGTACGTACTCTGGTCCTTTCCACCTTTCTGTGTCCATCAAATCATGGACCCTCACAGCGGAACTGCAAAGAAGAATTGCTGCATTGGAAATGAAATACTACCGATGAATCATCGGTATTTCCTATACTGACCACATCAGCAACGATGAAATCAGAAAAATCATCACTCAACATGTAAGACATTACGAAGACCTGCTGACCACAGTAAAAAAGAAGAAACTGAGATGGTATGGCCATGTAAAACGATCAAGCGGGTTCACAAAAACTATACTACAATGAACAATGCCGGGGAAAAGAAGACAGGGAAGACAGAGGAAGAGATGGTCAGACAATATTGCAGAATGGACTGGGAAGACCTTCGCAGAAACTCAGATATTAGCACACAACCGCGAAGACTGGCATCGACTGGTGAAACAATCAGCAATGCTGCGCCCCTATGACCCAGGCGGGTTACGGAAGCAGTAAGTAAGTAAGTAAGTAAGAAAATAAGCAAGACAACCCATTCAAAAATGATGAGACACAACGCGAACAATGGCTCAGACCTCAGTTGATAGCAAACAAAAACGCTTCCGCCGTTCGCGTCATTTCCGGTTAACCTCCTCCTCGAAAGGAAATTCTCGTTTCCTAGCGGTAAAATCAAACTTCTTTAAAATATAATTATTCACACATTTTATTCCCCCAAAACCACCTAATCAATTGGGTTTAGGTTTTTCATATAGAATAATGGATGGATGGGTGGGTGGATGGATGGATGGATGGATGGATGGATGGATGGATGGATGGATGGATGGATGGATAGGTCGATGGATGGATCGAAGGATGGATCGATGGTTGAACGTATGAATGTATGAAGGAATTAATAGGATCCTTTCGTGAAAACCAATTCGTAATTCTGTTGCCAGAACTTCCAAGTTGAATGAACCCCAAATAGGGAGATCTCCCTACGTTATCAAAACACAACAGGGAGATTTTATCGGTAATATGTTTTAAAGGGGACGCTTATCGAAAGCCACCTAAACTGAAACACAAACATACCAGCAAAACCTACAACATTAAATAATGTAGATGTATAGTGCAAAACATGAACAAATAAACAAACAAACGAATAAATTTCGAGCGAACACAAATATATGCTAAAGTGGGCGCTGTAGTGCAGTTTTTTATTTTTATAATAAAATTGGGAGATTTGTATTATAATTCGGGAGATCGGGAAATTGTCCTACTTCTGTCCACGTGTCACACGCTCTTTAATACCCTCATTATAGGAATTATTATATTAGCTGTAAAAAACTTGCCACTGATCGTATTTTTATATTAAAACACCACCACCATTATCATCATCTATATTTTAGCATTCGACTTAAATACTACTAAACAAAGTTGTAATGTAAAGATCTGTGGGCCCCCGGTGCAGTCTGGGAGTTATTATTCACTAATAGATTTCCGGATACCCGCGACTTTCAGATGATAGACCTTTTTGCAATATTTTGCTGCCAGCATTAGTTATTGTTGAATAGGAACACGGACATAGATAAGGACAAAAACTCTCACATTGTGCCTAGACTTAAATGTCTTGTGGCTGGCTGGCAAAACATGCACGCAGCGGTGACGGCCACATCTCTTGCGACTGAAGACATGGCGTAGATGTTTAGACTCCATTTAATCTAGAGAAAAAAATTACATATGTTGACAATTGTTGAGCAGTATGTTAATTAACAGAAATATACTGATATAGCTTATTTTTGAGAATATTCAAAATATTAATCTGCGAACAGCATGAACGTTAACATGTGAAGCCTTCCAACACTCCTGGATTTTCCGGGTATCTCCCGGATTTGTCGTCAATATCCTGGACTCCCGGAAAAGAATCAAATCTCCCGAATTTTCGCTTCAGACCTCCTACAGCACCCCCCCCCCCCCCCCCGTCTTCCGAAGTCCAAGCCAACAAGTCCGAATGTGTTAAGACTAAAAAAAATTGCTATCTCCCGGATTCCGGAACTCAACATTTTTTTGATTGGGAAGTAATGGGAAATAAATTAGATAGTGATACGCATTCACCTCTCAACAGGAACTGGCGTAGACTATGATCCCGTCCATCCCCACACTAACGTCGCGCCCGGCTAGATCCATTTCATGTTCAACAAAGTTGGATTAATGTGGAACCGTAAAATAAATGCTTGTTCCTATATTGTGACTAGTGTTTGCATTACACCGGGATACCGCACGATAACTCATTCTGACGCTCGCTTCGACTCAACATCTATCGTTGTAAACATGCGGTGAATGTATTGAAAGTGCTGGCATGTTGCGCGACATTCACGCCTCTGGCGTCACATCTAGGCATGCCGAAAAGCGCACAAAAATATGCATATTCGATGTAGACCAAGAAGCGTAAATTGTGGAATTATAAATTTATTGAATTCTGGTAAAAATTATGATCTTGGCGGAAATGGAAATATACAGGAATATGTAATATAATATGAATTCAAGCAATAGGGGTTTTTATTCCCTTTAATAAGGCATAGGTGCCAAGTTAAAAAGGTGATAGAAGTCTCTCTAAAATATCAACTCATCTCTATGATATATGTGTATTGCAAACTTATGGAACATATGTGCCAGTCCGTCGCAACATCTGGATAAAAACAACATGTTTTTCAACGACCAACATCGCTAGCTAGAAACTTCAGTTTCTTTTTCAACATGTCAACAGGCGGGCAGGACGTGTACGTAAAGTTTGTTCCACCCGTTAATGACACGATTTGTGAACAAGTGCTTGGAAGCTATATGTGCGTGTAATGTACGTTTACGTTTTCTTAGCTAATGGGTAATTTAATAAGTCTTCGCACTTAGAAAAGCTCTGAAACGCACATCCTAATTTTTCCGAATGAATAGTTATATGAATAGACGACGATAAGTCGAGTTCGAATATCTATGTTATCTATATGTATAGGCTTTAAGTTAATCCAGGGTGTAATATAATCTTAAGTTAACATGTAGCCAAAACATAGTATTTTCAAAATGTCAATGAAGTTTATAAATCAATTCGTGAAATTAATTTCAGATGTATCTCTTCTTATCAATGGAACTACCATTTGAGAATGTTGTCAGAAAACAAAAAATATTATATTATGTGAAATATTCTTTATGGTGTGCGTGCTTATAGATTGTCTCCAAAACACAGTTTATCGCGATATCCAACTTGGCAATACCTGCTTCATCAATAATGAAAAATAAAATAACTAAAGAAAAGTGCCTCGATTGTCCATTGACATCCATAGATTCGAAAACAAGCATCGTTGATGGCTAAACTTGTGTATAAATGAGCGAACATAAATGTCCAATTTCTTAAAATGGAGCGTCACGTCTAAGAGAGTTAGGCCTACTACGACACACATTTTCTTTAAAACTATTGAGCCCATGTGACACATGTAGACCCGCATACCAATGCTGTCCCAAGTCTGCCATTGTAACTACCTCATGGTTGTCCCAAGTCTACCATTGTATCTACCTCATTGTTGTACCACGTCTACCATTGTATCAACCTCATTGTTGTTCCAAGTCTATCATTGTATCAACTTCATTGTTGTCCCAAGTCTACCATTGTATCTACCTCATTGTTGTCCCAAGTCTACCATTGTATCAACCTAATTGTTGTCCCAAGTCTACCATTGTATCAACCTAATTGTTGTCCCAAGTCTACCATTGTATCTACCTCATTGTTGCCCCAAGTCTACCATTGTATCAACCTCATTGTTGTCCCAAGTCTACCATTGTATCAACCTCATTGTTATCCCAAGTCTACCATTGTATCTACCTCATTGTTGTCCCAAGTCTACCATTGTATCAACCTAATTGTTGTCCCAAGTCTACCATTGTATCAACCTCATTGTTGTCCCAAGTCTACCATTGTATCTACCTCATTGTTGTCCCAAGTCTACCATTCTATCAACCTCATTGTTGTCCCAAGTCTACCATTGTATCTACTTCGTTGTTGTCCCAAGTCTACCATTGTATCTACCTCATTGTTGTTCCAAGTCTACCATTGTATCTACCTCATTGTTGTCCGAAGTCTACCAATGTATCTACCTCATCTGGAAGAAGTAAAATGCATTTACAACATCGTTTTAAAATGTTTATTCCTGCATTTGTCAGGAAAAAGCGTTGTAACTCCATCTTGTTGCAACCTTTAATTACTTACACTCGGATATCGAACTAATGTCTTGAAACACGTTGACAGGCAGTTGTTTCTTTTTTGTGCGTCCAAAGTATGATTTTATTATTATTATTATTATTAATGTTGCCACGTTATAGAGTTGGGAAAACGCGCTGATTGTTCAGATAACACGTGAACGCTCAAAACAGAGTAATGATTGACGTGGTATTAACAGTGCGCAGGTAGGCTAAATCCAAGCCAAAATGTTTATATGGTAATAAACCTAATTTGTTTATTACATTTTACCCTTCTGAAAGTTAAAGCAAGATGATGAATCTACATACTTAACTTCAAATACATTATAGCATAACTAGTAAATGTGACTGTTTCTCAGTATATACAAACAAGCCACGGGTGAATGAATTAATGGGTGGATGGATGGATGGATGGATGGATGGATGGATGGATGGATGGATGGGTGGATGGGTGGATGGATGAGTGGATATATGGATGGATATATGGATGGATGGATGGGTGGATGGGTGGGTGGATGGATGGA
Organism: Escarpia spicata; assembly: GCA_963995525.1. NCBI lineage: Eukaryota > Metazoa > Annelida > Polychaeta > Sabellida > Siboglinidae > Escarpia > Escarpia spicata. The sequence goes on from OZ023216.1 coordinate 33,886,535, forward strand.
TGGATGGATGGATGGATGGATGGATGGATGGATGGATGGATGGATAGGTCGATGGATGGATCGAAGGATGGATCGATGGTTGAATGTATGAATGTATGAAGGAATTAATAGGATCCTTTCGTGAAAACCAATTCGTAATTCTGTTGCCAGAACTTCCAAGTTGAATGAACCCCAAATAGGGAGATCTCCCTACGTTATCAAAACACAACAGGGAGATTGTATCGGTAATATTTTTTAAAGGGGACGCTTATCGAAAGCCACCTAAACTGAAACACAAACATACCAGCAAAACCTACAACATTAAATAATGTAGATGTATAGTGCAAAACATGAACAAATAAACAAACAAACGAATAAATTTCGAGCGAACACAAATTTATGCTAAAGTGGGCGCCGTAGTGCAGTTTTTTATTTTTATAATAAAATTGGGAGATTTGTATTATAATTCGGGAGATCGGGAAATTGTCCTACTTCTGTCCAAATTCGAGAGATCTCCCGCCAAATCGGGAGACTTGGAAGCTCTGCGTTGATGCTACAGCAACTGTATCGTGCAACCACCCAGTGACGCTGTATGAACACCGAGGTTTGTGCTGTGGGATCTTGTTGATCTACCGGTTGCTGAAGATTATCTACGATTATCCATTACTGTCGATGATCAACTGTTGCGAAAGTTCTAGGGTAGTCTTCTCCTGTTGTGCTATGCTATAACACAAATATGGTAGAATTTCTTGTCATATGGTGCACAATAAACAAATTGAACACTATCTCATACAGAATGTGTTTGTTCAAATGTACGAGTAGGAATGTGAAACGTTTTAGTTTAAATGGAAGTTGTCCGTTCGTGTTTTACTGTACGATCTTGTTATACAGTATGAACTATACGTATTCTAAGACACCGTACACGCCGCCCAAAATGTGTGCTAACGAAGCTGTTGAATGAAACAGTTCAATGAAACAATTCATAAAAAATCACCGAGTTGTCACTGAAATCTCCGAACAGGGCGCTCGGACAATTCCGAGAAAGGTGAGTAGATGGAGGTGTGATGTTACGTAATGCACATATCCTGCTTGTATTTTGCCCGATTAGCAATCCCATACGCTGTCCTACACGCCGTGTGTAGGCATAGCCATGTCCTGTCTCCTAGGATCCGTCACCTCAGCTTCAAACTACTGGGATATTGTTGCGCTGTTGGAAGGTTGACATAATTGTAGTTGGTTAAGCTGCGAGTTTCTTAAACGAATCAGTAAAATGCTTGAATCTTTTTATCACAGTTCTCGGAAAAAGTGGTTCACTCATATTCCTATCCCATGTTAAAAGCAAGTAGGAAATAACATAAGTATTAACATTTTAAAATAATGTACACCAATATTACCAGGCTAGCACTGCCAAACCTGAAAAACCCCACAAGACAGACGAGGCTGGCGCAGACTGGCAACAGTCAAGCGATGAATGAGTCAGGTTAAGTTACTTCTCTGAATCCTTTTTGGGCTCAATGATGCTGTTCGCAATTTCACGGTGCCTTCATCAACGTTGTTGCAAGTCTCTTTCAGTGGTCACGTGACTACATAGAGCGGCTCACAAATACGCTGATATAAACACCGTGAATGTGTCGACAGCTCCGTTGAGCCGAACAAGGGATCAGACAGGTAATTTAACAATCTTATAAAAATTTCATTGTAATGTTTAACAAGTTATGCAATAATTAAAGTAATAAAACAACTAAAATGTATATCCATTATTCCAATTTCAGCTTTTGTCAAAAATTATTGACATAGCATTATTGTATTGTTTACAGAAACTTGCACTAAGAGCAAAAGGTCACTATCGTGAGACCCTTAAAAGTAGCAGCTACCAGAGTAGTAATATAGGTTAAGTACGAGTTACGCTGGTGCGCCCTGGTGCAAATCCCATGTTAAAAGATACGGATTTGCACCAGGGGTAAGACCACATTTAAATTTTACATAGGCGGCCATTATAACGTTTCCTTCATTTCCTGTTAAATTTGACGAACAATTTTCTTGAAAATTTCACAGCATATTTATCCTCCATTGACACAAGTGCTGTGGAAAACTCGTAAAATTCTCATACCTCAGTTTTCAGAAAAATCCACCCAAACCTGACACCCCTCAATTTCGCCCCAATCTGATGACGGATTTTGAAATATTGGTGCGTTCTGAAAAATAGCCACTGTGCGAATACGCGAGCGACTAGCGTATGTTTATTGCTACCTCGTGAAAGATCTAATGCAGCAGTATATTCAGTATTCACTGGACTGACATGTGCCATACCAAAGTGCTCGAAAAAAAATCACACATGACACCAAAACGGTGTTTTCAAGGGCACTCTTTCGGTAATGGCGGACGAATCCTTAATGTGGTCTTACCCCACCAGGGCGCTCCAGAGGAGGTTGGCAGGCTCCGCGCATGCGCGAAAAGCAAGTCATATTAGTGATCGACCAGAAACCGGCGCCATTCAATCAACACATGCGAACAGGCTATCATCGCCGTTTTATCGTCTCTATACGATGACAACCTCCATCTTTGTACACAATGGCAACGACGATTTACCGGATTTCCTTTACTTATATTTAACAAGATTTTTTTTTATTTAACAAGATTGCCACCCAGAGAATTAACTCTAGGTAGCAGGTGGACAAGGAAGCCCTTTGGCTTATCGAAAGTCCGACCCTTTTATCTATGTGTATCCCGCCCGTCTGAGGTATGTGTCGATTTTATTTTTAAACATATTCACGCATCTAGCATCCACACAATCAGCAGGTAATCTTTACAGTCCTTTGTGAAAATGAAAACTTTCTTATATCCAATCTACTCTGCTCCTTTGCTAATGCAAGTTCATGTCCTCTAGTCCTTCTATCTTTCTTAACTGAGAAAAACATATTTCTATCAATATTTTCATAACCCTTCAATATTTTAAACACTTCTATCTGATCTCCTCTCAATCTCCTGGTCTCTAGTGTTGTTAAACCGCATTTTTTAGGCGTATTTCGTAATTAAGATCCCTCAGATTTGGTATCACTTTAGTTGCTCTCCTCTGCACTCTTTCTAGCATATCTATGTACTTCCTGCGATATGGCCTCCACGCTTGAATACAATATTCTAAATGAGGCCTAACTATTTTTTTGTACAGCGGTATTATTAGCTCTTTTTCCTTATACGTTATGTTTCGCCTAATTAATCCAAGGATTTGATTTCCCTTTGCAGCTGCAATTCCGCACTGCTCTGAAATCTTCATATCAGCACTAACGGTTAACGTTAACCCTAAGTCCTTTTCTTTTTCAGTAGTACTTAGTACAGTACCCCCCATTGTATATTCTACTTCTTCGTTCCCATGTCCTATGTGGAGGCATTTACATTTCCCAAAATTGAACATCATTTGCCACTTTTCAGACCATTTGATCAACCTGTCAAGATCATCTTGTAAATGCTGTCTATCTCCATCACTTTTAATCCTTCTAAACACTTTTGTATCATCCGCAAATTTCAACACCTTGCTTGTTATTTCATCATCCAAATCGTTGATGTATATTAAGAATAATATAGGACCTAATACTGATCCCTGTGGTACCCCACTCAATACTGATTTCCAGTTTGAAGCCTCCCCATCAACTACTACACGTTGTCTTCTGTCAATCAGCCATTGTTCTATCCAGTTTATTATACCATTTCCTATGCCATGGGCCTTTAGTTTAAGCAGTAATCTTTGATGTGGTACTTTGTCAAAAGCTTTTTGAAAATCTAAGTAGACGATATCTACTGGTGATCCCTCATCTACCCACTTAGTGATGTCTTCCAAAAAACATAACATATTTGTTAAGCATGACCTCGCTTTAAAAAAACCATGTTGAGATGGGTTTATCAAGTTTTGTTTAACAAGAAAATCCACCATGTGATCTTTAATTAGTCTGTCTAATAATTTACAAATCACTGATGTTAAACTCACTGGTCTATAGTTCTCTGACATGTTTCTCGAACCTTTTTTGAATAACGGTATAATATTTGCTTCTTTCCATTCTAAAGGAACCACTCCCTCTTCTAATGAATGGTTGAAAACTGTTGCAAGTGGTATGCTAATTTGTTCTACAATTTCCAATAGTAGTTTGGGTGGAATACCATCCACTCCAGGTGATTTATTATCCTTCATAGCCCTTATTTTCTTAGCTACCATTTCCGGGGTTACAATTAATTGTCCTAAATAGTCTGAATCTGCCCCCTTGAACTTAGCCTCTGGTATTGGCAGTGAACTAATATCTTCCCTGGTAAACACTGAGCTAAAGTACTCATTCAGGTCTTCTGCCATTATGAATCCCTCTGATATTATATTTCCAGCACTATCTTCTAGAGGACCGACCTTATCTTGAACTTTCTGTTTGCTTCGAACATACGCATAACAACTCTTGCTGTCATGTTTTATATTACTAGCTAATTGTTGTTCATAGCTTCTCTTTGAATTTCTAATTTCAGCTGTTGCTTGGTTAAGTGCTTCTTTATACCTGTTGTAGTCTTCATCATTTCCAGTACATCTATATGACTTCCACATCATTTGTTTATACTTAATTTTTCTAATGGCTTATTTCGATAAGTGTTTCTTTTTGGACCGTTTTCCTTGTTTTTTGAAGGGTACAAATTTATCGACTATGCACTTAATTTCACTCTTTAATATATTCCAGCATTCTGTTGCCGTCTTATTTTTCAGTGTCTTATTCCAGTCTATCTTTGCTAAATATTTCCTCATGTCCTTATACCTTCCTTTGTGGAAATTTCTCCTATACTGCTTTTTGCTATTCCTTTCTGATTTTACTTTGATGGTAAAATGTATCTGGTTGTGATCGCTACTCCCCATTGGCTCACATATCTTGACATTGTCAACTAATTCATTCTGTGAGGACAAAACTATGTCTAACACATTCTCACCCCTGGTTGGTTCTAGCACATGTTGAGAAAGGAATGTATATTGAACTAAAACTAAAAACTTGTGGTCCTCTCTCTCTGTAGAGATTTCCATTTTATATGCCCATGGTTAAAATCCCCCATAATAATACAGTCCCGTTTGCTTACTTCCCTTATAGCGTTTTGTATTTTTTCATTCTCTTCTATGCTTATGTTTGGACTTCGATAAACTAACCCAACTGTTAACGTTGAGTTTCCTGTAACTATGTTACACCAAACAGCTTCTTCGCAATCTGCTTCTCTTTCTAACTTTATTTCATAAGCCTGAATAGATTCTTTAATATATAAAATAACTCCACCTCCCTTTCTTCCTATTCTATCTTTTCTAAACATTACATATCCTGTCAGTCCCAATTCAGCATCTGATATATCGGTGGTGGTCCAGGATTCGGTTATACCTATTATATGAGGGTCAATATCTTCTACCATAATGTTTAGTTCATTTCTTTTGTTTACTATACTCCTTGCATTAAACAAACACATTTATATCCAGCTTCAGAAGAGTTTTCCAGACTGTTATTTGTTGATTTATTTGTGGTCTTTATCTATGCCTCCATTTTCAGGCTTTTCTGTGAGTCCCCCCTGCGAATCTAGTTTAAATAGATGCAACCTGTCCCACTGTCAACAGATTGCAGCAGATTCTCTGAGAAAACTGCTGCCCCCTTTCCACTAAGATGGAGGCCATCTCTCATGTACATATCTTCCCTCCCAACAAAGTATCCCCATAAATCTGTGAATCCCACCCCCTCTTCTTCACACATCTGCTCAGCTAGTGCATTGATCGCCATCCTCTTGCAGTTTCTATACGTTGCCCCCCTTCCTCCATTACTGGCAAAATTCCTGACAAAATAACCTGTTCGACTCTCGTCTTCTTTAGCTTCCTCACTAACTGTCTATACTTCTGTACTATCGCAGTTGTTCCCTCCCTGTCTGCATTATTTGTTCCTACATGTACCAGTATAGACCCCCCTTGCCATGTCCCAATACCTTCTCTACCCTGTCAGTTACATGTTCAATCCTAGCCCCCGGTAAACAAACAACGACGTCCTTCCCCTCGCTCAGTGTCTTGTCCGTCTTTCTCATAATGGAGTCACCCATAAACACCCTCTCTTTCCTCATTGCCCCCTCAATCACTGCTCCTTCTTCGGTTTGCATCTGTCTGGTTGTTGTCTTTTCCCCCCTGTCGTCTTCTCTCCTGTCACATTCTCTTCCGATCCATTCTTTCCTGTCGCTTTTTCTCTTGTCACCTTTCCTCCTGTCAACGTCCCTTTTATCGACTTCTCTTCTATCACATTTGCTCTCACTTCCTTTCGTCCCTTCTTCTTTCGTCCCTTCTCATTTTCCTCTCTCCTCTCCCGTTCCATCTTCCCTCCCTTCCTTCTCTACAGTCACTTTCTTCCCTGTCACCTTCACGCTTGTCACGTTTTCTGTTGTCGATTTTCCAATTTCTTCCCATCCAATCACCTTCCCTCCTCTCAATCTCCTTTCCTCAGTTTTCTTGCCACTGCTATTCTCCTTCAGTCTTGCAGTATCCTCGCCTCTCTCCCTGTCGTCTCTCTCCATTCGATCTGCCTCCTTGCTAATTCCCATCTCCATTCCCTTCACAATATCTGTCAACCTAACTATCTCCTTCTGCAGACACTCCACCTTCCAACATCCAATGCACTGAAAGGTGAATCCTTCCTCCATGGTTTCTGCCCATGACTTTCCACACCCGGACAATGCAAAATCTACCCAGCTGTGGCAGTGATCGCACACCAAGTGTCGCTTTGCCTTGACTTGCCGCTTGCAAGGCGCCATATCCCGATCAGAATGTATTTAATAACTTAGTCTTTATAAAGACTGTTTCCTGTGTATTACAGCACACTTTAGGTTACAAATTTCAATTACACAGCCGACTATTTATCCTAACACGAACGCTAACATCACCGGTAGTGACCTAATTTAAATACAATCAATTACGTTATGTTAGGCTGCTTTATTTATTTAGGTTACGCCGCCCGACTATCGCCCTTGCTTAATTTTAACAACAATGCTACCTAATCAAAATATCTAGCAAGTACTGGCTTACACAGATATTATCTTATGTAAGTAGTTTGATGGTTGTTACTTTATCTCCTATATATTCTACCACATAATCAGGTTTGTTAAATCTTGTTTACAACTTATCGAAGGCTAAGCCGCCTAAGTGAGTTACCCTATTATCACTCACTATACTAAGGTGTTCTAAAATACTTTAACTAACTAACTTTAAGCACAACTGCTACTCAATATATGTTTATTGCAACTTTATGAATGATATTAAGGCAAGAATAATACTTATCAATCAGTAATTCCACTTGTTTATCAACTTTTTTACACCACCAATTTCTACGATCTATCTCTGCCAAATATAGCCTCGATATGTGTTCACAACAACTGTGATAATCTTTCTCTTCCGTCGTGTCCATGTTTATAGGCGAAAGCGTGTTTAGCGCACATTTCATTCCTGGATGATCGTTTAATTTAAGGCTAGACGAATGATCTACACAGTTTACTGGACTCAGCTTAGCCTTAGGCTTAGCCAAGTTGTCATCACCGATCTTGATCGCAGTTCGTCTTTGATACAGGTAAGCCAGTAGGTACTGTGTATAATAGTTGTTTGGTTATGGCACGTGAAGGTGTTTTAATATAAAAAATTAAATAAAAAGTTGTAGGAAAATTAAGAAAAATCTTACAGATAAAGTTGTAGGCCCATGCCATGGCCATGCCTAGGCTTGGGCTTGGCAAACCGGGCTAATAAGCCTAAATAAGGGATTTATAATACTGTAATATTGACATTATTATCCTATAACAATTATAATATAGACTAGGCCAGTGGTTCTCAAACTGGGGGTCACAGCCCTCTGGGCCTGGGGGTCGTTTGGCAATTTCAGGGATCTCTTCTGATGGTATTGTCATTGTATAATTGGGGATCAGCTGATTGTACTTTTTGCCTAAGGCATGATCAACCATGTTTTGGAGAAGTGTTGAAAAAGTGACATTTCTATTGCAAAGGATACTATCTTGAAGCTGAAATGTGTGTTATTATAATGTTTCATATGTTGTTATATGGTTTAATCTATGTCAACAAAACAAAGCTTGCTTTAATTCATCTATATACACGTAAATCCTCCTTCCACTGCTGATTGGTATCTAAGGCTTTCATTGTTTGCCTAATGCTTAATACCACAAAATCCTGATTCATTCCTATCCGGAGTAGAAATTGGTGGCAGCACATTGCAGTATGCATTCCACATTAAATGATTCCTGTCTGTTGTTGACAACACATTGCAGTGGACGTATGACAGTATATTACCCCTGTCTGTTGGTGACAACACATTGCCGTGGACATATGACAGTACATTATCCTTGTCTGTTGTTGACAACACATTGTCGTGGACATATGACAGTACATTATCTCTGTCTGTTGTTGACAACACATTGCAGTGGACGTATAACAGTACATTATCACTCTCAGTTGATGACAAAACATTGTAGTAGGTGAATGACAATTACCATTGTCAATAGGTGACAACACATTGCAGTGACGTATGTCAGTACAGTATCCCTGTTTGTTGGTGACAACACATTGCAGTAGACCTATGTCAGTACATTATCACTGTCAGTGACCATTAACACAAAAATCAACAATGGTGTCTTTTTTGGTATAGCAAATTATTTTGTTTATTGCAGTGGAAAGAAGATGGCCAGATGATGGAAGCACAACTGGTTGCAGCAATGGAGGTGATCCCATCTGCAGCAGGACCATGGGTAGCTGCTTCAACAAGTTTTCCATCGGATTTACATACAATTCATGGAGCTCCTTTTCCTGACTTTAAGACTCGATGCAACTGTTTCGAGATATGCACAACCATATTGCTTGACTGTTCTGTTGGGTCGTTGAGTACATGTGAACCAGCTCCTAGCAACCTGTCCCATGATCGTTTGGACAGAGACGATGAGTCCAATGTGGAGTGTGAGGAGGTTGATGTCCACAGTATAGTCGTTCAGCTGCTGCTCCAAAAAGCCTATGTTTGGCGAGAAAATGGGAGACCTTGCTGTCTTTCTGGAACCAGAGCCAAAAAATGCGTAAAGGACAAGAATGCTATTCTTATCAAAGTACATATACTTGGTGTCTCTCAGTGTATTGGCTATATACCAGTGCAGGATTTGCCTAGAGTGCACAAAGGGTATTAAAAAAAAACACTTTGCTCCACAAAAATTGACCAAATTATTGCTCAATACCGACCTCAGTAGGGAAAGTCTTTGCTGACAGTTTATGTCTGCCTTTTGAAAACTGGGAAATGGCCACCGAAAGATCCCTCTTTTTCTTACAATCAAAAACTGAAGTGCTCACTCATTATGACCAACATATAATATTTCTACACCAGTAATTTTATTTAACAGATGCATTTTGGTAACATTTACGGTAACAAATTTAGAAATTCACAAACTATTATTAATTAAAATAGTACAGAGTCAATTGACAAAAGGCACCACACACTTAAATATGTTATATATATATGCTTGTTTACATTGAAACAAATTAAGAAACATTATCAGTGTTAAGGGCTTGTCTTACTACTTTCTGAAATGTGGTAATGATGTTTGTTAACTTATTTATTTACTATATCAGTGACTTTGCAATCTGTATTCAAATTAGTTTGGAAGAAAATCGCTTGATCGTTATATTAGAGAATAGCATTCTTGTCCCATACAAATTGTTTTCATACAATTTTATATGGTTTTTAAGTTGAACGTGTTTTTTCCGAATGTTTGGCATTGTAAAGAAAAACATTAATTTTGAAACGCTATACAATTTCCTCTTTACCTTCACACTCCTGTTTTCCATGCTCATACACTCTAATAATACACCTGGTACTTTTTAAATTGCTGTGTCTTATCATGTCTTTTGCACTTTAATTTACTTATAGCAATTGTAAAACACCCTACTACATAGGGTGAACCCTACTGAACATACCCTTGTCACATTTGCTGATCATGAATGTTAATATATAACTGTAAGATAGCTTCGCTTATGATGTTTGTGATTTAAGTTTAACATGGTAGTGTCTTAATGTGTAAACTTGGGGTTTGTGCTCAAATTTTATTAAAACTACAATATTATCATACTGCTGTACAAATGGAACATTGAACCTGCCACAACGACCTATTTTTGTGGCACTCGATTTCCTGTAGATGTGGTTGCTGTAACCATTTATTGCTGTTTGTGTTACATGTATTCTATTATTTGAAGAACGTGAAACATTTATTAAACCATAATTTGTAATTCAGATATTTTGTTGTATTATATATTATTACATAAGGTACTTAATTTAATTTAAGGTAACAAGCAATACTAAATCATTCATACCCAAGTACTAATGGCGCACTTGTCAAGGCAACGTGTGTTCAGGCACAGGGGGAAGTCAGCAACTAAGGAAATGGCATGGAACTTCTGCCGAATGGTTTGCTCGTGTCTCTTTGGCATATACACTCAATTTGCCAAGAAGATTGAGCCAACTTCCCGTCTGTTGCGCACCAGTCGGTGTAGTCGCAGAGGATGATTCTCGGGTGTTACATTCACAGGAACATTTACTTCAGTGTTGAAGTCTACCTCTTCCTCTCGGTACCGCTCATTTGCAGTCTTATAGTAAAACTGCAACTGTGGGTCTATTTTCTTACAAAACTCACTGAAAATATGAAAGTATAACAAACATATTAAGTATGGTTAAGGATGACTACAAAACATCTTTAAGAAACAATGTCATTTAACAAAACTCATCTCCCCTCTACTCATTAGTCCGTAGCTTACATTGAATTATCATCAGGAAACCTGTGGGAATTTTTGTCATCTCTTATGGTAAAATATATATGTAGCGTTGTACATCAGTGTTTTGAAATCACCCCCAACTTGTTATGTATAAACGAATTGATGCTAGTCAAGTTTACATGTTAGCATTTAACATAATTTACCATTTTATGTACATTCATAGTGTCATATTAAAAAATACAATCTAAAGCAAGGTTGTCTGTTCCAGTACTCAGAAACAATATGTGTTTTATTACCATGATATTCTGTATATTTTGTTTATATTATGCAATTACATATCAAAGCTCATACAGGGAATGAGCAATGTCACATGGGCAAAAAAGTTCTCTCATAAAAAATTAACTTGATATGAATAAAAAATTATTATATTATACCAGTACATACTAATGTTATGTACTTTTTCTACTTAAAAATAAACAGTTACTATCAAAATTGTGTACATTAACTTTAACATAAAATATTTATTACTTAAAATTCATACAGCCGATCACAGATCAAATTGTGATGTATGAGATTTTGAACTACAATTTTCGGAAGATTTATTTTCGTATAATGTTTCCAAAAATTACTAAGAATACTTTAATATTAACATGTTGTTTATTTGAAATCAATTTCCAATGTAAAGCGGTAATAAATATTTAATTAGATTCCTTTTGCCAATCATATGCACTGTGCTTACTGCATATATATTGTAAATATGTGCAACGTTATATATGCAATACCGTATTCAATATGATTAACTTTATTAATAGTAATAAATGAAAAAGAATTAAAATATTCATTCCGTAGAACTACCCTAGGGCTACAGACTAGATTTTATGACACTGACAGCTACGCAACTTCGATTCCTTCCGTGTAGGCCTACTGTTGACCCTTTGCAATGCAGTGTAAACAGTGTACTGTAGTCTGTAGGCCTTGCCATACGTTCATTGTTATGAATGAAAATTACAAATTCACTCAGTAATTTCATTATGCATAGTACGACATATACAGTCTATTGTCAACCACGTGAAAACAGCGTATATTACTTGCAACAATAATCATATAACAAATATTTTCCAAATACGAAACGCCGCGCTAGTGAACGTGAGCGATAAAGGGGAAATGCCTCGAATGCACTTGCCAAATTAATAACTAAAAGTTCTGGTTCTTTTTGGTTCTTTTTAAAACTTAGATTCTATAGTTTATAAAGAATGTGATGGCGCTTGAACGGCGTTTGTATATCTAACAATAGATGAGTATTTTGCAATTTGATTTTTTTAGAAAATGTCCGTGCTCTCGCGTCACTCAAATTCAACTTACGATTTGGTTGTTAATAAGTGAATTAGTCACCAGGTATCAATAGAAAACGACATAAATGTATAACATGCAGCAATTGAAAAAGAGCCTCAAAAACTTACCGAGTGGGCGGAGCTGAACTTGTCAACATTTAGTGCGCATGACCAGAGCCTGCCAACCTCCTCTGAGGGCGCTCCAAGTGTCGAGAGATCATGGTATGCAAATGAGCTTGCCTCATTAGCATAAATGCCCTTATTTGCCAATTGTGGGCGTGGTTAGTTATGCAAATGAGCTATTATCGTAAAGGTATACAACGAAATTTTGAATTTTCACCATGTTAAAGCATAGGAGCTATTATCGTAAAGGTATTTGACGACTTTTCGAATAAAATCAAATATACCGAACAGCATTTAAATATGTCACACACTAGATTACTTGACCCGTAGGTCGAGGCTCAGCCTAGGGATCGAGCCCTTATTTGGTTGACGATGACATGTCGAAAATGTGGTGTTATAATAAGGCGTAATTTATAATAATAAAAGGATTATAAATTCAACGGAGGTCGTTTTATCTGAAGTACTGTATACGAAATGTAGATTACATATAGGACTATGTTATATCAGAACCTATAGCCTCGTTTTTTTAACAGAGCAACCATCTTGGAATTATACCTTTGGTATCATTTCCGTACGGTAGTTTTTCTCCCTGTTAAAGAACAAAGGCTAAACCCTAGCTGGCCTACAGCTCATAACCACTGACAAACAACTTACAAACACTGACATACAACATTCATACACCAACCTACAACACTTAACCAGTGCTAAACATTGACCCACAGTCTATAAAACACCGACATATATCATAGGTCAGACATATAGACTAGTGTTATTAGGTAGTGGTTAAATCCGTGTCTTTTATAAAATCCGTACTCGAGACGTGTCTGGACATGTTTGTTGGTGACGAGCGTGAGCGTGTGCACCTTGTATGATATTATTATATGATACGAGCAGTAATTGTGCGCGCGAGGTGAGTTGGTCATACAGGTAGTGGTTTGGTTAGACCTTCTTTTGAACTTGTGCACTTGAATATAAGCCCATCATGTGATGTTGTGGTCAGTGACGTTGTGTTACAGCGAGTGGAAAATTCCCCTGTAAAATGTCATTCTAGAAGTTTCTTTGGTAATGAGGCGAGCTCATTTGCATACCATGATCTCTCGACACTTGGAGCGCCCTGGTGCAAATCCCATGTTAAAAGATACGTATGAGCGTAACTCGTATTTAACCTATATTACTACTTACCAGGTATGTTTTGATATTCATTTTAAGAAAACAAACACAAACAAAATTGTTAGAAGAAAAAGTTACTTGTAACTGTTTTTATTTTCTAAAGTCTCCCAATGATTGGCCGATAACCGCCTAGAGCTGCTTTAACCATGACGCGGCGGTGACGAGTCGAATATCCCTGTTCCCTTGACATGTACGTGGATATGCCAGCTTGTATGTTGGTTTCTCGTATTCCCTTTGACTCACAGTTACACTTGTAATTCGGTGACGCAAACTGGAGTAATATTCTCAGTTTGGCGACTGGCGAATTGAGAAGAGTAGGGATTGGTGACATCAGGCTTTCTACCACAATAGCTCTGTCCATGCAATTTAAATTATGTTTCTTCAGCAAAGCTATTCCAGTAAACTGTTGTTTTAATATTCTTGATTGTAGTTGCTAATGTTTACTCCTTATTAATTCTTTTAGATGCATTGACCCCAAAAAGATGCCTTTTATTTACCTTTAAGTGTTAATGTGTTTTCAGTTTGATTATGCATATGTATAGCAATCCCTAATTATGCATATTGTGTTGTATTTTGATAGTTGTCAGGCCCATCATGTGGTTGATTTGGGAATAAAATTGTTTTGCTACGAACTCCAGGTTCACCAAAAACTTGCAACTGCATCCCCTGACACGTCCAAATGCACCCCCGAGACGTCCAAATGGACCCCGACACGTCTAACTACACCCCTGAGACGTGTAACTGAGGTTTACCAAAACTTCCGACTGCATCCCTCCCCCGAGATGTTCAACTGTACCCCTTGAGGGTGACTAACAAACACCGACTGTACCACCTTGAAACTCTCAAAATGTCAACACCTCTTTGCAAACGGAACTCTTCCGTTAAGCAGAACTTTCACAAGGCAAGAGTGTGGTGGGTGTGTCACGTATGTATACATACTTTAAGCTGCAGCGCAATTAGACATTCTGTTCACAGCTCGATTGTTGTATTTAACTAGCAACTGTGCCTTTTTTCCAGTCAGTAGCTGTTTGTAGATTGCATGTGTTTCTTGAAAAAAAGTAATCTAAAAACCATTGATATGTTCGTTTTCCATCAACCCGGAAACATCATAAATTGATTTGCTATGCGTTTGCGGCCAGATGATATATCTCGTCCTGTGCAAATGTGAAGGCGTCGTGACGTGTACCACGTTCATTCGCGTATGTTTAGTTCCACGACTATTTGCAATTTACTTATTTTCTGGTTGATGCCCAGTTCGTGTTTCTTGGAAACGACATGACGTGAACACAGTTTTTGTAGCGCTTATCCAGGCCTAACGTAACGGGCGGCTAATTATTAGTATTGTTGTTACATATGTAACAGCAATACTAATAATATTATCACATATGTTGATAGGCACGCAATGATCTAGGGAGAGTTATGTAAATAGTTTATACAATCATCTTCAAAAGAGTGTCAACACATTTCAAGGTCTTACTATACAAACAACAACTATCCATTTAGGCCTTATGTGTGTTATGTTGATCGGGCATTGGCAGAAATTACTCGCACATCAATAACGGTCTTGCTCAAATGTTTACCAACGAGAACGGGGGGGGGGGGGTTCCTTTATAGGCCTACTCACCGGATTATGCTACCTTTGAGATGGACTATTTACAAAATCGAATGTTTTGTTTATAATTTGAACATTATTCAGACAAAACTTTCAAATTGTAAATAGTGTGTCGGGGTTATTTTTAGGGAATGTAGGGTCCCTATTTATTCCAGTTTTAAGAACAATATCTAAATAAATGCTAACAAATGTGGAACAGAAATACCGTACATTTATCGGGTAGATAGTAAGAAGTCGCATGAGCAGGACACCGATAATGGATGCTGAGAATTAATGCAGTTGGTATAAGCAGACTACACAAAGAGCAGAGGAAAATATTATGTCGTTCCGAACATTGGGCAGGTTTCTTTACTCAACGTTAAGGTCCGGCCCCCAACCTGAATCTACAAATGGAACAGGAGGTAAACCTCACTCAAGGCATCGTGAGGAAGATCAGCGACCGCTAGATGGCGGCATTATTGCGACGCGTCGGTTGTGTTGATGTAAACACTAATAAAATTGCCCATTATCGGACGAAAATGTAGGCAATTATTTGTAGTCACTATTGGAAATTCAACGAACGAAACTACCCACAGACAAACAACGTAAACTATAAATATATAATTTACGTTCTTTGTCACAATTTGGCTTGACGTTGGACATGGATTTCGCAAAGGACTTTCCATGGACTTCTGTACAGGAAGTACGCCTTCGGGGTGTGTCTGAGTAAGCCAATCAGTGTACGCCGTCGTGGTAACGCCTAGCGCTCCTCCATATATGGGGGGAGCATAGCGCGCGTAATAGTAATTCATTGATTTTCTTGACCAGACGGCACATTCGACCTTGAGTCCGTAGGTTATTCTTCTGAATTTGACAACAAGAGTCGCGCGGCGCTACTATACGACGTTTATCCACAAACTGAATTGGAACTGCACATCGGCGTGTCATGGGAGTCGAGGTAAGCTGAGCGTGTGTCAAAAATAACTAGTTGACAGCGGCAGGATTGGCCCATGGCATTGGGCGCCGGCGGAATTCTGACCTGCCGTAACGAGCTTGAAAGCCGGGTAGCTCCAGTCAACTCGTAGTGTGTGAATGAATCATTCGAGCGTGGCAGTGGCCACACTGTCGTAGTCTATGCTGTCCACTCCGCACAATGTCCACGGAGCTTGCGTCTGAGCGTGTAATAGTTGGCGTGGCTTGTGCACGCTGTGCTAAATTCGAGACGTGGCCGTTTCCCTGGCAACGAGCCAAGTCGGCTTTCTACTGCCGCTTGTCGCTCGCACTGTCTTTGCGTGTTGTATCGGCGCTCGGTGGAACCCATGTCAAACGTTTATTGGGTTCGTCTGTACAAGCGGACTGTATGCCCCTGACGCAGTGTCCCAAATAAATGTAAATACTATCGCGACGAATGCAGTATATCTGTGGTCATACATCTTACAGTTACATACCATGTCGGTGGTGTGGTTTATTGTGTCATTTGCTGCATGGTCTGTGTCACTGTCAGGCGGTGACGGAACCTTGCCCGATATTTTTAGACTGCCGTCTGTCTTTTTAAGCCTAAGGCTTGGCAATGGATGCGTTAATGCAGCAAATATGTTTCCCTATACCACAACTCGTTTTCGTCAGTGGCACGTGTGGACGCCTATGGTATCGAATTCTACGTACGCGTGCCGACTAGCATGGTCGAACTGGCAACAGTCACGCAGTAGGCAAGCTGTTACTACGTTAATTAATGCACCGTACGATATGGTGAATGACTCGGTCTGCGGGTCAAATGTGCGCATCGACCTGCGTAACATGACAGTGCAAACTTGTTGTCGGCGTCGACCTTAAATCATTGCATCAGGGTTATCGTAGAGTAGACGCGTTTTTATGTGCGCACAGTTCCAAGGCAAAGGAGTAGGCTATACAATGGGACGGAGTACAACTAATTCAGCCAATTCCTGCTAATAATTACTAGCCCGAACACATTCAGGGTAATCTCGCTGTAAACGCGGTCTGCCCTCTGTCTAATCCCACAACGTCAATGCAATCGACCTTTTTTAAATTATCACATCAACTGCCCCACCCTGTTGTTAGATAACACACTCCTTCACCCTTCCTCCTTGCTCTCATCACCCATCATCCTCTCTCTCTCATCACCCATCCTCTGATCACCCTTCCTCTCATAACCCATCCTCCTCTCTCATCACCCTTTCTCTCATCACCCATCCTCTCATCACCCTTCCTCTCATCACCCTTCCTCTCATCACCCTTCCTCTCATCACCCTTCCTCTCATCACCCTTCCTATCACCACCCTTCCTCTCATCACCTTTCCTCTCATCACCCTTCCTCTCATCACCCATGAGACGGCAAGAAGGGCACAACTGAAAATGACACTATAATTGAAATTGTTACACATTGGTTCAAGACTTCCCTTTGACATGTATTGATCTAATTCTGTCCATCATGAATTCTACCTTTCTCCAAGCATTTTGCACCCACCTGTATCCCATTCACATTCCCGAGGTTAAAATAGCACGCTTAGCTATTAAGTCAAATATATGCATTGATGTTATTGTTGTCCAGAGAAAGTTTTATTCATCATCATTAATGTACAGCCGTAGTGTCCAGTGGTTCGGCGAAGGCCTCAGCATGTCGTTTTCAAATCTGCCTGTCTTGTGCTATCTTCTGCCAGAAAGTTTTATTATTGCAGGTTATATCAGCAGCACATGGTCTTTCTGCCTGGTGCCGTAACTTTAAATCGTCGTTCTCTGGGGAACGACGCCCCCGTAGCACCTTCTGTTTGGTCGATATACCATCTGGTTCACCCTAAAACGACCTTGTCTGCCCATGTTCACCAGAAAGAGTCACTGTCTGACTATAACACACCCAAAAATGGGGAGTATGAGAGGGAGGTTGATTTCAGAGGGAAACAGCCTTGGTTTTCATAATGAAATATAAAAAAACAGTTCTGGGAGTTTCACCCACAATTGGATAAACTGTGGGAAAGTAACTGAATTGTAATTGAACAATTAAGGCAATTACAATGGCCAATTACAATTAGAATTACGACACACACACACACACACACACACACACACACACACACACACACACACACACACACACACACACACACACACACACACACACACACACACACACACACACACACACACACACACACACACACACACACACACACAACATCAGTTACAAATGCAATTACGATACTTTCAAATATTACAATTACACCGTAATTGTAATCAATTACACAATTACAATTATAATTGACCCCCAATCCTGCTCTCGAGTCTCGAGCCATGGGTGGTAATAGTGTTAAGACTATCCGTGATACCTTGCCAGCTGAAATGTACGCAAGATCGCTGAATCAGTTGTGTTCCCCCAACGCGTTGTCTTCGCCGGTTTTAACTGTGGCAAACAGGTGACTCTTAAGACAATTCTAGGAACTTGCGATTAGGCCGTTAGCTCCGCCTGCCTAAGCGATTAGCGGGTGTTTACTATTTGAATGTCTGGCATTCAGTTTGAATGTTTTGTGAGCGAAACAATGAAATTACGAACAATGCTTCGGCTTATTAAACGCATTTTGTCAATTTGGCCGGCGGTAAATTTAATTAATAAGTTTTAATAACACAATTGTTAATAAAAATAACCACGGATTTCCACAATGTTTTTTTTGCATTTGGACACACACAAAAACAAATTATCGACATTCCGTGACGGCACGCTTGTGGCCGCCTACGTTTAATTAAATTCTACCAAATTGGACCGTTCTCAGCAATCAATATGCGATGTAACTGCTTCGCCAAAAACGCTGAACCCATATCTGTAGGCCGAGTAACATGAACGATCGCGGTAAAGTCGAACGTGTGGTGGACGAAAGAAGCAAATTAGTGGAAGCGGTATGTTGTTATTTCGTCATTCGACGGTTTGTATTAATTCATTAATGTTTTGCTGATGTACTGTACATCATTGATAATGTTACAACCGACGTTTTTCTTCATTGGTGTAGGCCGACCGCGCCTAACGTTGCAGGCCCTCCTTGGCGTAAATTGAACATTAACTAGAGAAATGGTTGGCCGTTTCCACGATTTACTGACCAGACATATTTCTTTTCGAAGTGCGACTTTGTAGGTCATCTGGTCTTATTGGAATGTTCGTTGTGTTGTGTAAGACGTGAGATTATGCAGGAACCGAGTCAGCGGTGAGTTCCACTGTAGAATCAGTTCACCTCACGTTGCCATACAGGTGTCTTCCGTAAGAGATCCCACAAGACGTTAGTTCCTTCCTTCTGGTGTCTATGCCAGGGGAAGTAAAACAGTCGACAAGGAGGTAAATGTGTAACCTGTCGTGGACTCTCAGAGCGGTGTTCAAGGGAGAGCGGTGCAGTTGGACGGTTTTTGGATATTGAAGAGGGTGCAGTTCGATATTTTTGTAATCTTCAAGGAATATGCAGTTTGACGTTTTTGTGAACTTCAGTGGGGATGCAGTTAAAAAAAAACGCACCCACAACCAGTTAAAATCACGCTACGGGTCTGATAACAGTGTGGAGATAGACGTATCGTCTTCGTGGAGCATCGTCTCTCTGTATCGTAACATTGTGGAATAGACTCGGTATGAGCTTCCCCGTATCTTAGTTGCCTTGTAGAATAGACTCAATAGCGTAATATAAGCCATCGCGTAGTTTCTTATCGTAAACTGCTAACCGTGTCCGATAAGGCTTGTGGTAGGCATAAACTGCGTGACTTCTACGGCTCGTTGACGACACGTGATGTCCTTATTGGCGCTGATTGTTCTGCTGGAGAGAGAATATTATAACAACCGAAGATGTTATATGATCTAGACAATCACTGTGCTTTACAGGTGTGTGCGTTTGTATGTGTGTGTGTGTGTGTGTGTGTGTGCGTGCGTGCGTGCGTGCGTGCATGTGGGTGGATTTGTGTCACAGTTATTTCAGGTAGAGTTGTTGAAACTCGCGAATTTCAGCCAGAATCTGTCTACCGCATCAGGTTGGGCCACAACGTTTATAATCCACTGTAATAATTAGGCTAACTTTAGAGCTCACTAATTTCTCACCACATACAGTGTATAATGAAAAGGGAAATGGGTTATGGGATGTACGAATGAACAGTTTCTTAAATTTATATTATTACAGAATTAAATGATATAATATTAATACCCATTAGTTCCATTGCTATAATGGAACCCTCAAGGGACATGGTGACGTGTTATATCATCTCACACAAACACGGCGCTCTGGAGATGTGTTTACGTTGGCCCTATGACCCATGCAGTTAGGGCGAAGGGATTATGTAAGTAAGTTCCTTCTGGGCACCTATCCCGATATTGCAATCAGTATCGGCTCGTTCGGACAGAAGGTGGCTACGCAAGAGATTGCGTGGGCACGTTCAACTGGAAGACCAACACATGTTTATTTACATACCGTAGATGCCAGCAAGGTAGTAACGAGGAAAACACGTGTTTTATTTTCTAGCAGTCTCATATGATTCCTTGTTAGCTTTCCCAGACTCAAATCCACATTAGTACCAGCGCCTCCTCGTCAAACTGGTATTATCTATTAATTCATTAACCGTACAAATGCTTATTTGTTGATGCAAGAATGGTAATTAGAGCAACATAAGACAAACATGTTGTCGATGATGTTGATCAAAAAGACAAAGATAAACTACGTCATACTGGTGACTATCATGACAAAGTACTGATGCTCGGGGCAGTCGGTCGGAAGAAAGACGGACAGCGACAGCAACAGGAATCTGACAACGGAATGACACGGAACAGCTACTTCGATGTGTCTGCCACGTGAGAACACCTTCGTCGTTCTCTCAATCACACGTTCTTTTGGTCAATCCACACGGTAAAGTAGTTCTTTCACATGTGTTTCTCGTTTCATTCCCAACATTTCTCACTTTTTCTGATGACCCATCCACTTATCTCTATATTTTCACACTCTTTTATATATTTTTTAATGGTGATGTTTCCCCATGATATACGGAAACCCACAACAAGAAAGGTCACATACATATTGTCGACATTATGACATATCAGAAACAAAAAGCGAGAACAATCCTCGGGGTGTTTTTGTTGAGTGACTGGGCAAACGAAGTAACATAAACCAATATGAAGAAGTAACGTAGGGGTGTGGTACACGATTTCTGACTATGATAATATGTTTGTGTCAACGACGACGTAGCCATGCAAACAATGGTTTACTGTGAGGTACCGTACTAAAATGTTGTTGACAATATATATTTAGTTCACATCACAGGTGACGGTGAGAGTCTCTTCCGGGTGCTGATTAATGACGTAGTTAGCGGGCGTACTAACGTGATTATTGCTGTCTTATACCGATTTACGCACGCTTTAATGAACGACATGTCTACCTAGTGTGTAGCGTCCGGGGGTGTGTCCATGCGTGCGCACATCCGTCGATGACGCGTGCTTCTGTCACCTTGCAAGGATGCGCTACTCTGGCTACTCTACGTGAAGGTCGTTGCTACGAAAACGCGTTGCCTGGCAACCGTCTCTGCATCTGGTGCCACGTCATGTCTTGCAGCGGCTCGAGCTGGCAGCATGCCAGGTCATACGCCATACGTAGGCGATGTTTTAGAAATCGATACGTTGTTCTCGCGTATCGGAGCATGGCTGCGTTCGCTGTCGAAATACGGCATACGTTTTCTGGTCCTAAAGCGTGTCCCGTCTTTCTCAATATAGAATGTTATTAAACAAGGTTCACAGTTTTGGCGAATAATGCATATTTGAGCGCTAACCTTTGTCGTAGACGAAGTTACGTAATTCTGTGCACGCTGATTTAACCTGCACAAATTGTTCTTTATACAACCGCATCGGCCACTAAACATAGCACCGGTGTTTGAGAAATTTCATCCCTTAGTTAGATTTATTTCCATTTTACATGTAATGCTAGCATGCGGTGTCATCCAGTTTTCTAAACGTACACATGTGTATATCTAGATATCGGGCCATATAGTATGTCGATATTGAGCCAGAACCGCGCTTTTTTTATCACCCAAAACTGCATCAAGTATGATACCAGCGATGTCCGCAGGTGCGTGCAAGCAAATAAAGAGATCGTGTAAATGCTACCAAATGTCACGCCCATCATTCAACGCAGTTATAACAACAGTTAACTGGAAAGGAACGATGCTATTTGCATAGGCTTGTCGTTTGTATAATATAATGTAAACGTCATATTGAAACTAACATAATCTCATAATATATACGTTAATTTCACATGCACCTAGAATAAATTCACGTCGTTACCGGTGTCTTCTACCCGAAGTCATTCTTGTTTACAGATTACCGTCCGTTTATATTTGCCGAGTGTAGCCCCCCCCCCCCGTGCTGTACGCCGAATTAATTAACATGCGTACATTCATTTCAACATTTGACTGAGTTTAAGGTTTAAGGATATTCCCATCCAGAACAAAAACCAAGATGACACAAATTAACAAGGAAGTTCATGGTTCACGTCGCTGCCATCTGGGTTGCTTAGCTTCACTAAAGGAATCCACTGGCTCATACTGCCTTCTCATAATGTGTAACCCGGTCTGATAAGATGTTTGTTCATTTTGTTTGTAAGCGTTGTATTCGTACTGCTAGCATATTTAATGACACAATCGATAACTAGTTTGTTCGATTCGTCTTTGTTGTTAATAATGCTGATTCTGGTCTTTTTAAATGTAAAAATACGTTTACTAGTAATTTCTCAGCCATCTTAAAACAGCTATTATATATCTTTAAAAAAGCTACACACACGCACGAACGCACGCACACATTTTCCACCAGTCAACCCACTGCGCTCTCATACATACGGCTATGTCACCGTCGTCCTACAAGCACTAACAATTGTTTAGTCGTAATATTTGATTTTGAATCTCGTGGGATTCTCAGTAACGTTGACCATCCCCTAACGAGGTTGGTACTTCGGTACCGATACGTGCGTAACATTTCGACGAAAGCCTGAGCGCATTCTCTGAAGGCGCACTCCGAAATGCGGTATGCACTTTCAAGATGGATGCGCGCTTCGTGTTGACGTTAATGCGCGACTTATGTACGTCTTCGTTGTTTACGGCTATAGAACGTTTTACGATGCCAGAACACGTCTAGTCGGGGGCGTTGACAAGGTCAAGCGCTGACTGTGAATAGGACGTAGATATACCTTTGAATGTCGATTAATCATGTAATATATATATATATATATATATACATACTGTGTATATAATATAATAGGGGTGTGATATTATGCATATATTTTATTACCTTATGTATAATGTATTTTAACTTATGTAGCAGCGAATAATAAAACTAGCGTCTGGTAGCATAAACAAGCCTGGACCGGTTTTCGTTGGGAGAAACTTGGCGTAGTTGTTAAAGAAAATATGTTCGGACACGTTGAATGACTTTAGCGGGAAGCTATTCGACGTTTTAATGTGTTCTGGCTGTCTTGTTTGTGTTCATTGTTGGAGAAAAAGTTGACACAGGAACGCAGCCAATTGTTTGAGAATGGAATGCTAGTACAGGCGCACTGCGCTACGCTTCGCTACGTTTACAATAGTCCTAAACAAAGTATGCTGCGGGATAATACCAACGGCGAGAAACCAGTTCTATTTTACTTCTCTGTTCTCATAAAGCGTTATATAACACTTTTAATGTTTTATAAACTTCTCTCATCCCTCCTAGTCGTAGCCCGTGACATATTATCAAGGACTAAGTCCAAAACACTTCGTACTCTACATTTCGTGTGAAAGGCAGTAGGGACGCACAACCGCGTGCATCGTTTCGTAAAACGCGGTATGTCTCTCGGCAATCGGATAATTAACCGCTCGTGTAAATGGGCGTTAATTATCGTGTTAAAATGGCCAATGTAGACATTGAATACACCCGATGTCACTTTATCTCTGCATCTGAAATATGAAACCGATCCAAACGCCGTCAGTATGTCGTGACCTCTCTCTCGCTATACAAAGCAAATAGGAGCTGTCGCTCCGACATGAAAACTATACTCCGTCTCAAACATCACACCCACTACCGAACAGCCAAGGTTTACTACTTTTCTGATTGTGACCACCCCAGCCGTGTTTATACATCGGAATAATTAGCCGTGGTGAAACGCTGTTGATTGTTGGCAAAGCAGGAAGCAGGGAAAATGTCATGTGAGACGAATAATGATCACGATGTTATATATTTAGATGCCGGGAACGCCCTCGCGCACAGAGAGTGCGGGCATTTGAGACGTGCCATCACGCATTGCTCTACGGTTTACGTTCCTAGCAAGAGGTTCGCCAACGTAATCGTTGCGCAATGAACGAGTACCGCAGACGTAAACATAGCGGGAACAGACGTAAACGGATGTTTACGGACGTCTTCGTTGCGTCACAGTATTCTTCGGTCGAGTGCTGTGTAGATATTTGGGCGCATCTCCGGCAGCGATTCTGCGAAACGATTATTAATACGAACAACTTATTCTGGAGAGGATCCGGCATTTGTTCAAAAGATCCTGGTAAATATGCTCCAGTTTGGGCTGTTTGCCGCAATTCAAAATGTGCGTACGAATTAAAATGTTTATGTCAGCATATATGTAATAGCATTGCCACTAATACATTTTTGTCATGACGTCAGATACATAACATGATTTAAATACCTACGACACCTCTTCGTGTCAGTCGTGACTGTTTGTTCGTTTTTGTCCTTTGAACATTCCGTATTGACGCTGGCGTACTATTTGTATGTTTCATGAAAAAATAGCGTATTGGTCGTTCTAGACATCCATATCGTCGAAGTTAGTCGGATCGTGATATGCTATCAAAGACGGGTAGTGCGTATCATCGCGATCGATTGGCAACTGCTACGAACTAGTATGGGTTTACTCATCGTATTTGTGGGTATTCCTGACTATTTCCTGCTGTTGTCAGATAACTGTGTTGGGGGTCAGCACACTGTTGGTTTTCCCATAGGCGACCATGTTAACTTTTGTCTGATTATAAGAAAACGTGACCTATAAAATATCTTAAACTTCTCAGCTGTTGTTATCATCATCTCACTGACATGCTGAAAGATTTTTTTTTTAATGGCATACTTCTAGCTCTTGTAAAATGCCTGTATTTGTGACACCCGTCAATATTTACAAATGCCGGCAAGAATTACTCCGCAAACAGGTCACACAGGCAAATTGCTGCCAAATATCCTTCCGCTTATTTAAATCATCTAGACATCCACCATTTTACAGTCAACTCCTTCTGCAATCACACATGAAAATCTCCCTACTCAAATGCACTTATGTCACAGCATGTGAATTTTGTAAAAAATCATTTCTCAGAAATACACTGCACTTTTCTTCGTGCAACGAACAGGAAGTTTAACTACAACATGACCCCGTTGGTTTAAACGTGTGTTTGTGCACACAGTTTCCCATAACACAACGCGAATAGGAAACCAATGCGTCGTGATACGTTTGAGGAAACGTCACGCGTCTTCGTCTCGTTGACAACCGATACGTTGCCTGCCAAACAAGACCCACACTATAGTTGGAAAGAGTGCTTGTCTATCTTGTTCGCGTGCGAATATCGGAGAGAGATCCCGCTATTATGACCAATGAGCTTCTGAGATGCATTTAGATCATGGCGATTGGCTAGAGTTTAGTACATTTACGGTTTAAGTAAAGAGCGCATACGTTCATTAAAATGATCGACAGAAGTTAGTTTGATCAAGTAACTTGCAAAGTTTGGATAGGGCATAGTCTACATATGCGGGCTATACATACGCATACACATCGTTACTTTGTAATGTTACTGTTTTGTTTATCCGATGATTCCATCGAAAGTATTAACATATAATACAGCTTCTTTAAATATGTTTGATTTTTTCACAAAATGATTCTAAGACGTGACGTGTCAAAAATGATTTTTCACCTTTTTTGAAATTAAAGACGCCATGCGAAAAGCGGTCAGGTCAGTCTAGTTATGTTGATTGCATAAGAGCATAACTGGTAGACGGGATCTTTGTAACAGGCTGTGGAGGAACAGAGGAAGCGACACGGATAAGTGGACGGGAGAAAAGCAAGTGTAACAATAGGATGAAGAGGGAGGGAGGGAGGGAGGGAGGGAGGGAGGGAGGGAGGGAGGGAGGGAGGGAGGGAGGGAGGGAGGGAGGGAGATGGGGATTTGGCGTTCTAGTCGGTGGCTACGGTATGATGAAACTGGCTTTACAATTCAGTCCAAGGCTTTGTGATAAAGGTAAAGGTTATAAACCAATTATCCAGTCCTTGACACTGTTAGAACTGCTCAAAGGGGTTTATACTGTACTCCCTGGCAGACTTGTTCAGTCGAACACAATCATTTTCTGGTATAAAGGTTCACTTCAGTCAAAGATGTTTTGGTAAAATGTCATAACTTCAATCCGATTTTTATTGATTCAAAGGTCAATTCGACGGTCGACGACGTTATGGTATAAAGAAGGTTATCGCTTCAGTGCAAGACTGTTAAAACGTCACCGTGAAAGGTCATTACATCAGTCCTACTCGTTACGACAAAAGAATCACCCCATCGTTCTGACATATTACAACTCGAAGGTGGCCAGTAACTTTTTCACCGATACGGTACGGTTAAACCGAGCGTAAATAAACTAAAAAAATAGACGTTATGTTTGCCAAATTTGTTAGTAACAACCAACGTGTTCCAATGATAACGGGACTATTTTGTTTTACTCTTCTAGTAGGCCTCTTTTCAACAGTTAGTTTTGAATGTTTTTGAGAACAACGATGACTGAATTGTAGAACGTTGTTAGGCTACAAATGACAAAGGGTATCCAAGTTGATTTCCTTGAAAAACGTAATTGTTTGATTTAAAGAAAACGTAATTGTATATTTAAAGAAAACTCCTCTACATGTTGGTGGTGAGGCAAATTGCACATTCATAAATCAGAATCGTAATTTTGCAAACAGCGCCGAATGACGTCAACGATATTTTTTCATACTTTCCTGTGAGCAAACATTATAGTGATCTTGGGCCTTTTTTGCCCATGCACGATCCCACGGTTCATCCGATACGACGCGTGTTACAGTAGAAACGTCGGCTACGGCCCACCGGACGCAATAATTGTAGGGATCCCCCAACGACTGTCTGCTTAGGGGTTATTTCCATCCTCGCGCGAGGATGGTTATTTCCACGAAACATCAATACACAACTATGAACAGTCTTCGTATTTTACATTTATATTACTATTTTGATATTGTCACCGGAAGCCGGGGAACCTTTTGAATCAACTACGGTGTATTTATTATGTTTCTAGCAAAGGTAGGAATCGGGAACTTTTCATGACATTGGCAACATCCCTCTGCTCGCGTTAATTCGACTTGACAGACTGCGTGCAAGTTTCGGAGTGTTCAGAATGTGTCACCCGTTGACGTAGCCTTGTCTTGAGAAGGAGGACACCCATCAGTGTGACTTCGTAATCCAATTATACCCACTTGCTGCTGCCGATTACCACAGCTGAATGGGCCGAGTTTTCATGTAGTGTTGAGAGCGTTGTATCTTGCAACAGACAACAAACGGGCACTGAAGCACGGGCGCTCTCGCATATTAGTCGTCTCTTTAAAGAGAGGCACACCGTTCCTCTATCTCAGCGTGAATTTGCCAGCGTAGTAATTTGTAACAGGAAGTCGGCCGTGTTGAATGTGAACAAATTAGAAATTGTTGAACATCAAATGGTACTGCGGTTAACTCAACCCGCCTCGTATGTATGGCGAATAAAGCTTTTTGTTGACCATTTGAATATGCTCGGGGCGTATCTTCCAAACTGCGAACGTTGTTACGAGCTTAGTACAGGGTGGACAGAATACCTTCAACAGTTCCCATTCGCACGAAATGTGTTTTCTTAGTTACGAACTATCGGATTGTATGTAGAAGTACTAAACCTTCAAGCATCTTACGAAGTCCATGTTTTATTAGTGATCT
This sequence comes from Escarpia spicata, assembly GCA_963995525.1. Classification (NCBI taxonomy): domain Eukaryota; kingdom Metazoa; phylum Annelida; class Polychaeta; order Sabellida; family Siboglinidae; genus Escarpia; species Escarpia spicata. The sequence goes on from OZ023216.1 coordinate 33,914,505, forward strand.
TGTCTGTTCCATAGGTTGTATAAACTTGACATTACTCATTCCAGATGTCTGACAATAGCAGCCACTGGGAATATGACGTGAGGGGTTGACACGTTTCCCCGTCTGTTTTGCATCAAGTGCAGATTAGCTGGACATTTTAAATTGATAATAGCTAGTTTATGTGGCGTGTCGTGTCATCTGATGTGCAGTAACTGGTGCGTGTGGCAGGCGGTGTCTAGAGAGGAGATACACCAGGACGGCGACAGTGTCACTGGTGATCAGGAATGCGGTCCGGCGGAGGTGACCCAGAACACGTACAAGGGCATGGTGGCCGGTTATGCAACGTCGGCTACTCCCCAGACAGTTTCTTCGTTGCTAAATTATCACATACCACACGCACAGAGAGTGCTGCGAATTTCACCTTCTTTTTCTTATTCTTCATCTTCTCTATCTTCGTCTTCTCCGTATCCTTCTCCGCCTATTCTCTCTCTCCCTCTCCCTCTCCCTCTCCCTCTCCCTCTCCCTCTCCCTCTCCCTCTCCCTCTCCCTCTCCCTCTCCCTCTCCCTCTCCCTCTCTCTCTCTCTCTCTCTCTCTCTCTCTCCTTACAGCCTTCTTCTCGTTTCCGTTTTTGTCTCCTACCTCGAGTCAATGTCGGTCTCAGTCTCTGTATACTCTTTGGCTAGTATCCGCGCAGTCACTTGCTAGCAACAGAATTACATACATATTATATAATGTGTACTTCGCCAGTATGAACGGCCGAGATAGGAACACGATCGCAGAAGATTGAGAAAGATGGAGTAACTAAAGTAGCTAGGGCGGACTTCCGAGTGGCGGGACCTCACCACACGAGGAAGCAATGAGAAGACGAAATAGTAGTAGCCAGGGCGGACCTCCGAGTGGCGGGGACCTCACCACACGAGGGAGCAAGTAAATATAGCCACGGCGGACCTCCGAGTGGCGGGGACCTCACCAGACAAGGGAGCAAGGAGAAGACGAAATAGTAGTAGCCAATGCAAATACAATGTTGAATTGGTTGAACCATTTAGTATAGAATAATTTTACCTGACAGGGTTTCAACGTAATGCACTTGTCTTTATGTCCACATTGTCAGAGGCACATTTAAAATTGTGTATGATATGTTACCGTAACTGACGCCATCTTATTGCTTTGAGTTTCCACGTTCCTAACTAAATTTGGACCAAGAATCATTGTTTCAGCCAACTGCCTGCTAATAATTAACTAATGAAAAATACAACCTCCCTTTCTTGAATGCACGTGTCTCCATTTTGTTGCCCAGTGCCCAGTATTGTGGTTGTGCACATTGACACTTTTTCCATTTTAATGGCCCATACATGTTATTATTGTTTCGTACCAGCGAAAGGCGGTAAGAAACCTGGTTTATGACGTATTACATAACATTTAATGCACGATATGCGTCAGGATAACAAATTAAGCAGATACTACTTTTTAGCGTAGTCTGCAAAATAGGTCTGACTCGCCCGCCTCCCCACCAACCAGCGTTCACAGACGCTCTCATTCCCTCCACACATGCGCATGAGTTTTGGTTTACTTTCGTCTGTCTGTTACCGTCATAAGCATGACACAGAACACATATCATTCATTACTTCCGCCGTCATGGTGCACGAATAAAGTGAATGTCTCTTTGACGGTGCCTCTTGACTGTGATTTTCGAACCTTGAAAAAAGTTATGAACAAGAAAAATGACATACTTGAAGACTACGACAGTTAATATAATACTGGTCATGTGCTTAAATATATTGTGACTGGCTGACATGGTCCGACCATGCCAATGAGGAAAAGATCCTATGTGTATGAAGACAAAAAATGTTTGTGTAAGACATCTAACGGGCGGCATGTCCCATATCGATTTTCTATTTTTTTAATGGTAGGATTTGACGAAAATTCTACAGCTGATAACATCCGAATTGTAATGTTGCGTACAACACTTATAACGGTAACAGTAATGATATATCACCATGACACCACACAAACACGGTCTACGTCCATCTTATTTGTCATAACAACAATTGCATCACACGAAATAAGATTTACGTCCGTCTGAATGGTTTAGCTGTGTACCGTTATTATATGATTATAATTTGTTGTTCGTAACTTAAGGCATATAGTACAAACGTGCTATGCGAATGAAGATCAGTTAAAGCATGGGAGTGATTACAATTAACTAATGTCGGAAAAAGATATCATGAACGTAAATGATAAATCTAAATATAACCGAACTCGTCTGCGTGCGTGCGTGAGTGCGTGCGTGTTTTCGAAATTACCAGTTGCTCAGTGTTTCTTACCGGTTTTAGGATTCGTACCATATGCTAGGCGGACGTAAATCAATTGTCATAACTTTACTCGTACTCTGCGATTGTTCCGAGCCACGTACGCGGTCTGTCGATCGGTTGGGGGATGCTTTACGTAATAATGCGAACAACTTATCAAATTACGTCATAACGTCATTTACGAAAATATATAAATGACTGGATGATAGCGAACTTCCAGGTTTTACCACAGGCCTACCTTCGTCATCTTTCAACTTACAATTGTATTTATCCATGGACAATTCACGAAATAGCTACGGCCCTTGTGAGTGTATTTCGTGTGTCATTCAACACAATTGTGCTGCATAATTTCCCAATATTCATTGTCATGTAGCCTCCATTATTAATTCTGCTAATTCTAATAATTAATGTCAGAGCTATGGCTTTATTTTTGGCTACCAGAAAAAAAGAATATGTCAAGTGGAACCCGAAGAAATGCATGCATGGGAAGACGACACGTGTCAGAACTTTGTGACGTTAATCAATCACACAGTCTGTCGATTGTATGGCCGTGCCCAAACGAATGTTCTCCAGCCAACTTGATCTGGTACTTAAAGGCAGCATGGTAATCCAAAGTCCGCAATGTGGCATTGAATACCATGTATAAAAAAACGTCTTCTTCCCTTGATCTCAACTACTGCAATTAATCCCACAAATTTCAGATCAGATTTCGAACTTTCATACCTGGCAACAAGCCCGTGTAACAACATTGCAGACCTGTCGCAACAGTATGAAACTTCCTTGCAAGAACTGTTAGACAGCCACGCTCCGTTGATCACACGGTCAATTACTGTGCGCCCCGACACGCCTTGGCACACAATGGAATTATCGCTTGCTAATTTATGCTAAGCGAACGCTCAGACAAGCAGAGCGGAAATGGAGACTGACAAAGCTGCATATTCACCGAGACATCTACACTGGACAACGTGAAACTTACAAACAGCAAATACAGTCTGTGAAAGCCAAATTCTACACAACAAAGAGTTATGAATGCACGTAACAACAAAACACTATTCAGGATCATGGATGACCTGATAAAAAGAAAAGCTGCTCCAAAACTGCCCAGTCCTGTGTCTGGTATAGCACAACTGGCAGATATGACTTTCTCGTGCACTTCACACGCAAAATGTTAGACATTCGCAGCCATTAGCGAGTAGACGCCTGCAAACTGTCAACGCTGAGTACGTGCATTGTGAATGTCTTGCACAATCAATGCGTTTTCCAGCATCACCACAGACGGTGTTCTCTCTTTGGTGGGGAAGTGTCCAACAAAACCAAGCACGCTTGATCCACCTCCTACCGCACCCGTGAAAGCCAACATTGACATTCTTGCGCCGACATTAGCTACACGTCTATGAACGGGCTGGTCCCGGAGATATGGCGCTATAGAAATGCTAGTAATAATAATAATACTTTCATATTCAAGAGTTTCTTTATTACGATCTATATACGATGTATAAGAAACGTCTTCTTCCCCTCATTCCAACTACTTTCATATTCTGTCAGGGGAAGTTTCATGAAACCTTCTGGGTTTTATTCCACTCCACAGCGATTGATGCATGTTTGGTTCTACCACTCCTACCAGGCAGTTGATTTGTAGCTGTGCAGTTTTTATATTTGGTGAATGAAACTGTAGGCGCAATGACAGAAGACACGCATTGCTTCCCTGCAATTATTGTTGTGCAACATTATTAAGTTTGAGTGACTGACACCATGTAAGTCGAACTGCATCTTTTATCGGTTGTCGGAACTCGTAGTCTCGACAACGGGCACGTCTAGACGCATTAAGCATGTCACAGTTGTGTAACAAGATCTAACAATATTGCCTTCCAAAGTAACGAGCTTGGGCCGCCAGACGAACAAGGAAATCCAACAATGTTTAACATAATTGTGTGTAGCCAGTCTCACATATCTCTCAGTTCCTTTTTAAAACATATTCACGTTGCTGATTTATCTACACAATTGAAACTGTAAATTATTTATTTCGTTTATAAAAAAATATGATATTGTCTTCATTGAGAATGAGTAATTTCTCATATCCTTCGCCGCCTCTATTGTTCTAATATATTTACCTTTCATTCGAAGAATACACTATATTTTTTATTAATATCCAAAGTCCTTACGGTACGTCCTCCGTGCAGATATCATTGTATGGAATGACTAAGGCCAAACTGTTGCCAAAAATACCGCCAAAAATAGGAAGTAGAATAGCAACTCGTCCCACTTTCTTAAGAGACTTCAATGCATACCCTCTCTTTATCTACACCAACAGGAAGAACCATGCGGTATGTAATCTCGTGGGTGCAACAATCACAACCCCTGGCAATTGACCAGTGAATGGGCAATTTACAGAGAAAGGAGTTGATCGTTGTCGATTAGGCGTCCGTCATGAGGAACGATCCTCATAATGCACGGCCTTTCGTGGTCGTAAACCGGGAGGTTTTAGCGTATCCAGCGCAGGGATTTGTTCAGTTTTCTCGAACCCCACTTAGGTACTCTCAACTACCGACTAAACTGCGCTGCGTTGATGTTGACCCTCCTTGTTACTGATATTCGGGGTTCCGCGCTGTCTGCACCACGTGTTTCCACTCCCCTATAGAATGATATATCTCTAGTTCGCCACCCACTTCCCATCCCGACGAATCTCTCTTCACACAATCCTCCCATCTCAGTGGTAGTCTTCTTATCCGCCTAACCTCCACAATGAATGCCTCTTTCCGTGGTATATTATACCCAGTTGCACATTATGTTCACCACAAGTACAGCAGCGTCGACGCGAACCAACAGCAGCTAGATCCAACTCTTCTCAGGCAACATCATTTTGTTTCTATCACTCATTCTTCAAATTGCAACAACCTCGACGACCAGACCAAAAGACACCACACGCAAAAATAATAACATACGAGGCATACGTGTTGCTGTGAGCTTCTGGTAGGAGGTCTACGCGGGTTCGTATGTCGTATTCGTGTGTCGTAATCCGTATAATTCGTGTGTGGTGTTCGCATGTGTGTGGTGATACCACCAACAATACGCCAACCGTGCCTTTTCTATTAACGGGTATACCTCGTAATTGCCCGCACATTGTGTGGCTATCGATACATTCCACCTACATGTTATAAAGTCATGGACCCATACGACGTTATCTTTACGCCGAGTGTGGGTCGATCGTGTAGGTGATCTTGGTCGTGAAACTGGTATAATTATTATACTGCAAATGTGACCGATGTATGGAGTAGGCAATGACAAACGCTCGCGTCACGTATGGTCGACACGCTCGCGCTATCACACTTCTGCACGCGTGTGCCCACGTGGTCAGCGCGTTTTGCCAGACAACACAAGCAGCTTGCATATGCGGAAATATCCTCTCCGGCTGCACGAGAACCACCAGACACCAGTCTTCTGTCGACTTCGTGCCTACCACGAGTGAAGGTCTTCACGGCGTGCGATAGTATCAGCTCCGCCTTTATGAAGCCCGACGAGTGTCTTAACCCTTCTGTCTTCCTCGTGACGCCTTGCACCGAGCCGTAATGTCGCGGCGTGCTTCCAGGCGGGCGGGGCACACGGAACTCCTACCCGTCCACGTGTTCACGCCCCAATTTACGGTGGGGGAATGCGTGACGCGTTCGCATTATCAAACGTGGCGGTAGCGTCATCGTATATTTTAGGCGCTATTGTCCACCGTTTATAAGTGCACCTGTGTTACTGGGTTAGTATAATGATATCGTACCCACCGGTTGATCGATTTTACTACGTCCGCAAATATCGCGGTTATCAACCGACCATAAGATTGAAATGGTGTTAACCGGATTGGGTTGAATGGCCGCGCGAACGTGTTGCTGATCATTGGTTTGAAATTGTGTCAGCTAATTACTGCTCTTTGGGCCCGCTGAAATATCAAGATCAAACCAAAAAATAAGAAAACTTTAGTATTTGATGAAAATCCCCGGTACATACGTGACACGTCATGCGCAACAGGTGGCGTGTTATCGTGGAACCGTAACAAGACGTTGTGACGAATACAGTCTTGATCATTGGCAAACACACGTGTCTGTCTTGCGCGTGTGGGAATGAGGACCACATTGGAAACAAGTGTACCCTTGTGTGCTTTTATGTGTTGCTCTCTGTACTAGTATATATATATATATAGGTATATATACATATATATGGCATATTTGCTGTACTTTTTGCATGTACAGGTGTGTATAATTTTTTATCAAGAAGAGATATTAAAACGGAAGAGGGTGGTAGAAGAAGAACAAAGCCACAATTAAGTTGGACAGACAGTGAGTGTCAAGAGATATATTGAAAGGGCAGGGACGACGAACCGAGGGTGGGAAAAAATGCAGAAGATCGCGTTCGGTGAAGATGTTCCATCGAAAGAGCGGAGCAGACCAACAGCTGCCAGTTGCCACACACATTGCAAGGCACCAAGGTAGAAGAAGAACAATGCGACAACGTGGGCGATAACGGCGACGACGACGTCGACGGCGACGACGACGACGGCGAAGAAGACGGGGGGATTTAATTATAATCATAAATGTGATGAGACGCTATTGTCAGATTGTTATTAATCACGATCAGCCGGCTGTAACAATTTACGCGTGTTGATTGTTTTCTATGTGAGTTGTAACGTTGGTGGTCAGCAGGACCTTCAACCTTATAAAATCTGAGGTCACACTCGAAAGGCTTGGGCTGCTGGGCCGGTCATAATTTCTAACAATGTACGCGAAGTATATTTTGTTGACATTCTGGCACCTAGATGTATTTCTTTATGACAAAAATATAAGGCAAAGGTTTTGAAGTGACAATGAATATATTTGATCTATGAAATGTCATGCCGTAATAGTAGTTTAATTCACATAATATAACCGTTATCACCACTGTTTGAAAAGGCAAAGCTTGACGGAGGTGACGCGCAAAATTTTGATTGCGATGTACACAAAACGCGACGTACTGGCTACTTCAATTACGCCGAATAGCATCGCATGGGGATGCTCGCGCTCAAACTTAGGCCTACATACACAATGGTACTGAACATTACACTGACTACAGCGTAAATAAAACACGTCGGCCGTTTGATGTAGGCCTGTATTGTGTTAATCGGACATTTGTGCTATTTTTGCCGTGAACCTTTCCGTTCTTGGCGACAACTGAGAAACAGACCAGCGACATTTCAGGTCGATTGTATGACTCCTTGTTTCTGCTGTATTGTTTAATCTATAAATAGGCTACTATTATCATGTCTGCCGTATTGACATATGGTGCGTACTGGGATACATCTCTGTCATGGAACTTCTCCAAAGCGTCTCGCTAGGCAATTGACCACCCATCACGTGATGTAATGCCTAGCAACAAGGTCCATTAAGCTTACACAATGGCTGACACACAATGTCTATGTGTGTATGTGTGTGCGTGCCTGTGTGTGTGTGTACGTGCGCGTGCCCGTGTGTGTGTGTGCATGCCCGTGTATGTGTGTGTGCGTGTGTGCATGCCCGTGTATGTGTGTGTGCGTGTGTGTGTGCATATGAGCGTGCATGCATGAGTGCGTGAGTGCATGTAGGTGTGTACATGCATGCATACATGTGTATGTGCATGCATGTATGCATGAATACATGTGTATGAATAAAATACCCAATAGAAGCATCTAATAAGCCGTGTCTTTGTCTTCTAGAAATATGGAGATCATGCATCAATGGTTGAGCACAATCCGGATCCGACGACGCCCGGGAAGGAGCGTCGACTCTACCGCCCCGGGAGTCTCGCCTCATCCCTCGGGGACCTCGAGGCTGGCAGCATCTCACTGCGTACAAAGAGCTTCAGTGGCAGGTACACAGCATCACGGATGGAGGAATAACGCTCAGTAATCATAATTGTGATGTTTTTTAGTAACTGTTTAATTGTACTTGATTACTTCGGCAGAAAATGCAAAGTAATCATTGTCATAATCAGTGCATTATTTTTGAGGCGAACGGTAGCTCTTGCTCCCTATCGCTCGTGCTAATCGCTCATCTAGGGAGCGATTTATCACTCGTGTTAATTGCTATTATTGTTCGAGTCACCAGACCTGCTGCATGTGGTGCCCTCCAGTGACAAAATATACACCCATTTGTTTGAAAGAAAGTCTGTTCTTGTTATGTAAATTAGTGTTGGCGTGCAGTTGCCAATGTTTCCAGAGCCATGACTAAGAGTTTGCTTATTGCTCAACAGGATTCTTGTCAGCCAGCCATCGTTTCACAGTCATTCATGATTAATCAGCTGCAGTGCCAACAGCTAGAGTCCATCCCATAAAAACAAAACAACTTATTCATCAGCAGTGTTACACTGCTGTCATTTTCTGTAACATCATAGCTAGTACCACCTGTCTTAACCATTTCAGTACTACAACCCTGACCAGCTGTGACCACTGGTACCTTTTTGTGTGAATTCCTGATAACAACCAGGAAGATGAAGACATTGCACTGATGATGGCGAAGTTATCCATTACTTTTATGATGTAATCACCCTATCTTTGTAGAACTTTGTGGTACTATGAGTCTTTGACCACCATCGATTTCTTCTGACACATTCACAGTTTTCCACAAATTTATTTACCAGTGATTATCAAGCAGTAGACATCTTTGGGTGAAAGTTTTATTTATACTGATATTAACAATTGTGTTATGAAATACTGGTATTTGTACATAATAAACATTTATTTACTGCACAATTTTTGACAGTCTTTCTTTATGAAGTTTATGATTTTTAATGATGGCTGAATCCATTTCATAGCAATACAACTACTGGAACTGTGTAAATTCAACTTAATACATAGGTCACATATAAGTGTGAACTTTGGTTCAACAACAACATTTGCTATCCAGGGGGTTCAGAGTGAATTCAGGTCAGATTAAATGTCTACTCTTACTTGCAAGTGGAGAATCATGGATGAATTTTGGTAGGTACACAAAAGTTGTACACGTCTAACAGATAGAATTCAATTTAATTAGCACTCATGTTATGTATCGTCATGATATTTGACTTACATAATTTCATACGGAAATGATAAATATCAAAAAGAATGTGGTAGGAAGCAAGTTATGGTAGTGTCATGATTTCATATCAATGTCTGTTTGGTATCCTTTTAGATAAGTATATTGGTGTTATTAGCACAGAAACACTTGTTTTATATTTGCATATAAAAGTTTTACTGTTAAGTGATAGTTCAGATTGAAACAAATGTTTTGCAATCTCAGCAGACTGAACTCAAAATACATGTTGGATATTGTGGTTCTATCAAACAGTTATGTAATGTAGAGTTTTAACAGAATGAAATTTGCAATACTTTCCAAAGTATAACGCTTGTCTGGTATTTGTGAATATGTTCACCAGATTGGATGGTTTAAAATGTTACAAGAAAAATTGTAAATTGACTGTGAAATACTTAAAAAGATTAACTACTGTAGTGATATGTTTGGTTTGTTATTTTAGTTTGTGTTAATGTATCCCTTTTCTAAAATACAATGCAAGTATTCAACATATGTTTGCAATTAAAATTTAAAATATAAACATGCATTGCATTTTACAAAATAAAATATACAAGTACTACATTATAGTTTATTGTAAAAGTATTTGCAGTGCTTTCAGGAAATGTAATATTGTGGGATTGGGCAAAAGTGACTTAAATAGTGTATGATCATATATTAGGAAGACTAATTTCCTCTACTTCTCAGTATATGGAAATAATTTTGGATTGTACTAGGGTGACCTTTGCAAGATGGCTGTATTATCAAGGTGACCATCAAGTGAGGTTTGACTGTACTCTATTGGACATTTTTATTTGTCTGTAGAAAAAAGCAAAGTATTTGTGATGGATTTATTACAATATTTTTTTGTACTGGTACTACACCTATCGTTGGTGTCAAATAAACATAATATATGTAATGTATGTTTTGGGTAATATCTAAACACCCATAAAGATTTGTTGTGTTGTGTTCAGCGTCGGTGCGGGTGGAGATGGCGCCAGCGTAGGCAGTCGGGGCATGCGACATCGGACACCTAGTGGCAAAAGTATTCGGTCACGACGTGCAAGTCGCGCCGAGTATCACGAAGACCTAAAGCCTGACCTCAAACGAGTGAGTCTGCCTTGAAGCAGCTGTAGCATCAGATTGTGTTTATCTAAATTTATATGGTTTGGGATCAAATTATTAGACATGCTGTTTTATGTGATCAAAATATGTAATTCTGATTTGAAATTCTACATATATTAATATAGTAATAGATGTGTAACATTTTTCATGGTTTAATCTACCTTCTGCATATCAATTCTGATGGAATGCCACCACCTATCAGACAATGAAACATGCGTCAAACAAAATATATAAAAAACAATCTGCCAACCAATCTGTAAATTTCTGTATTCCTCCCAAAATCCATATTGATTAAGTGTGCATGCATATCCATATGAAACGGCATGTTTCATTTGTCCTGAATATTTTATTTCAAGATGTTCACAAATCAATCATTGGTTTTCAGTAACAGGCCTGAAATACTTAATAAGTATTTTAGTTTTGTTGTCTTGATGCAGTCTGGTTATTTATCACGAAATAGCTCTTTTTAATCATTACTTCAAAGTAGTTTTATTTATATTTATTAAATGAAATGTTGTGATGTTTACCTTAGAATGTTATTACCTTTAAATGTTTTTTCACTGGGCCTCTTGTTATGTTTATCAGTAGAGTCTCTGTCTTTAGAGGTTGTTCATCTAATAAACAAGGTATTCATGTTTCTACATTCTTAATCCTTAATCCTGTCAATGAGCAAACTGCTCAGCAAGATTGTCCAATTCATTGACCAGTTACCACAGTATAATTAGATAGTTGTTATTTCTTACACATTCTCAAAAAGTATTCATTTTGGTTAAATCTTGCCATTTCCAGATAACAAATAATACTGTGAAAATATGGACAGTTCATGGAAAAGAAGCTGATTTGCTTCTATTGCAGTGATTACAATTGCTTACTCACATCACTGTCAATATACCTGGCCATGAATGTCTATTTAGTCCTGATTCATGAATTGTGTAAACATTAGAATTTTTTGCAAGGTATCAACACCAAAAGTACTCATCTATACAAATGAAGAAGGCTATGATTTGGAAACTTAAAATACTAATACAGTGCTTATATAGAAAACAATCATAGTGGTCTATCTGACAGTATTTTGAAGAAGAAACCTACATAATTGTCAGTTGGTACAGATGCAACATCCACAAATACATGCATACCTGTACGGACATCATTTTGTTTTCCTACAGGGCTTGACAAGAAATCTGCTGTTCGGCAGTTTCATCATATATTTTGGGTCTTCGTTTCTGTTTGGCTACAATATCGGTGTACTCAACCAGCCAGTCGAGGTAAGTGGCTTGTTTAAAACTAACATTAACATTTTACATAATTATCTAATAATCATTTATAAAGTGCCTTTAATCAGGGTTCTTTGCCACAAAGGACAGTTACAACAGAAGCCCTATTTGAGAAGTTTGTGTGCAAGCCCAGAGCAGTACATGAATCAAACATTTGTAACAGAATCCCAGAAGACACACCAATGGAATGATTGTCTATGTCTGCCTGTTTGCTGCACTTGCTTAAATGGAACTCATCAAGCAAACCACCTTGTTACTAGGATATGTTAGTTGGATCATGCAAGAAGATTTGGCTTAGCTGGGATCTGTCATAGATGACCAAGTACAGCTAAAATGTTAGCGAGAATCATCCTTTAGACAAACGTCTAAATAGCTTGGCACACACCACCCACTATGAAGATGGAATTTGTATTGTTTGTTTGGAGATGAATTTATAAGATCAGTGCTTAGCCAATCAGGATCGAAGTCTTGCGGCTAAATTATTGTGATAACATCTTATCGCCAGAAGTGGACAAAATTTTTTGTATGCACAAGCAAACAATAAAACAAGGAAGTCAAAACTGCAAGGGTAGTCAGAGTGCCAGACTTGAGTATTTTCAGATAAGCCTGTTGTGGTTGGTGGGTGTACTTTGAAACACACTGAAACCAGAGACACAAGTGATTAACTAGGTCAAGGTCCCAAGGATGTGCAGGGTGTAGACACTGAGACAGATGTGGCTGCTGTTAGGGCTTGGCTTGACAGCTTGAGAGGAATGTGAGATGGGTGACATATTGTGTAACACCCTCAAAGTCTACATCCTGGTGCATTTCACAAACAGTTCATTGGTTTTTGTTTGAGGCAGTTGAATTGGCGGAGAACTTTTATTATTATTGAACTTAGAGAGTTGACTTTTCAAAGATTGTGAGTCTTGGTTAGAAAATAAGTGCTTTTTTTAAGAATTTTACTTTGGGGAACTTTGCATTGGATTATACTATCATTCCACATACAGTATCTCATTGACTATTACACCTAAACTTAGTGTGTGGTTACTCCATACAATCCAGATAAAAACTGTCAGAGTTTTTTTTTTTTTTTCAAAAACGTTTTGGGGTGTTTTTTTATTCAAGAATGCACTTTCTTGAATAAAATAATTTTGTTTTGTATGGATCAATACATACAAAATAATTTTGTTTTGTGTGGATCAATACAGCTGACATTCGTAGTTGTATTTTGAGGTTGGTGTTCTGCTCAGTTGGTTTATAATATGCAGTGTGTACAAAAACAGGCCTAAATCTGGGTGATATTAAAGGGAAACAAAAACCAACTTTTTGGTGCTATGCATGGACAGTGCTATTGTTGGCGAGAAAACTACATCTCCAATGCTGTCTGTACTGCTTTTTTGCACTAATCTGATGGATTGCGCTGTGTTATTTTAAATAACTTTTTACATTAAACATAAAACATTATGGTAAATCCTGCAACGTTATTATAAAACATTCAGAACATCTGAAGAGCTCACAACGGTAATTCCAGGCCATGTTAATCAAAATGCTGTACGTGTAGTCCTGCTATCGCTCACATGACTTGCTGTACCATAGGTAATGCGACTCGTTTGCCATGAATTATAACCTTGTGATATGATTTTGTAGCATGCTCAGTAGAAGTCCATGATTAAATATCGTCGGCACTGTTCCAAGCTACATATCTCAACATCACCGACATTTTGTCAGATCTTGTCCCATTATCTGCTGATAAATGTACTTCAAAACACATTTCTTCCACTGTTTCACTTGTGGTCTGATCGAAGTGGTTCAACAACAATTTGTTCACTGTAGTATTGCTATAACCGCATGCAGAACATTGTGACATATTACAAAATAATTTTTTTATTGCAAACCAACATTGTATAAGTCCTAAGAACCATATGCCAGGACATGTGTTGACAACTGAACCAGATCCAGAAGGAATTGGTTGTGTGTCGGTTGTGTGTTGGTTGTGTGTCAGTTGTGTGTTGGTTGTGGTTGCAAATGGTTAGTTTGTATTAACTCTTTCAGGTACAAAATACCAAAATGTTGCATTTTGTTTCCCTTAAATTGAACCATGCATCAATGTACAATGATGATAAACAAAAGTGTTGCCAATGTTCTTACAACTGTATCAGTCAGCAGTAGACAATAACACAGCATGTAAAGGGTGATTGCTGCAGTGTCACCATCTGTCAAGTGTAACAGGTATAAATTCACATCAACACAATTGTGGCTGTTAGAATGGGGCAGTGTGTCACATCAGTTGAATCCAGTGGTACTAGCTGTGGTTTTAAAAGTCATTTTGGATCACTAAATCTCCAGTCGTACATCATGTAGTGGTGTGGATGGGTTGTGATTTCAACCAATAATAACACTATGTTTCTTTGTACTTTGCAAACGTAGGAGGCCACACCTCCACCATTGATCTTGGTCTCATCCCCAACGTGCCTATGGACACTTGATACAACCAGCTGTTTCAAGCTGATATAACACCTGAATTCTGATGAATAGTACATGTTCATATGACCCTGTAAATAAGCAATAATGTGTCATGATATTATGTAATGCTATTATCACACATAAATAGTTTTATGAATGGTTACATCTGGTACATGCATTGGTGTCAACTTGGACAGTAGAAGTTGGGCTAGGTAATTTAGTATATGAATATATATGTCGTAATAAATATAACATTGTGGCATCAATGACTTAGCATCACCTTGAGGTGTCAATGACTTAGCATCACCTTGAGGTGTTAATGACTTAACATCACCTTGAGGTGTCAATGACTTAGCATCACCTTGAGGTGTAAATGACTTAGCATCACCTTGAGGTGTCAATGACTTAACATCACCTTGAGGTGTCAATGACTTAGCATCACCTTGAGGTGTCAATGACTTAACATCGTGGTGTCAATGGCTTAATATCACTTTGTGGTGTCAATGACTTAATATCACTTTGTGGTGACAAAGACTTGATATCACCTTGTGGTGACAATGACTTGAAATCATATTGTGGTGTCAATGACTTGACATCACATTGATGGCATCAATGACATGATATCACCTTGTGGCATTTATTAGATGATATCTATCACCTTGTGGCATCAATGATTTAAATATCTGATCAGATCAATGTTGTGGAGAACATTACACACTGGGCATTTGCTCTTGAAGAAAGAAACAATCTTTGAATTAAAGGAACCGTTTTCAAAATCCCCATTTCGCCCTTCACAGTTGATCACCCTACCCCCTCATACACTTGGATATAAGGAAGATGAGATACAAGGAAGAGTTTGTCCAAGTTCTAACATGTCTTACATAGTGAGGGTCCACTACAATACCATGTGTTGTGTCCCATGTCATAAATAGGTATCGTCTGTATAACTAGTGGGTGAATCTCATTATATATTGTGACATTATGCGTAACACATGATTTAGCGGAATGTTCAGTAACTTATTGATGTCAAGACTGGATCACATGAATCTGCAAATAGAACCACCTACATTCGAGGAATAATTGGCACTAGCACATGTTCTGTTACACCACATGTCCTTACATGCAAACATGTAATCATGGAGGCAACCATATGGTGCCTAAGGTCATTGGGTGCACAGGGTGAAAGGTCACAGGGTACAAGGTCACCTAGTACATGTTTACCATTCATATCGATTTCACATTGATGTCCTGTAGCTGTCAGATAATGTATAATACTAATAGCTGAGTTTAAAAAAATCAATATTGTGTTATGTTTTAAAATAAATTTCACTTGATTGGTTCCAAATTGTTTTTGTTTTTTTTAGGTCTAATTATATATTCATTTATTTATGACACATTAGATCGTTTTTATAAATTTTGTATTTAATTTTGGTGAAATCATTGGACACACTATTAAATGATTTTTAATAGGATCTGGTCAAAATTCAGTGAAGATAGGGAACAATCTGGTTATATTATAAGGCTGTTCATACGTCTGGTAGTTTCTTGATCTGTACCTTAAAGTCAGTTCTTTTGGTGGTTTTGACAAAAGTACTAGTGTGATGTGTAGGCCCTACATCAAAGGAAAAGATATGTGCATATTTGCACCAGTCACGGTATAAAGCCAGGTAATAAGTCATGTAAAGCTGGACTGGTATGTGCTACACATGACCCAGTATGAATACCGGCAGCACTAGCTAAACCATAATGCTGTAATGCAGCTATAGATTACTTTTTCTCTGCCATGTAAAAAATATATCCTTTATAAGCTACGTTAAAAAACTTTAAATGATATGAGACCATAATTATGATGATGTGCAAGAAAGCATGTAACACAGTTAGTATGACACCATTATGGATGACTACATGCCTTTTTGCACACCAAGATTACGATGAATCTCTATTATAACTAGTGTGACAGTCTGACATGTCTCTGGTGACAGGTATCATCAGGTGACGATGTATCTCTTTATCTGTATTTACTAAACCCAGATACCAGGTAATTGCTGTATCCAGTTCCCTCGAACTGTCTGGCAATTCTGACGTCTTTCCTGTAATTAGGTTTTCACAACATTGAACAAACAGTGTACTAGTATTCTTATTGTATATGGCATGTGATTTATTGTGTGGTTTGTCATGACTTAAGTTATCATGTAGTCATTGTTGTACAGATGGTAGGCATTGGTAGTACACCTTTGATGTTTCAATACAAACACACTGAGAAAAGGAATGTCATTCTGGCTTATTATTCTGTATAATGTGTATTAATGGTGTATCAATGGCACGATTAGTAATATCTCACTTACCCCCATGCATTGAGCTACACGGGCAGCAGCTATCACCATTAGTGTTTTGGGCTTTTAAACTGGTTACTACAGTGGTGCCATCTGGAGGAGAGTTGTTCACCACACATTTCTCTTGGGTAAAAATGCCTTCCAGAAAAGCATAGCACATCAAAAACATGTAAATAAATATCTCTAAAAGACTATTGTGTTTTATGAAATATCTTTGCCTGTTGGGAGACCTTGCCACATGTGAAGAGATGCACTTGCAATGCTCCAAAGTTTACATTAAAATTATAGCATGGTCGAACCTCACTTGATGGTCATCTTGGTAATACAGCCACCTTGCAAATAGGGTCACCCTAGATGGTCAAACAAATTTTTTCCCAGTAATGTTTAGGAAATTACTCTGTCTAATATGGGCACCTGGCTGTTCAAGCCACTCTTGCCCAACCCCCGAGAGTTACCTTAATAGCAAGGTTCCACTGTAGTTGATACTAGTCCTAGAATGTATGTCACACTAGGTTCACGCAGAGTGACAAATTAGAAATGAGGCATGACCAATAGCCACATATATTGCTTAGCTTCTTCATTAACCCACAGTGACAGCTGTTGGACTCATCCTTATCTCTCATAATAAAGTTATCTATATAATATGTGTTGTGGTCACTGCAATTTGTTTACTGTAGTCATTTGAGAAGTGGTGTATGCCTACCATTCACTGAACATGTCTTATTTATTTATTATATAATATATATGTATAATTTATTCATTATATATACTGGGTATATCTTTTTCATATATAGCTTCCATTCGGTTGACCCAATTTCGTTCTTTCCAGTGTAGGGGGATTGGACCTTACCTGAAATTAAATATGTTGTTGATGACTTGATACATCTTGATTATCTCCATTTTGCTGCTGTAATGCAATCAGTGGGAGACTTAATTAATGAGTCATTAAGTTCATTGTAGGTTGTTGAGTTGTGTGGGTGAAAGGGCGACCAAATAAGAGTGTGGCTAGTTCATTCTGAATTATGTTTCTTCCAGTATTAGATATGGATTGTCTCATGAGTTTGTTAAGCAAAAACAGTTATACGTTTAGATGTGGTTACATGGTGTCAGACTTATGATTTTTACAATCCAAAATTATGATTATCATCAACAGCATTAACATATGTTGGTACAGGGAGTGTGACTGTAGCAATCTATTTTCCCCACAACACATGGTGGCAATCAAACCACACACCCCTATGTAATTTTAACATATTTCTGCACTTTGCAAACTGACTTAATATTATTGTATTTGTAATTCTTAAAGCAGATATTATGATGTTTACATTACTCGTGTAGACCAGTTCTGGAGGGATAGTCTTGTTACAGTCACGTTGACCCAGATCTTTTCTTTCTCCTTCTGTAACTCTATATCTCAATCTTGTCAGTTGTGCATCATTTTAGGTGTTCACTTGTTTAAAAATATCGCACTTTAGTCAATGAACATAGCACATTCTTTCCGAGTTTCTTTCTTATGTGTACAATGAACATAAAAAGGTATAGGGTACCAGCACAACAACAAAAAAAGAATTGAAATGCTGTTATGTGATATCATCTAATGATCACCATCAGTTCATTTTTATGATTTTAACAAAAGTACATGCTTTTTCCCTTGTTATAATTTAAATGTTTTGTAAAAGTGTGCATCGTAAATCAGGCGTTTTGCTTATCATACTTGAGATTCATGTCTGTCAGACAGGTTCAGTTTTACACAGTCTAGAATTAACCACAATGTGACAGTACATTTGTACAGATTTCTGGTTTAGTTTGATTAAGGTCACATTTGTCTGCAGTTGATCAAGAGCTTCTACAATGAGACGTACACACAGCGAATGGGGCAGGTAGACAGCAGTGTCATCACCCTGCTCTGGTCACTGACTACTGCCCTCTACTTCCCGGGGGGCATGATTGGGGCATTTGCTGCTGGCTTCCTTGCAGACAAAGTGGGCAGGTAAGATAAACAACTTGCTGAATTGCTTGTCTTCTTCAATTTTGCACCAGTGGTCACCATCCATGGTACACTTGCACTGTCCACAAGCATTATGTGACTACAGTGAAATAGTGTGAGACCTGGTATCTGAGTGAGGATTTGCATGAAGCTGGGCTGCTGGCTTTGTTGACATATATTGCATGGGCAAAGGCTCAGATATTCTAAAACATTTTTCACTGGTAGTCATTTGAGAAGTGGTGTATGCCTACCATTCACTGAACATGTCTTATTTATTTATTATATAATATATATGTATAATTTATTCATTATATATACTGGGTATATCTTTTTCATATATAGCTTCCATTCGGTTGACCCAATTTCGTTCTTTCCAGTGTAGGGGGATTGGACCTTACCTGAAATTAAATATGTTGTTGATAACTTGATACATCTTGATTATCTCCATTTTGCTGCTGTAATGCAATCAGTGGGAGACTTAATTAATGAGTCATTAAGTTCATTGTAGGTTGTTGAGTTGTGTGGGTGAAAGGGCGACCAAATAAGAGTGTGGCTAGTTCATTCTGAATTATGTTTCTTCCAGTATTAGATAGGGATTGTCTCATGAGTTTGTTAAGCAAAAACAGTTATACGTTTAGATGTGGTTACATGGTGTCAGACTTATGATTTTTACAATCCAAAATTATGATTATCATCAACAGCATTAACATATGTTGGTACAGGGAGTGTGACTGTAGCAATCTATTTTCCCCACAACACATGGTGGCAATCAAACCACACACCCCTATGTAATACAGTGAAATAGTGTGAGACCTGGTATCTGAGTGAGGATTTGCATGAAGCTGGGCTGCTGGCTTTGTTGACATATATTGCATGGGCAAAGGCTCAGATATTCTAAAACATTTTTCACTGGTAGGCTGATTATACATTGCCTGAAATGAACTAACGTAATAAGATGAACATTATCAACAGATTAGAGAAACTGTTTTTGAGTGAAAGACTTATGATAATGAAATTACACAAAAGGATGCCACTTGCACTGTGAATACACACCACAATCATATGTTTCACAAATCTGTCTTTTTCCTCAAAAAGCGTTAAATATGTTGTGTTTAACTCCCAGTTACCGACGTATCCCAATAGTTATGTTGCTAATACAAAATCCAGCAACTGTGTGCACCTTGCAAATTTAACTCCATTCAGTGAGACAATGCAGACAAGTGAGCAGCTCCATCAGCTGTGAATCTCTCGCCAAGTTACACATTGTTTCAACAGTTTGTGGCATAGCTCTGGTATTCCAGATGGCGGCTATTTTGTTATAGCAAATATAGATACAAAGAATGATAATGAAATGAAAGAAATTACCTATTTAGTGTGTAAATGTTGAATGTGTTTAAAAATGGAATAGACAACTATCTGATACAGGCAAGCTACACGTCTATAGTATAGAGGATGACTGTTGTATTGTTAATAAACCAACTTCTCTGTCCACTTGCCATCTGGGTTTTTGACAGACTTGTACTAGAAGAATAGCTCATTTACCAGCAAAACTTGACTCACATTACTTGACTCACATTACTCACAGATTAATCTGTATAATTATACTCTGAAGGAAATATTTTGGCTGTTAATGCAGTAACTTTGGAGCATTGTAACACTCACCGTGCATCTACTCCAAGGTGACGACGACCAGTTGCTTTCTTACGCTTTCTTAAACCATTCGCTTCTCATCTACCAATTTGCAATGCATTTAAGAAAACTCAGTGTTATTTATTTAGAGTTACTTAAACATGATTTTAATATGCTATGCTTTTCTCAGGGCCTTTTTCCTACCTGACAGAATTGATTGGTGATCAGATCTCGAGATGATGCCACCATAAACAGATTTAAAATCAAAATACCATATTGTTGATGACTGCAGCCCATGACTCGTTGCTCCTTGGGTGGACGTTACACAGTAAGCTAGTGTATGTATAATGTTCACAGAGTGTAATCGCTGGTGCTGTAAATTTGGATGAGAATAAGAGGGTGAAAGTTGTAATTGTGTCAAGTTGTGTATTGTTTAATTTTGACTGATAGTTGTGTTGTCTGTCTGTTGTAGGAATCGTGCCATCATGCTCAGCCAAATCTTTGCGTTTATCGGTGCAGGATTGTCGACAGCATGTGTGGCAATGCGTGCTCCTGAACTACTCATGTTGGGGCGCTTTGTTACGGGAATTAACTGTGGTAGGTATATAGTACCTCTAAGGCACCATGCCAAGGTGTGTCTGTATTGGATCTAGCTGAGCACTATACCTCGGTGGCCTCAGCATCAGATTGTTAGTCATAAGGACTTAAAGTTTTCAAGCAATTTAATTTTCTGCACTTTGCCCGTGTCTTTCTGAAGATACAAATATAGCATATGACAATTTTCTTCATGATTTTACTCAAATGTACAACAAACATTGTCCTGTGTCAACAGTACGACCTAAAGCATTAACAATTAGTTTAAACAAATTATGGTTTACTAAAGGACTCAGAAACGCATGTATCAAGAAAAATCATTCGTATAAAGCATTTCTATCATCCAGATCAATTATCTCGGAAACCAGATATAAATCATATAAACATAAATTCCACTAAAAAGCAGTATTATAACAGTTTACTCGCACAGATAAAAATTACATATATAACTTACTGTGCAGAGATATGGGGAAACACGTATCCAACAAATACTAATTGTATTTTCTTATTACAAAAAAGAGTAAACCGCATTATATTTGGTGCAAGACGGTTGGATGATACAAACTCACTTTTTCAACAATTACATGTTCTAAAATTTACAGATATCATAGAACTGAAAACATTATTATTTATGTACAAAGCTTACTATAGCTGTTTGCCATCAAATATTCAGTGTTTGTTTACTAGACGTGAAATAGCATACTCAGTGCGAGCTAATCATGACCTAGAACGACAGAGAGTCTGTTCTACCATGCAATCAATGTCTCTGTGTAAAGGGAGTGCAATTATGGAATTCTCTATGTGATCATTTAAAAACTACTAATACTATTACTGCAGTTAAGCGTAAATGCAAGAATCTTTTATTTAAGAAATATCTGGTTGCGGAAATCTAAACAAAATCATACACAAATATAATCATGTCATAGGGGAAACTACAATATGTGTAAAGATGTGTACTTATCACATGCTTTAAATTTTAAACATGCACATATTCCATTACATGTTTTCAATTATTGTAGCTAGATTGTTAGATGAATAGCAAGTTCAATTACAATATCGATGTCTCAATATACATATACGTGTGTATGTGTGTATATGTATGTACATGTATGTATATACGTATATGTACATATGTGTATACATATAGGTAAATATAAAATATGTCAGGGGTAAATTTACACCAAAGTCAATGACTTTGTATTGACCCCCTTCAAACATTGTATATTCTCACTTGTATTATAGTTAAACTTGTTTGGTTGTCTTGTATATATATATATTGTTGCCAATGTTCTGAATAAACGTTCGTTCATTCATTCATTCAAAAAAGAGACACTAGAAGCCGTTGTTCCATTCTACAAGGTGTCTTTGCCACGGAAGTAAAAGGGGTAAATGTGTAACTAACTAACTATCTTAAAATCTCCTGGATCTTGCACCCACAAGCAGTCAGAGTTGTTTCCCAGTGGGGCGTGTGAAAGACATCAAGCAAGCAGTGTATAATGTGGGCGACAGTGCTAGTGTCATGGCCAACGCCCTACAGGGGTCTGTAACAGTGTATGGAGGATTGGTGGTGCTTGCAGCTGTACAAGATTTTTAATAATTGTGTTTGTTGAATTATTACACTTACAATTACAGGTTAATGGTCTAATTTAAGCCATTGGCCTTTGTTGGTGCCCATATCCTAGATGAACTGCCAATTGATTTCCAATGATTGCTCGAGTTCAAGTTTATTGGAAATTAGTATGAATTATTTTTTTGTTTATCTTGTTCAGGATCTAGCATTTATTTGGTTGGTAATATGCTTTAATTAAGGGCACCATCTGGCAGAGGATAGTGCAAGACAGGCAGATTTGGAAACGACATGCTGAGGCCTTCGCCCAACCACTGGACACTATGGCTGCACAATGATGATGATGATGATGCTTTAATTTAAAGTTTTGGAAGCCCACAATATGTCAAAAAGAAGATATCTGTACAAACTTTAGAAGATTTCATTGCTGTAGGAAGTACATTTCTGGCCTGTACACATATTGGCCTTACTTACTACATTTTTTGGTTCAAATCCGTACTTTATTATTATTTTTACATTTGAAACAAATCCATATAAAAGCAGGATACAACCATGTTGCTCCCAAAATTCCGCTCAGGTTTCTGAGGATTTTGTCACAACAGAAGCTTGTATTTTTATCTTACCCACTGTAATGTTTCAGCTACAATGATGTTCTCTGTTGTAGGGTTTGCTACACTGTTAGTGCCAATGTATATAGCTGAGATCACGCCCTACAACTTGAGGGGCGCATTCGGCACAGCCCATCAACTCTTTGTCACGATTGGCATCTTCATGGGCAGTGTGTTTGGCATCAAGGAGATTCTTGGTGAGTTATCTGCCTCTTTCATTTGAAGCCATATCAAAGTTGCATTCTGAGATCGTCCATCTTTGAAATACACATTTCCAGTGAGTCAGTATGCCCCACACTCTATTTACCACTTTCCTCAACTGTTTTCACATGATATGTAATTTTAAAGTATAACAGCACAAAAGACAAAAAATATATCTTCATGGCAAACATTTATTGTTCTGCTGGTTGGACCTGGTGACTGGTTTGAAATAATTTATTAAATAACATCAAATGCCAAACTGACATATATGGTAGCAAGCATCATCAAATAAGTAAATATTGTCCATGTTGTACCGACAAAGAGTTAAAACTCATAATGCAATTTTGAAGGTACGTTATCCATTAATTTTTTGTTGTAAAATCATTACACAATATAAACTATACTATCTCTAATAAAATACTGCCCAAAATGTGTTTTAAATACAAACATTTTGCCAAACTTTACATACAAGCACCCCACTTTCGAAGGCTAGGTCCAATTACTAATGAGATGGATATATTGCATTATGTTATACATGCGAACAGACATTGTATGTTAACATGTGTTTGCTTGTGTTTCAGGCACCGTGAGTGGCTGGCCCTACCTGCTCCTGTTGAATGCCGTCCCAGCCGTTGTCTCTCTCATCTTCCTTCCGTTCATCCCAGAAAGTCCCCGATTCCTCATGATCATCAAGGGCAAGCGCATCGCCGCTGAGAAAGGTATGTCGTCTGTTGGTGATATCTCTCTGCTCAAGAAGCTAGAAAAAGACTTCATATGTATTGAGACAGATAAATCCGACTAGTTTACAGCCATTCATGGAGCAACCAACCAAGTGCAATGGTTATCATCATTATATATATTCCTTGTTTCCCTCTGACCATCTCATTTCTGCAGTCAGCAATAAAGATAGGCTTTTCATAGTAAGGCGAATGCAAGGACACAGTGGCGCCCTCTTGAGTGTTGCTCACCACTCAATTCGCTCCCTGTTTCTAGTGTTCTCCGACATGTAGAAAAAAAGCATGTCATGTGCACATAAGTAATAGAATGGCATCTCCTGCATAATTACTCGAAACAAGAATTCCACATCTTTTTAGGAATGTATAATGTTTGCACAATTATATCCAACATTTCAAAGATTTATGAAATTATCTCTGGCATACTTCCTTGAAACAAGAACTCCACATTTTATGTAGAATTAATAACGTACTGCTGAACACTTCCCAGACGCGTCGCAGTGACTTCGATCCGGTGTGTTTTGCAGCGCTGAGGTTTTTCCGCCAGAATGTAGATGTCTCAGCCGACATAGAGGAGATGGACACAGAATGTACGACATCGGACGAGGCGGACGGTACAGAAGCTGAGAGCTACACGATGAAGAAGCTCCTGATGACGCACGAACTCCGTATGCCCCTCTTCATCGCGGTCATGCTGCAAGTGATGCAGCAGTTCTCTGGCATCAACGCGGTGAGTATGGGTGTCACAGTACGGCAAACCGTCAACGCCACGGATCAAGTTTATTCTCTCCCAATACTGCCAGATTTCTCATGATATGATCGTCCCATCTCTGTTGTGGTCTTGCTCTTCTCTGTTTACCTTCCCCTTCTTAACTCAGTCTCCTAAATTCACTTTCACTAGTTGTTTAGTTAAACTAGGTATATTTTTTATAAAGGAATTCATTCACTACGTGTTTGAAAATCATCAAACAAATACAGCAATTGTGGTTTGTTAGTAAAGCTGCTATGCAGGAGTACTTTACCTTACATAGCTTTAGCTGTTCTTCGTAGCTCCAGTTATATGGGTGATGTCAACAAATTCTTATGCAGCTGCGCTGCTTTGACTGCTGTTTTTCCTGTGCTGTCTGGCGACAACCTTTCCCTTCACTTGTCCTCTTTTGTCTTTCCAACATCTCTCTTAATGCAGTCTTTTCTTAATTAGAGTCTGCCCTTTCCCTGCGGCTTCACTGTTAGTTTCTGACATTCATATTCCAGGGTCTTTTATTTGGTCTTATGATGTGTGATGTCTTTACAAATTTCAAAAACTCTTAATCTCTCGGCTATTTCATATCAAATGTTGGTGTTGGGCAAATTGTTGTTAGTGATGCTAGGAAGGCATGAATAAAGTGATGTGTTTGCATGCATGCTTACAAAGAACAACTGTAATGCAAAAGCAGCTGACATATGAATTGTGTGACGTGTGCCTTTGTTATATGTAATTACCAATGTTATTACAGTTTTACTGACAACATGAAAGAATAATGCCATGTTCATGTTTAATAAAAAAATTACTAAAATAAAGATATCGATTTATTGTTTGACTTCTTTGGTCCTGAAGTCAGGGATGTGGCTACCTGGTAGTCTCCATACAGATTTTTTTATTTAGTTTTTGAGATTCATCCATCACTGTTTCCTCTCAAGGTGTAACCATGACTCATATGTTGTGCTGCAGGTGTAACCATGACTCATATGTTGTGCTGCAGGTGTAACCATGACCCATATGTTGTGCTGCAGGTGTAACCATGACTCATATGTTTTGCTGCAGGTGTAACCATGACTCATATGTTGTGCTGCAGGTGTAACCATACTCATATGTTGTGCTGCAGGTGTAACCATGACTCATGTTGTGCTGCAGACGTAACCATGACTCATATGTTGAGCTGCAGGTGTAACCATGACTCATATGTTGTGCTGCAGATGTAATCATGACTCATATGTTGTGCTGCAGGTGTTCTTCTACTCTACGGGCATATACAAGAGTGCAGGTGTTGAGACGTATCAGATCCCATATGCCGTTGTTATCACCAACTTTGTCAATGTTCTTATGACTGTCATTGCTGTGAGTATTTCACCAATCAGTTTCACTGTCGAGTTCAATAATCCATGTGGTAGCTCTCAGGCACTTTACACAAATAAAATCACTACCTTGGTATATAATTATTATGTGTAATTTTGTGTATGGCAAAAAATTAATAATGTAACGAACTGACTAAAACTGTTTTAAATAAATTTATATAAAATATATATAACATTACAAAGGGAAATATATTGTTGTATTTACAATTGGTGTACGTGCATTGTGATAAAAAGTTAGACCTATGACATTTATCAATTTCATGAATATGGTCATAGAACGAGTGTTGTCTGCCAATTTAGCACTTCTTGACAAATACTCATCCATTCGACTATGACTTTTGGTGTTAGGTCAATGCATGACAATAGAACATGGGGCATGTGACTTGCAGACATGTCAGATGCAAAAGATGTGTGGTCAGGTAACATTCTTCACATGCGCCTTGTGTATACAAGATTTAACAAGATTGACATCCAGAGCAAAAAATTCTAAACTTGCATAAATATGTTCCCATACATTCACTATACAAACTTCCCCTTTATCTCCTCTTAATCTTCCAGAAGAATTGTTAAGCAAAATTGTTTTTGTTGTGTTTCATAGCTAAGGTGTCTTAGTTGTGGAATGATGTTAGTTGCCCTCCTCCCTGTTCTTTCTGTGATCCGATCGTAATTAGAGTATGTCATAATATGTGATACTCTGTATGCAGGTGCCCATCATGGACAAGGCAGGTCGACGTCCACTCCTTTTGTACCCAATGGGTGTGATGGTGGTTGTGATGGGCGTGATGACAATGTCACTCAATCTCCAGGTTTGTTCTCTCATTTCAACTCAATTAATCTGCAATCTTCTCATTCGACCTACAGTTTATCATCATTAGTAGAACCAAAGTATTTAATTATATAATGGAACGTTAGCAATCTGGTCCATAACTGTCCCAGAAGGGGGCAGAGTAACATCATTTATTGGACAAATCCGATTATTTGTGCTAGTATGCCAAGGTTGATTTGGAATATATTTATAACACATGATTGCATTCTGAGTTCCTCCATGTTTAAAATACAAATTTCCAGTGAGTCAACATGTCCCGTACAATACATATCACTTTCCTCAACTCCCTATAAACTCGTTTTTACATAATATGCCATTTTAAGATTAAACGGCGCAAAAGACGTATAATTGTATCCACGGAGCTAGCGGTTTTTAATTTGCTGATTGCTTGGATGGGAGAATCAAGGGAATCATGCTGTCGAGCGGGTGGCGTGTCGTTTTGTTGATAGTTTGGGGCATCTGTAAATCTTTTACAGCAGTACTTAGTACAGAACCCCCATTGGATATTGTACATCTTCGTTCCCATGTCCTGTGTGGAGGCATTTACATTTCCCCAAATTGAACAACATTTGCCATTTTCCAGACCATTTTATCAACCTGTCAAGATCATCTTGTAAATACTGTCTATCTCCATCACGTTTAATCCATCTAAAAAATGTTGAGTCATCTGCAAATTTCTTAAACACCTTGCTTGTTATATCATCATCAAAATCATTGATATTTGTTAAGAATAATATAGGTCCCTGTACTGTGGTACCACACTCAAAACTTATTTCCATTTTGAAGCCTCCCCATCAACTACTACCCGTTGTCTTCTGTCAATTAGCCATTTTTCTATCCAGTTAATTAAACCATTTCCTATGCCATGGTCCTTTAGTTTAAGCAGTAATCTTTGATGTGGCTTTTTTTGAAAGCTTTCTGAAAATCTGAGTAGATGATATCTACTGGTGATCCCTCGTCTACCCACTTAGGGATATCTTCCAAAAACATAACATATTTGTTAAGCATGACCTCGCTTTTAGAAATCCATGTTGAGATGGGTTTAACAAGTTATGTTTAACAGGAAACTGCTCCCTCGAATGCATCCATTCCATTCTCGGTTCGGCAGT
Source organism: Escarpia spicata (assembly GCA_963995525.1). Classification (NCBI taxonomy): domain Eukaryota; kingdom Metazoa; phylum Annelida; class Polychaeta; order Sabellida; family Siboglinidae; genus Escarpia; species Escarpia spicata. The sequence continues at coordinate 33,942,381 of OZ023216.1, forward strand.
GCCAGTGGCCTGCACCAGTGGCTACGATTCGATTGTCGTTAGGCAAATAACTTTATTTTAACAGCATGATTGACATAACAAGCAAGCCTATGTATTTGCTAACTAACTGTGTGTGCACTTTGCTACATGTCAGTGTTTCTATTTAATCAAAACCAGACTTTATCATCCACATACCTCATTTGTTTACCCTGTCTGCGTGTTTATTGTTCGCAACATGTGCGAGACATCGTTTATAAACTCGTTCGCAGGACAGTTCGATCGGAAGGTAAAAATAGATCAACATCTTGGGAAACCCCATCTTCGTTGTTTGTTAGCAAATGCATCATTTATAAAATTAACGTATCAAATCACTCAAAGTGACACGTATGATAGCAAGAATACTAATAAGCAAATATTGATCATGGCATACATTCACTTTCCTAAAATGCGTTAAAATGGTATTTAACTCAGAATGCAACTTTAACAGCATCAACAGACAAAAACAAAAATTTCACAAGTTTAGTATTTTATCAATTTCTTTTGTATTTTATACTTTCAATGCATGATGTTCTTAGTATTTCAAATCTTCTGATATTTATAAAAGGATTATTGTACTGTGAATCAATACTGATTTGTCTATGAATACTAATCGGAATGTGGACATTTTTAATAATTTACATATAATTGACCTAATCGATTATGTTAGAGATAGCTGATTCCTGTGAAAGCCAGTTGTACAGGTGTATATAGTTTATTGTAAAAACACCCATTAGTAATTAATCGGCAGACAATCGTGATGGAGACTAGTTATCCTACATAACGAGGTTGTCATGGGTTGAACAGATACACTTAGTTTGATGTGGTAGCACTAGTTTAGTTGTAACAAATTGCTTTCACAGTTGTTTGACTTCTAGGTGGCTTTCTCTTTCAGCACATAGCCTTCATGTCCTACATGAGTATAATGGCTGTCATTGTCTATGTCATCTGCTTTGCCGTAGGCCTGGGTAAGTAAAAATGGATAGATATCATCATTTTTCAGTCTTTCATTTTAGTTGTGCCACAAGATTTCAAATAATTCAGTCATCACTAATTGTTCGGCTGAATAAATTTTAAAGATTTTCTGTAATTGGATAACAATATTTTAAAACTTAATTTGACTATTTAATATTCTGGACTTTGCTATTAATTTTAGTATGGCGTTAACTCTGTGAATAATAATGGATTGGATATGTATCAAATCAAATATTTCATATTATTTTTCATTTTCAACTGTATTTTTAATTATTTTCCACATTAGTAGAATATGTCATCAATCGATATTCAAATGTTCAATAATTAGTTTAAAGTTATTAAAATCATACTAGTAATGTATGTTGTGAACTAGTCAACATCTGTTATGTTTTAAGGCATACTACAAATAAAACACTCAAAATAGTTCAAATCACGTGATTATGTGTACATTTTCCAGGGCCCATCCCGATGATGATTGGAGCAGAGCTGTTCCGCCAGGGACCACGACCACGTGCCATGAGTATCATCGGTCTCACGAACTGGCTCTGCACAACCATTGTTGCTCTCAGTTTTGAGATGATCCAGGTAATCTCTCTATTAGTAACAATTGAGCTAAAGATGCATGTCATGCTACTCCTGAAACTTTGCATTTCGATCAACAAACCTGCAAGGGTTCATCTGCAACACCAACACACTGTAACGATTATATAATTGTTTTAGGAATTCAGCCCTGTATTATCCTTTCTATGAACAATCGAGTTATGATTCAATTTATGCAACTAATCAGCAGCCTCAACTTGTGTCAGGGAAACAAAATATATTCTTTGTTCTTTCAATGCTTGTTTCTTCCTTTATTAATATTAATTTACTGTTCTTAATACTAGATTAAACATGCTGAAAGTGTACAGCAAACCTCCTTCTAATAATTGGCTATACGTGATGGAACAGACAGTGCCCTTTTAATTGTTATTTTGTGCCTTGTCTTTACACCGCTTCACTTTGTGTGCGATCTTCTAACGATAATGTTGTCTTTTCTGCTGATAGTCGGCCATGCAGGAGTTCACCTTCCTCATCTTCCTTGTCTTTATGATCATCTTCACGTTGTTTGTCTACTGGAAGGTGCCAGAGACAAAACAAAAAACATTTGAAGAGATAGCCAGCCAGTTCCAGCCAGGTACGCCAGACACAATTATAATTAATCTTATTATGCCTTTTTTCTGTTTAAAGCGCTTTACAAAACGTTGTGTGTGGGTAGCTGTTCAATACACCGCAGATTTGAAATCTGACTGTTCTTACACAATAGATTTTTTGTGACACATAGATAATCTTCCATTATTTTATCTCGTTTAGAAACATTTCAGCTATGACCCTGTAACATGAGCTGTAACGTGAGATCCTGTAACGTGAGATCCTGTAACGTGAGATCCTATAACGTGAGATCCTGTAACGTGAAATCCTGTAACATGAGATCCGTACATTGAGAAAAGAACATCTGTGAGTTCTTTAGGAAATGCCTACAATTTTCAGAATTCTGAGTTCCTCCATGGAAATGTTATACATTTTATAGTTATCTGCTATTACTACCTTCAGTCAAAATTATATATTCTTATGATAATGCAACCGATTTAAGAATGAAAACCTTTTATATTAGCAATATAAGGATATGTATTGAGTGTCTTGTATGTATATTGATAGTAATAATTAAATGAAAAGAACTTTGCAAATGGTAATAAAATAATAGACGTCTAGTTTAAGGTAATATTTGGAATTTCAAACGAAAATGACTACACGTTTATATGTTCAATATACGTTTAATAAAGCTGGCCGTTATAAGTAAAACATATAGAACCTGAAAGCAGACGTTTTGCTTGCGGCCTCCTAGTGCCAGATGAAAGGCGACAGGTGGAGACGTGTAGTGATAACTTTGGTTTTGGTCGATAGGTGGCGAGATCGAGGTGGAGGAGATCGTAGAAGATGACGTGTTTGAGCAAGTGACGACAGAGGCCTCGCAGATGCTGAAAGGACACGGCGGTTCAGCCAATGGCTCCATCGGCTCGTGTGGCAACAACCAGCCCCGGTCTGCAGGGGACGTACACTTGAAGTCTGGCAAAGAGGAGAAGGTGAAACTCACGCAATCGGAGGAGAACATTTGTAATCTGCCCACCTAATCAGTGCCGCTCAACTGCTGGGTGAGAGGGGGTATACATTTAGTGGCCGATGTTTACGCGCGGCCGAGTTAGTTTGCATTGCTGTCACGACGGCCGGTGGTTCTTCGTTGTTGGGGTGTCATATCGCTAGCAGTACGTGCATGTTGTTCTTTCCTTCGTGGCAACTGTGCTATACCTTACACACACACAAATCTTTTTCTGCCTGTACTAGTGCGTGCAACATTCGCCTCTGTTGCTATGACAACTGACAATGCAATATATTATCATGTTCTGACATGTGGACGTTTGGGTTGATTTCTCGCTAACGTTGGGCAGGTGTTGGAACCATCGTGGACACCATCCACTGTGCAAATTACTCAACATTTCAACCACTAAATATGCCTTCCTTATTAATCTACTTCAACATTTTTCCTAATCGATCGATGTTGTCCACAGGGTGCCCAAGGAATTGTACCCCGAATGGTTATTACCGTTACCAGTGTAGATATAGATGTTGATTTCTAGTTACAAAATGTAGAGCGAACGTCGATATACCATTGCGTTTCACATTTATCTTGAGTTGTCGTTAATAGTTATGCAACACATCAGCTGCAGTACAGAATGTGGGATACCGAGATCAAAACTGGAAATGCAGCGAATGCTATTCTCTGAGGGTAAGACGACTGTCTTGTACTCAATGTGTTTGTATTTATCTCAGTCATATAGCATGAAAACGTGTGTAAATAAAAATACATACTATTTTTAAAACAACTACAGTAATGTGTACTAATTATCAGCTGCTATCAGTTATTACCCAAGTTGGTGAGGTAGTATGTATAATTTTCTCAAACATGCACCATGGATGCAACATTGGTGGAACTTCCACAAATATTTTGTAAGACGAACGTCTGGGATTCATATGAATTCAAATGGGTTGGGGTTAGGCAAATATACTATGAAAGCAATAAAACTATTTAAAAAAAACAGCCAATATATATATAAAGCATAAAAGAAATAGAAAACTGTTCCTCGATTTTAACAAGTGTGCGGTGCCGATTTATCAGCGCAATATCGCCAGTTTATCAAGCTGGGCCCAGAGGTAATATTTAAATTATGAAGATATTTGTGCATGCGATTTTGTTAGTCATGATGCCTGCATTTAGACCGGAATAGACAAGTACTTTGTCGTCGGATCCAGAACCTTTGGTGTTTAGCAGATGTATTTATCGGTACGATGTCTTAAATGTACATAACGGGAGTGATCGCTTCAAGTGGCGGTTGGTAGTCGAATGAATTTATACAGTGAGGTACCAGAGGTTGTGTTTGCAATCATTATGGTGTGTTGTATTACCCAGGTTGTGTGTGTGTGTGTGCGTGCGTGCGTGCGTGCGTGCGTGCGTGCGTGCGTGCGTGCGTGCGTGCGTGCGTTGACATTATAATAGGCAGGCAGATACGTTGTTTTGCTATCAGCTATGTAAAGTATTCGTAAGTTCTGTTCACTTCACCCTTTGAGCTGGACCTTTGGAGGGTTGCACTTACATGCAGAATATGTGTCTGGGCTGCTGTGTAGCGTGGACAGTAGGCTTACTTTGGACTGTCTGTCATTCAGTCGTTGTTCTGCTATCAACCATGTGTATTTAGGACTTACATTCGTTGTTCTGCTGACAAACGGTGGGTTGGCAAAGTATCGCCAGCAGAGTTTGATAATTCCGAAGAATTAGCCAGGCACTTATTTCGGTGTGCGTTTTGTGTTCCCCTTCTACGTACAAATGCATGTAAACACTTGACGTCATTCTTGTCAAAATTACTTTCAACCTAACTCCTTTCTCACTTCAAATCCACACTACACATCAGACCAACAATTTGTACGTAATGGGGTAGCACGAAGCTCCCTCCAGTCATTTCAGTAGCGTTGCGCCATCTAAGTTTAAGCATCTGTTTAAAGTTGTGCTCTTGCACAATAACACTAATAATACAAAAACACAGCTGTGAATGGGATTTTTTCACACAATACAAATCACTTGTGCATATATATGCTTGTGTGATTTCGATGTGAGTGTATACAAAAGAACAGTTATATTGTGGAAAAATTGCAGCTGATGTCAGTTAGTATGCGTGATTGCATTCATTTAAACCATTACCAGTAAGATCTAGACTTGGAAAAGTACGTGTACGTAGTCACCGTAATTGTAAATATGCTGTCATTGTCAGTAACAATTTACAGTTAGATAAATAACTAATCTACCTGAATGTTTATGTAGGGTACGATTTAGTGCTGTATCACAAGTCACAACGAGCATGTTTGTAAACTTGCCTACCCGTGGGATATTGCAGTGGAAAGATACTACCGCGGATTATTTAATCACTCGATGCCCATTTAATGGCCACTGTTGTGTCCTATACCAAAATAGTTGTAAGACGGTAATAACACCTACAGCTATAACCTTTTCCGTTTGCATTTTTAACGACCGGATTATCAGTGTTACCGTCTCAAATCCGGTGACCCACGCGCACAGTGTTCAGGTTAGTCATTGCAACAGGCGCAGTGCAGGCTATGACACTCGGAGTTTAAGTTAATTTAAACATGGGACAGCTTGAAACCAGTTTTGCGTCTTTACTAATTATTTGTGAATGCTGCTACATACATTTTACACACATATATATATATAGATTATAGTATCTGGTTCGTGTGTATCAAAGCATAAACGTGTACATAAAGAAAAGTTAGGTTTAATCACAAAGCTGCGAACAGTCTTCTAATTATGGCCACATACGTCTTCACGTAGGAACGCGACAGACAATAATTGTTCCGCTATTATTTACAAGAGTTGTCACATCGTTTGGGCACTTCTAAAAAAACATGGAGATCATACGTAATGATGCCTACTGAGGTATCCAAGTAGTTTAACAGTTAAGCCTTACACATTCTGCAACATTTGGTGAACGCGTAAACGACAGTTCTATTGTATATATTTGTTGTTCCTTGTAGTGTAAACCCGTCAAATTGATCATCTTATTTTGCTAATTCCACACGAGGCCACATAACTACATGTAACGCAACTAGTGCAATTAGATCCAAAATATCTAATCCGGTTATATAACCAGTATCATATTCTTGTATAAAAACCTAGTAATAACTATAAACATATTTTTGTGTTCTGTATTTTGTTAATGTACTCAACGTTAGCTTAGTGATGCTGTTCATTGTCTACAATTATCCACTTATACGGTTGATGTCAATTGTTACTTGACATTGTGTTGACACCTGAGTAAACAGGATTTGCAAACTTTTTCATTTATGGTTGGTGGTAAAATCGATCAAATTTGTGTTGGTAGGTAATATATTTGATCGTTTTTGACCCGCACAGTAAGCAGATACCTCGATTATGACAAGTGTCTTTGCACGCCAATTAGTGGAAATGATGACGTAATGACGGTATACATGGGCTTGCCATGTGCATGCATATAACCACCTGGCAGAATGGTGGCATGTGTTCAGATATTGTGGAAATAAATATCCATTGATGTGTATTTGTGTTCGTGTCATTTGCTGTTCGAAATAGCTTAATCTTTAATCATGTTAATGTGACTAATTTGTTTGTAATTCTATGCATTTATTTCATTAAAACTTTTACTAAATGTTTTATTAATCACAAATGACCGTGACAATATATCAATACAATATAACCCCGCGTACGCGGGGTTTCCAGCATGCCTCAAAGTTCCCAATATTCGGAGTCTGAGACAATGTATTCAGTTATGAGCAGTTTGCTAATTTCCAAGTAATGACATTAGAAAATTCAACCAATAAACTGAATTGCATTAATGATACGGTCATGAAATATTGTCATGAATAAGTAATGTCTTAGTGGCATACATGGTTCACATAATAAAACCACAGTTTGTGTTCAGATTCATCCTGTTATCGCCTCAATGTGGGCCAAGTTCAAGCAACAGATTCTATGTGCACGACACTTGTTTCTCACTGTCCACTTTGTCCTGTTAAGGTCTGTTCCCTGCTGTCTGGGTAGGCATGGTGGTGCTCCTCAACAACTTGCAGCAAGAACTGAAGCTGGGGCTCGCTTTTGGTCAGGAGGCCGCTGAATTCTTGAATCAGAGCAACTCTGCGTTCAGCATGGTCATTCACGACATTCACTGTGCAAACTGTCTCTCTAGCCTGCTTGAAGTCCTCTCGTTCCTCCCACATATCTGGATCGACTTGGAGAAATCCATCTGGAAGTGCCATCAGTTCAAACAACGCAGCAGACTTCAGCGTGACAAAATCTTCCAGCTTCTTCTCTCGGAAAGATTTGAGGGTGACAGTAACCTTCTTTGTATGAGATGGAGTGGGATCCTGCTCTCTTATAGTGCTAACCATCAGCCTCTTTGTTGATAAACTGACCTGGCTGTAAAAAAAGCCAACCCAACAAGTGATTTTGATAGATGCCACAAGTGCTTGACGAGCTTATCTGATGTAGCTCTCGAGATAGTTGCGTGGATGGTTGAGTAGTCAAGCAGCGACTTCAGCAGCAGAAAGCCATTGTATGGTGCACTTGCTGCTTGTGGAGCAGTATTCCACGCCTTCAGATACTCATGTACAGCACTTGCTGCTTGTGGAGCAGTATTCCACACCTTCAGATATTCATGTACAGCACTTGCTGCTTGTGGAGCAGTATTCCACGCCTTCAGATACACACGTACAGCACTTGCTGCTTGTGGAGCAGTATTCCACGCCTTCAGATACACACGTACAGCACTTGCTGCCTGTGGAGCAGTATTCTACGCGTTCAGATACTCATGTACAGCAAATATGCACACATCATGCAGCCCCTTTTCCTCTCTTCGGTTGAGTTTGAACTGGGCTTGAGAGCGTAGATAACCATGGGCATCCAGCGGGCATGATGCATGGCTCCAGGTAACATAAATCAAACTCCTCAGCAAGGAACTGCTCACAGGTAGATCAACACTAATTCTAGGAACTCCCTATAGTCATCTCTTGGTTGACTCTCTTCCAGATGATTGTTAGCAAACTCGATGGTGCTTTCCTTGATGTCTTCGACCAAGTTTAACACATCTTCACATTCAATTCCTGTTTCATATTTGCCTCGGTCGATGAACTCCCAGTATTCCTGAAACCGCTTGAACAGTGGCACCTCTGGAGAAGATGTGGATCCCATACACACTTGAAATACTGTGCCAATGATGAGTTCCATGATGTGATGTCTGCAGGCCAGTGACAGAAGCTCCTTACCAAGCTTTTGCTCCAAGAGGACACAAGCACCAGCCAGCCGACCAGTATTTGAGCTGGTTGTGTCAAAGCACATAGCTCGAACTCTGTTAACCAAGTCCCAGTCCTCCATGGCTTCGAAGACTGCAGCAACCTGGGCTTCGCCTGTTCCAGTTGAAAGTTTGGTGACATTGAGCAACTGAGAAACTCCTTTACCAGAGACGAGTATTGGTAGCCGATCAACCTTTTTTTGCCCGTCAAATCAGGTAGAAGTTTGCCGTCCCAATGCATAACCAGGGGCACCTGACCTCGAAACTCTGCATTGAGACTTGCTGCTCGCTGAACACGATTTTTTATTCTCATTCAGCGAATCGATGATATGTTAAGGGCAAGGCTGTCAAGATTTTGACCCATACTCTTGGCTGTTTCAGCAATGACAAATGTTGCTTTGCGGTCTGATACCTTTGTCCTGTCCAGTGCAGCTGCCAACTGTGGTGTAATGACAGTTTTCCAAACTCTCTTTCTCTTCTCGGACGTCACAGAGCCACCAACGGCCCCTTCAATCTCCTGCTCAGCTACATCGTGGTCGTCCTCATTATCGTCAGCTGATGAGCTGCTGCCAGACGAAACCAGTTCTACTGTGGCACTCTCTCTCTTTAGGGTATCTTCCATACAACGTCTAGTAAGCATGTGATCCCGTCTATCTGCCACCCGCTTCTCCTTTGCAAACAACCTATTGTCAGCACCTGCCATGTATGCAAGTCTGATGTCAGCATGTCTGCAGTGCAGTCTGTCGGGAGAGGGGAGGTGTATTGTCTATTGAGCATGTCATGAACATGAACTGATACATGGTTTGTTTAGGATAAGAGCATGCACAATTATGTTCTGAATCTCGGTTTCATATTATTATAAATGCAACATGCCCTAATTATATGTTGACTGCCGCTTAGGAAATATCAAAAATTTCAATATCTTTGAGCTACATCTAAATAATGTTTAAATGTGCTCATATTTTGTGAGAAATGTTATTTTATATATTGGAACAAAATCAGAGGGTAAGAAGATGACATATCAAAACTTCAGAAATAAGGACCACCCTAATATATATATATATTTTTTTTTAACATACATATACAATCACAGAGGGTTCGCTACAAGATAGGAAACGTATCTGTGACACGATGGTGTTCATCTGAATCAGAGGGGGACAATGCTGCATTTAAAAAACATACGGTGGCCGTACGAAGGTATGCGCTGAAATTAAAGTAAATACGGGATTGCGAAGTTGTGGTGCCGTCCACAGAGCCGCTACTACTGACCACCCCACACCTCCACAAACACGTGTCTTGTTATTAATACATGGGTATTCAGTAATTATTTCGGACGGTAAACCTGACAAAATAAGCCATTAAATTGTGCATGGAATATATCTATCCTATCATAGTTGTACAGGAGACGGAAACATGTGAAGCCGTACGAGCCAGCACTGCTGCAACCCGACAACCCCACATGCAGCCTAATCCCCCTAACAACTACACAATTGTACTAACACTACGACGTCTCACAGTGTCCTAAGCGCTAAGGTCATTGTTCTGTAGAAATCCATTGTTCATTGTAATTTGGTAGCCACCAGCATATCTTTCAGATTCTTGTTCTTTGAGAATGCTATTATAAATCTCGGCGTGTATATTTCTGGATACGCGGTTTGTAGCAGTTTATAGGTGGCTTTAGCTAGTTTAGCAATTGTTAAAAGTGGTTGGGTAGGAATGGTGAGCGGTTCGTCTGCCAGGGATGTGCTGATGGGAATCGTAGCGTTGGAGTGTTGGTCGCGGAGAAGTGGGTAGACCAGGTGGGGAATGTCAAGAAGGTGAGCGAGCGGATCGTGGTTGTGAAGTTGCTGGTAGGGAAGCGGCTGGTGAATGTCATCTCAACCTATGTCCCATAGGTCGGCAGGACACAAGATGAGAAGGATGCTTTCTGGGATATCGTGATTGAAATTGTGTCCAGGATACCAACATGAGAAGCCGATATACTGGGCAGGGGACCTGAATGGCCATGTGGCGTCAGCTGCGAATGGATACAAGGTTGTGCATGGCGAGATGGGCTTTGGGGCAAGGAATGCTGAGGGAGAAAGGATCCTAGAGTTTGGAGATGCGATGGAGATGGTGGTGTGCAACACGTTTTTCAAGAAGGAAGAGAGGCACCTAGTATCGTATGAGTCCGGCAGTCGCAGAAGTCAGATCGACTTTCTGATGGTGAGGAAGGTGAACCGTAGACTAGTGAGGAACGTGAAGGTGATTGTTGATGAGGAGTGTGTTTCGCAGCACCGTCTCGTTGTCGGAGACATGACCCTGGGTAGCATTAAGAAGAAACATGTGCCAAGGCTCAGAGTGTGGAAGCTTTCCGAAGAGAAAGTGAGGAATGAGTTCCGGGAGAAGGTAACCCACTTGGCTGAGGAAGCAGCTGGAATGAATGCGGTGGACAAAACGTGCGTCTAGGCACAGGGAGACGTGGTGGTGGTGGGACGACGAGGTGACAAGAGTGGTTATGAGAAGAGGAGCTGCTTCAAAAGGTGGAAAAGGACGAAGGCGAAGGAGGGCAGATTGGCGTACCTCGACGTGAAACGCGCGGCTCGGAGATCGGTGTGGCTGGCACAAGATGTCAAAATGCAGGAGTTTGCGGAGGAACTGGCAAGCGAGGAGGAAAAACGGCAGTTCTTCAGGATCGCGAAACAGATTGTGAAAGAAAAGCGGGACGTGACCGGCACAAGCTGTGTGAAGGATGAGCTTGGAAACATCGGGACAGATTGTAAAGGAATGAAGGAAGTGTGGAAATAGTACATAGAGAAGCTGCTGAATGTCGAGAACGCCTGGAATGGCGAGGTGGAGTGTGACGTGGTGGAGGGGCCGAGCTGCCGCGTCACAGAGGAGGAAGCATCAAAGGCGTTGAAGCGCACTAAGACGGGTAAGGCAGCGGGTCCATCTGGTGTTATCTCAGAAATGATGAAGGCAGCAGGCAACAAGGGTGTGGAATGGTTGACTAACCTGTGCAACAACATCGTGGCAGAGGGCCGCATCCCGCCGACTGAAAAAACAGCATCCTAGTCCCTCTATTCAAAGGGAAGAGCGATCCCCTAGAGTGTGGTTTTTCAGGGCCATCAAGCTCCTGGAGCAGGCCATCAAGGTCATGGAGAGGGTGCTAAAGGTGAGAATGAGAGAGCAGGTGCAGATCAACGAGATGCAGTTTGGCTGTATGCCAGGGAAAGGGACTGGACGACAGATGTCATCTTCATCGTGCGACAAATGCAGGAGAAACACCTGGCCAAGAAGAAGAAGCTCTACCTAGCGTTTGTCTACCTGGAAAAGGCGTTTGACATGGTACCAAGGATGGTGATGAGATGGGCCATGAGGAAATCGGGTGTGGAGGAGTGGCTGGTGATGGCAGTGATGACGTTGTACAATGAGGCGAGCACCGTGGTGAGGACGGGGCATGGAGACAGCAGCAGCTTTGAGGTGAAGGTCTGCAGACTTGAGTCTAATGGGTATCGACCATCGGGATGCACGGGACCGTGTCAAGTGGAAGAGGAGAATTGAAAGAAAGGCGAACCCAGCAGAATCTGGAAACACCGCCTCTAAACGACGATGATGATGAAGATGATGATAGATATATATATTATAGATAGACAGACAATCAGACAGACAGACAGATAGATAGATAGTTGTTGTATTATATCTCGGTTTTTGAACCGTTTACAATTTTGTCATAAGTGAAAGGCATTTAGATTTCAAAAGTCAAGTCAAAAGCGTAAGTGTACAAAGTGAATGAGACATACAAAACCTATGGGTGACACGTTTGAAAGGAGAAGCATAGAAGTAACATTACTTATAAAGGCAAGCTTCTCCTTTGTTGACAATTTCTAGCAGCTTTTGTTTTACATGAAGTTAAATTAATTAGTTATATACAGCATGGCAATCATTACAAATGTTTTGGGTGCTTGCTACGAAAATTGAAAGAAAGAAAAAAGACTTTGTGTGGAATGCTTCTTAATATGTTTAACAAATAACCTTTGAATATTCGACGGTAATTCATTGTATGGGCCTTATACATAAATAGTAATATCCTAAATTGTACCAAGTCAGTAAATAAAAAAATGCGAGCTTTGTTTAAAAAAAAGTGGAGGTGCGTGATCGCTGTGCATTGTGCATAATCCGTATTACCCTCTTTTGTAACATTTTTATACAGTGTAAGTTGGTGGGATAGGTATTTCCCCATATTTTCATACAATACAATAAGTACGGCAAACACAGAGTAGAATATAACATGTACATACAGTGGCGGTCGATTACTTTACTGCATCTGTACATAATACCAACACTAATTAATAGTTTAGACTACTCGTCTGATGTGATCTTTCCAGTATAATGCTTCATCGATGAGCACGCCTAGAAATGTCGTAACTTGTACTCTTAATATCTGTGTATTTTTTTATCTTGATATTTATATCAGGCAATTGAGCACGGCCGGAAAATAACATGTAATTGGTCTTAGCTACATAAATAGACAATTTATTGATTGAGAACCACAATTGCAATTTAACCAGCTCGCTGCAAACAATATGTTCATGCTGTTTTGAATCATTGGCTGAACATAACATATTCATGTCATCAGCAAATAAGACAAACCTGATCAGTTTAGACACATTGCACATGTTAATGATGTATAGAATAAAAAGCTTCGGACCAAGTATAGACCCTTGTGGAACTCCACATGTTATTCTTTGTGTATCTGAGCTGTAGCCATCAATGTTTACAAATTGGCTACGATTATGCAAATAACTACTAATCCAATTATACGCGTTTCCACGAATGCCAGAGTTCAAGTTTTTTACATAACAGTTGGCGATCGACAGTGTCAAATGCTTTCTTGAGATCTTTGAATACGCCTAACGCACATTTCTTGTATTCAAGCGAATTTGTGATATATATATATATACTCGTTATATGCCTTATTAGTGTAACTAAGCACCTTGTCCCACGAATGAGCTTTCAACGCTGTATTTACAAAGAGTGCAAAGATGTTATCAGCGCTTAATTGACGTTTGTATCTAGCATGGCAACTGCGACTACGTCGACTACCATCAGACTTACAAATGGCAAACACAGGCAAATGATCGCTTATATCAGTGACAAATAAACCACTTGTTATATCGGTATCAATATAATTAATAAATATATTATCAATAAGTGTTGATAACGCAATCGAAATTCTTGTAGGTCTAGTAATAATTGGGTACATGCCAAGGCTAAACATCATATCCAGGAAATGGTTTGTACCACTATGCGAATCATGTTTAAATAAGTCTCCATTGAAGTCGCCGCAAATTAATATAGTTTTCTTAACTGCAGTTTGATTAAATAGGCGGTCAATGTTATCACAATATAAAGATACGTCAGACACAAGTGTTCTATATACGCAGGCAATGACCACATGTCTATTGTTGGCTAATTGTAACTCTATAGTGACACATTCAAATACATTCTTTACAGCTGTTGATTTACTCGATATAACAGAGCAATCGAGAACATTTTGGTGTATAGACACATCACCTCCTTGTTTATAATTCCTTACAATGTGAAAATATGTATACCCTGGTAGTTGAAACCGGGGAGTCTGATCGGATTGAGCCCATGTATCAGTATAGCAATAATGTCAAAGTCCATATTAAGCGATTCTAAGTAATTATATATTTTCAAAATTTGCTTTCAAACTGCGCGCGTTAAAATGAACAAAGGATATATTTCTACCAGAATTACCTTGTGACATACTGAGAATATCGTTAAATTTTTGTTCAGAATAATATTTAAAGTTTGATGAGATATGATTATAGAAGTTATTTTCAGGATCAATATTGCTTTCTTGGTCATGGGCTGTATAATCAGAATGTTGGAAAGAACGAAAGTTAAGTTGTTCAAATTGATCAGTGACATGTTGGCAAAATTCGAAATCAGACTGAATGAACATAAATTCATCAACACATAATCCCGTAAACGGGAGTGTGTCCAGTGAGTTTGCCGGCATTTCAATAACAGAAATCAATTACAGATTTCTAACACTCGCAAGATCAGCGAGTGTCTTCACTTTGAGGCGTTGCCCGTTCTCGCGAATCTTTATGTAAACGCAGCAGTTTTGCGTCCACGCGCTGTGTAACTTCCCGTCACGCTTCAGCTGCCGCGCTTGGCGAAAGAGTTCACTGTTGTGGGTTGAGAGATGGTCATTTATGTAAATGTCCGTTCCTCTCTACGTACCACGTTTCGTCATCAGCTCCGGTTTTTTGTCGGCCGGGTGAAACTGGACGATGCCGCTGTGGAAGATCGTGTATCGCCGTGATGTCGTACGGCTCAATTGTCACGTTCAACTTCTATAACGCCACAAAGTTCGTTCGCTTAGAGATAGTCGGTGTTTCCTCTGCTGCAGTCGACGATGAACTGCGCGTGCATGGTCTAGTTGAAGTGGCGGTCGATGAGTAGCTGTGTATTTTCAGTCCGGTGATTATCACATTCTTTTGTTCGAGTTCTGCTCCAGATCGTTCATCTGAACCTCCAGCTTCGATATGCGTTCATCCTTTGCCTTGATCAACTTCAATAACTCGGAGATGCGCTTGTCTGTAGTAGTGTGTTGTTTTCTGATGTCATCGAACGAGTTGCACAGAAAGTCAATCGATAGGCGAATTTCATCTATTTCTGATTCGTTGTGCTTTGTAGCTTTTGAAGTAGGCATGTTGTGCGAGTACGTGCGTGCGTGCGTGCGTGCGTGCGTGCGTGCGTGCGTGCGTGCGTGCGTGCGTGTTGACGCTCTGCCGTTGGTGACTTAACGAGTAATGTCAGCCTAGGGTCGTCCAGACATGACAGGTCGCAGTTCCGTAGTACGCAGTACGGAAGCGCCAGGACAATGACATTGTTCGGCAATTACCACCCCATGCAGTTGGCTTTGTCGCACTGGCGCCGTCAAGCGAATCGTTATCCTCTGTCGACACCGCCGGGGTCTAAAGTTCCCGCTTGTAGTAATAGCATTGGGCGAAGTTTCGGAGGTAGTGACGATTATGTTAAGTTTGCAAAAGTCACAAACTAGCAGACTTGTTCATTTTAGATTTAGTGGTATAAATAATTACCTGATTCGATTTATACCGTAAAACTGGCACGTTTCGTTTCATCGGCAAATCTTGTATTTTCGAAAATACTAAGAGAAAATATTTCAGTTGTTTTGTGGGTAATATGCTGGCAACCTAGGACGCACCGTAGTCCTGATATATATATATCCTGATAGATATATATATATATCAGGATATATATGTATATATATATCATATTGTTTATTGAGAATGTTGTTCTCAATACACAATATGATTTTATCTTGTGTAGCAACCTAAGAGAGACATCAATCCTGATACACACGGTGAAAGTACCGTAAACTAAAACTATACCACATACATACACAGACCACATACACGCACGCGCACGCACGCACACACACACACGCACACACACCGCGATGCTTACCTATAATCAGCAATATGCAAAATAACGAGCTAAGGTAAATCTTTTAAAATGTCAAAGGAATTGTAAACCATACACAGGGGCATATATTTCACACAAAAATGGTCACCGACGATCCCAGGATACCTTCAGTTATGATACATTCGTTATCGGATTATTACAAATGTGCTATTTCGGGTAGCTTCTGATTAACCTCACATCTATAGCTCTTTTATACAAGGTACAACGTTATGGAATCATTCCCGTAAATGTATGATGAATCGAAACAAGTTAACCGACATGTTTTGTAGCACATCAACCTTTTGCTGAACGTGTGTTGTGGTTTCCTATTTGTTTATTCCGTTACTTAACAATCAGTCCGTCTGACTAAAACGTTGCACATTTAAGAATGTCATCAGTCTCTGAAAAAGTATAGATACCTAAATAGCGGAGAACATTCATAGGACAGTTGTAACATGTTCTTGGACATAGCAATAATGTTAAATTTATCCAGCCGCTTTCAAAGTATTCGTTCTTTGAATTCAATCTACGAGCAGCATACAGCCGTACATTAAGACATGTGGCATGGTAGATAGTGAGAAAATATATTGTAATCACCTGTACTGCGCGTGATCTAAGACATTTATATGTATCTTTACAGTAGTACCATTCACTGTATATGTAATGAATACATTGGTAATTAACACAGTGGCATGCCATTAATACAGCACTGTAAAAAAACAGGCAAGTTGATATGGCTCTGCAAACAAACACATGCAGTAATCTACAGCAGAGGAGGACTTGTATCGGTAGTACAACAATGGCATTAACGACGGGTCTTTGGTATGTCAATGTAGACAGCGGATGCCGTTGTTTTCGTCTCCGATGTCTGCGAACTGCTGCTTGTGGGTGTGTCGACGGGAAGTTCGCTTGGACTGCTGCTCTCTGTTTCCATAGTCTCCGCAGCCTCTCGTGGATCCGTCAACGATTTACTCACTGGTCGGTCGTAGGTGCTTGAACTGTACTGCGTCGTCGAGTAGCTGAACGGTGCGGTGGTGCAACTGTAAGGCGTAGTTGAACTGAACGATGCGGTGGTGACACTGTACGGCGTAGTTGAAGGTTCGTTCCTTGTCGACGACTGGTTCATGGTTGGCAGTGGATTGCCGTAAGGAGGTCCGGTGGTTGGGGTAGCTGGATGCAGGCGGTCGCGGTCTGGGGGCAACTTGATGGGTGCTTGAAATCTCTTCGGTATTGTGACAGTCGCTTCAAGCAACTGAGTCCATCCGATCACTTTGACGATGTGGTTAGCACGGGCCCAGTCCTGATACACACGGCGATGGTATCTTATGGCAACCTATGACAAACAACAGTCATGACACACATGGCGACGGTACCTTATGACAACCTACGACAGACAACAGCCCTGAAACACCCGGCGATAGTACCTTATGGCACCCTATATGACAGACAACAGTTCTGATACACACGGTGATGGTTCCTTATGGCGACCTAGGGCAGACAACAGTCCTGATACACGCGGCGATTGTACCTCGTGACAACCTATACGACAGACAACAGTTCTGATATACACGGTGATGGTACCTTATGGCGACCTACGACAGACAACAGTCCTGATACATGCGGCGATTGTACCTTATGGCAACCTAAGACAGACAACAGTTCTGATATACACGCTGTTGGTACATTTCGGCAACATACTACAGAACCATGTCTTAGAACACATGGGGCTCATACCTTTTGGCAATATAGGACAAATTAAGTTCCTAAAACATATGGTGTTGATATCCTATGGCTACCTAAGACATTCTCGATACACACTATGGTTGTACCTTATGTAACTAAAACTATGCCAGAGACTCAACAATTCATATAGTATATTATAGTATATATATACACATACGACACGCACGACACGCACGACACACACGACACGCACACTCACACTCACACAGACACACAACACACGCCGCACACGCCGCACACGCCGCACACGCCGCACACGCCACACACGCCACCACATATATATATACACAAGCACACAAGCACGCACACAGACACAAACGCACAACAACAAAAAACACACGCACACACACACACACACACACACATAGGGCCGTAGCTAGCATTTGCCCCCCCACCCAGAACAAAAATACAAAAAAGTGTCCTTTTATTTTAAAATTGTCGTTTTTGTCGAACCTATATTACTGATGCCTTGCTGTTTTTGTGATTCCATGCCCACAGTCACTTATTGTTAAAGTGTCTTATTTTCAGAAACTGGCCCGCACCATATCTCCCGTGTCCGTGCCTGAAAGCGATCGTGCACAGGCTTGAGGCGTGGATATGGGACAGAGTGAAGGGTGAGGTGGCGCCGTGTTGGGCTGGTGGCCAAGTCTACAGGTATTGAGATTCGTAAACTCAGAACGGCACCGCTTCAGCGCTATCGCGCCAATGCTGGAGACACCGATCAACCATCAGTATATATACACGCACGACACGCACGACACGCCACACACACACCACATATATATACACAAGCACACAAACGCGCACACAGACACAAACACACACACACACAGGGCCGTAGCTAGCATTTGCCCCCCCCCATCCAGAACAAAAATAAAAAAAAGTGCCCTTTTATTTTAAAATTGTCGTTTTTGTCGAACCTATATTACTGATGTCTGCTGTTTTTGTGATTCCATGCCCACAGTCCACGTGTCCGTGCCTGAAAGCGATCGTGCACAGGCTTGAGGCGTGGGTATGGGACAGAATGAAGGGTGGGGTGGCGCCATGTCTACAGGTATTGAGATTCGTAAACTCAGAACGGCACCGCTTCAGCGCTATCGCGCCAATGCTGGAGACACCAATCAACCATCAGCAGACTACTATAAATCATCAATCAATACATTATTGATCACGTCCTTCACGAGTTGGCTGAACGATTTTCGAGGGACCACCATGGATTTACTGCAGCTCAAGGCCTCCTGCCGTCCAACCAACATAAACTAGATGACATAACTAACTGAGTACTACAAGTAAGCATCTTAGTTCGGCTGAACAAAACGAGCTTCCTGTTGAAATCGCAAAGTGGCGAAAGAGAGAATGACCCTCAAGTTCCACGATCGTCCGTGTATATACTGTCTTTTCGTTTTTCGTTTTGAAATTTGTGAACGAAAAAGTAAAAAAGCAAACAAAGTTCGTTTTTCGTTTTCACTGCAACAAAACTGAAAACGAAATACGACTGCAGCGCAATCACGGGACCTACTGTTATTTACTAATCCGTTTGAAAATTGCATAATGAAAATAGGAAAACCAGCCATTTTCATATTTTCGTTTAGTAATGTTCAAATGGGTAAACAGTAAAACAGCAGTCAAAACCTTTTCCCATTTCCACTTTTGCAAAATGAAAATAGGTAAACAATAAAACGGTAAATCAACCGTTTTCCGATTTTTGTTTTGCAAGTGGGCGTGTCGCTACTCTGATACAATTATGCGTAATCCCAAGTCACCGGGAGACTGGGTAACCGGGCGCGGCGTTTTACGGAAATAGACTCGCCGCAGCGCGTTTCGACTGGCCGATATGACAAAGTAACCCTTGGACTCCACCAGGTCCTGGTTTCTGTGGGTCACCTATGACACCCATGCCCTTCCAGTGAAGTGTCTGCTGCGTGTATCAACCATTTGACGATTAAAAACAACACAAAATAATAGCTTGCTTCAAGGCAATAAAACCTGACGTATTCTCCTTATAGTTATGAATTCGTGATACATGAAATATGGCGATCCCATGGCTGCTATGGGGCAAATCCTATATTAGTGTAACAAAAAGATATAGCTAAGAGAACTACACCAACTTAAATTTAAAATGTTACAAGAAATACACACTGGTTTAAAGAAAAACTTCAAACCACACAGACAAACTTTGCTTTATTTCATATTATCCACTAACTTAATGATTCAGCTGCTACACGAGCTAATGAAAATACCAATCAATACCGAATTAACAATTGGCTAATTATACCATCATATTTGACAGAGACAGGCTTAAGTATTACTAGGCGAACAGCTCGCACCATCTAACGGACCGCCGCCTTAAATGCCCCTCCCCACAACCAAATTTGAAAACCCTACATCTCCGAAACATAATATATTACAATGGTTGCGTAACTACTTTATTTAATTAGGCCACGTTATGTATTTTTGGATAGCATTGCAGTATCATTTATATCTTTATATATATTTATAGCAGACATCTTGCAGTCAGATCCAGGCAATTGTTTGAATAGTGGCAATTTTCCGAGTCAACGCTGAACGAGTGATTTCGACAGCGCTGCATCTTTGTTATATAACAACACTGGCTGGGCTCACTTATATCAAACATATATTCATTGCTGTACTTGGACAATATAGCACAATCTAAAAGGCACATAAGTTTATCTCCTTATTCTGCTGGTTACTTTAAAGAAGGGAAAATGTATTTATGGTGCTATTTACCCAAATAAATATTTGACAGTTTCGACCTTAGCGGCGTAGCCTATGACGCTCAAAAACCTTAGCATAGATCTACGGCTATGTCAGACTGTGGAGAGCTGCGTAGGCTTGGCTTAATATTGATCGTAAAAGATAAAAACTAATGAATATAGTATATATTACTACAAACAGTGCATCATAGTATACAAAATGATTTGGTTTATATTACTTCGTGAAAACATAAACAAAAAAGTGTAAAAAAAATCAATAGTTTGCATGCTGTCAGGATTGAACCGGCGTCGCCCGATTGTAAAACAAACGGCAAGAAACCAACGCCTCTACCAACTGAGCTAACGACACCAAAAGAAATTACTGACTGATTTAAGTTGTTATAATAAATTGTACAACTCCTGCTTCATATATCGATATTCTAGTGATATGAGATTACACACGTTACTTTCTGTAGCTGGATACAATATATGTTTGCTATGTATTTTTATTGGTGTAGATTATCTCCCGTTGGTTGCATTCGATATAATTATTCTGAAAACGAACCCAAGTTCGGCGAAACCCAGTCGCATTCGTTGTTTTGAATAAGATTCGATTCATGTGGAACCGTAAGATAACTGCTTGTTCTTCTATGATGACTAGTGTTTGTATTACGTCGGAATATTACACAATAACTCATTCTGACGCTCGTTTCGACCCAAAAGCTATCCTTGTAAACATGCTCTGAATGCATGGAAAGGGTCGGCCTGATGCGAGTGTGTGTCATAAGTGACGTCACGATACCACGTGATCACCTAGCTCATAAAATTTAATTTTCCGCGGGAATCGCTTCACAGACGGGCTTAAAATCGAATTTATGCTACAAATGTATTTTTCTGTATTTGTTTAATGTTGGCAAATGTTACATGATGTTAACTTTGTGTACACATGGAAAAAGGATTTTAGTTAATGCCTTATTTTTATTTCCTTTAATGCGACTTATTCCGAATGCTAAACTATCTGCCAGTTGTGTGCCTCGCAAGTGTGTGGTAGAATAAACGTTTTAGCTTGAATAAAATGAGGTAAGAATGGCACTACAAAACAGGGTCCACTGACTGATCTAAGGAATGGTAACGCAAATGCGCAACGAGTACAGGGCTACACTGGCTACAGTAATTTACGCCTGCATGCATTTTATTTCTACAGTTCGTTGTTTAAACATTACAAAATCTGGGGGCGTTCATCGGCAGTATTGCATTGTTTGGAAGACGAAGATGGTATTTCCCACGAAGATGACGGCACGACTCTTGTCAGTGCTGTATGTGTCAGCGTACGCATCGGCGCCTCTGTTGTGTTCTTCGAAGGAAGGGCAGATTTCTTTACATCTAACTTACGCCTGAAACCCATCTTCCATTGTACGAAGCTTTCGAAGTCGTCAAGCGCAACGAAATGCGAACCACAAAAAAATGCTAGTTGCCCTAGCATGGGTCAAGTCGGCACTGCCGTTTCGAACAAAACGTTCCCGTTTCTGCCGAGTAACTGGATCTTTGGGAAATTCGTGCACAAAATGGCCAGTCAGATTCGAATTGTTGCAGTTTCCAACAACACATTTTGTCACCATTTCTATATGTGAACGAATGTATACCAGTTCAAATATCCACTAAAGAAATCCAGCCGCCGAGAACGTTGCGATCCCGACAATGTTTTCCACAACTGACGTCACGATTCTGCCTCTCGCGGCATTTCCGGAAAACAGACTTTTCGAAGCCTGCACCAGGACACGTCCCGTTTAATGTCAATTTTAGAAATGTTTCAGCAAACGTGTGGTTTCGGTGTTGTCATTATATTGCAGAACACATATGTACATGCATATTTTTTATAGTTATTAGCAATTTTGTTATCCCATGATATGGCCTTTAACGGAGAGACTGTAGGTTTTCCAATGGTATATGACTTGGCCATGTGTAGCTAACTACCGTTGATAGGCAACCGTTGATATCGCATAACGTTTGTGGGATGGCGCAATTCGAATATATATCAGTTGACGGCGACTCTGTCTAAACCTCGCTCCACACATACTGCATCACATGACTACTCCATGTCATATCTCATGATGACCGGGATAAATTGTTCTTCCACGCAAAATATGATATGTATATAGAACAAACGTAAATGCACAGTCATTGTAACTTTATAACGTTCGCAGAATTGTAAAAGTTCGAATATTCATAGTTTGAGGGGTGACTTTGTTTGACCTTAGCTCCACACTTACGATACCAGGTAACAGCTTCACATCGTACGTCATTTTAAAGGAGCAAATCAATCATTTCTGGTTACCATACAGATCTACGACCTTCCCCTCACCCTGTTTGTAAATGTTTGCCTATCAATGTCTCTTATTACCAGCATACTTCGACTGCTTCCTATATTAACAAAAAGGTGTTCGTCAGTTTTTGTGTACTATTTCGTCTCTGTCATCAGCTCCGGCAATCAAACCAAACATCAATGCTCCACTCTACAGTCTGTACCTATAATGTCTACTCTGAAGTCCGTGTTCGTTCGGCACGCCCACGTGACCTTTATGTTCGGTCGAACTGTTATAAAACACCTGCGTCTGTTTTTTTGTGGTAGTATATATTACATTTTGGAAGATGAACAACATGCCTAGTGATAACGTCCGACAAGAGAGTTTGCTACCGAAGGCGCAGCCTGCTCCGGCCACGGGCCCACTCGATCTCTCGAATCCGACAATCAACCCGGACCAACAGCCAACAACCAATTCAACGACCAGTCCGACGACCAGTTCGACGACCAAACCAATTTCGTCTGTCATCAGCTCCGTCAACCGAACCAACCATCAATGATCTACTCTACAGTATACATCTTTAATTTCTACTCCGAGGTCCGTGTTCGTTCGGCACGCCCACGTGACTTTTCGGCACATTTACTAACTATATAAGCGTGGTGTTTTGCCAATGCAGCAGACTCGAGCGACGAGCCGACCCATCATGTCGGTGACCAACCGCAATTCCGTGCCGTCGGAACCAGACGTCGTGAACATCTCAACTCTAGAATCAACGGTAAGCCCCGACCCTGTTATCGAGGTCAGAGGTTTCCTTATCGACAAAGTACGCAAGCATACTCCCTTCTACATCGGGTGCAGATACTGCAAGAAGCGTATGATTGTCGACGATACGGGACATTTGCAATGCGAACGACATGGTTACGTGGCCTCTGACATGTATATTATGGTTCGAACGAGCGCTGCCGATGAGGAGTCCCTACCGACTCCGAGACAACTACCACCATCGCAGAGACCCTTCACCTGCCCGGACTGTGGGTCGTCGTTCACACGGAAAAATAATAGCAAGCGCCATGTCATCGGCGGCAGTTGTGCCCGCCGGAAGAGGGCGGCCGAGGACGCCGAGCTGGACGCGCTTGTGGTGAGTCATACTTTATATTGTTTTATTATATACTTTCCCTAAATGGTAACTGTGTCTTTACTTCCGCTAAAACTTCGCCCCGTTTTATTATTTCCTATATGGTTGGACTCGTCTATTACCTGTTAACATCCGGGTACACAATATTCTGTCACGTCTTTGCTTCCAAGATTATGGCTCCCATACGTTGTCCTTCATATCAACATCTGAGAACGTCTTAACTCCCTATATGGTTGCGTCCACGGGTAATGTTTGTCGACAATTTATCTTTATGATCATACAACTTGCCACCTTACTTCCTAAGTTCCTATCATGTCACTTCTTGTCATTGTTTCCCACCGGTCCTTGTATCACCGTACTCTAACAACGGTGTACTATTCCAATGCATTCTTTAATATTTTTAAATATTATTAAAATATTCTTGCAGAACTACATTGAAGGCCCGCTATTATCAAAGCGGTAACGAATGGTCTCTGTGTCGACAGAGACGATTAACGACAACAGAACATCATCGACACCAACTTCCGTTCCTAACGACGTCACCACTACCCACGCTGTCAATGTCACAACTTCTACCCATGCTGCCAACGTCGCAACTTCTGCTCCTGACTTTGCTGGTCAGAACTTTACCATTGATTTCCTCATGACCGAAATGAAGAACACGCTGGCGCGACACATAGCAGGTGCCGTTGTTGAACTCTCAAGACGACAATGTCGTGTTGCAAGATAGACCATCGTAGTAAATTTCATCACGATTGTATGTTATCTGATGACATTCAAATTTGCATGCACTTTGACGAGACTGTCGAGACCATTAATTCAACTCTGTTTGAGTGTTTTGTTAGATGCAGGTGTGAATCTATCCGACGTGACATTCGAACAGTTGTGTAATATCAATACTTGGTTGCAAGAAGCCGTTTCGAAACAGTGGCGAAACACTATGAAACATGTGGTTCTGGCAGTAAAGGAGGGTAACCTGTAAATAACTTTCTTTTGTCTTGTACACTATTAAACTTTGCAAGACCCTGTATCAATGTTAGTCTCTGGTTCTTGTAGTTATGGAGCGTGACATGTAAATACGTTTGTGTTGTTCACGAATAAACTGTGCAAACCTTATCTTGTGTCTTTATTTAACCAAACTAAGACCAACGACTTTCACGAATCAAACTTTGACTAGCGAGATGCACGAACCAATCATTCAAACAAACTTGTCTGACAAACGAAACACCAAACACTTAGATCAACGAGTGACAAGAACCAAACTTGTCTAACAAACGAAACACTAAACACTTAAATTAACGAGTGACAAGAAACAAACTTATTGGACAAACGAAACACCAAACACTTGGATCAACGAGTGACAAGAACCAAACTTGTCTGACAAACGAAACACCAAACACTTAGACCAACGAGTGACAAGAACAAAACTTGTTGGACAAATGAAACACCAAACACTTAGACCAACGAGTGACAAGAACCAAACTTGTCGGACAAATGAAACACCAAACACTTAGATCAACGAGCGACAAGAACCAAACTTGTCAGACAAACGAAACACCAAACTTAACGGGTTACTTCGCGAAATTCCACCAAAAGGCGGCAAATAGACGGTTTATCGCGTGAGAATCCACCAATTCGACGGAATTCCACGGGAATAGACGGGTTACCGCGTGAGATTCCACCGATTCGACGGAATTCCACCAGAATAGACGGGTTACCGCGTGAGATTCCACCGAATCGACGGAATTCCACCAGAATAGACGGGTTACCGCGTGAGATTCCACGGAATTCCACCAGAATAGACGGGTTACCGCGTGAGATTCCACCAATTCGACGGAATTTCGAAGCAACAAACTCGACACTCTCGTCTCCGTCTCAGGCGCCTATTACGACACATGTGTCTCTGGCCTCAGCGACAAACTCGACATTCCCATCTCCATCTCAAGTGACCATGGAATATACAAAGAAGATGGCCCTGGTCAATCCCCGTATTTTGGAAAACATTCAACCGCAACGTCCTTCGACTGCTAACCCTATCGAAAGTGTCTTGCAACGACTCGACAACGAAATGCAAGGCATATTAGAACGAAGTGATATACACGAGAGGGAAAAAGTTGTGTTGTAGAACCAGGTATTGAGTCGGCACAACGATCTTTCCGACGAACGTATCCAAGAACCCGTGCGTGTGGTCATCGACAAAATTCCCAGTGAAGGGGAAAACACAACGAAAGTACAACCTGCTAATGAAAATGAAGTCGTCAAAAAGGAGAGCATCGAAAACGAAATCATCGACAGCGTTCCAAAAGCTATGAAGCAGAAAGCACAAAGACTACTCGATAAAATGAAATGTGCCGTAAGGTGGAACGATCGCGGCGAGATGATGTACAGAAACAAGGTGGTACCCGGAAGTAACATTGCAGATCTTGTGAACGACGTGTTGAGAAAACGGAAGTCGTTTGAACCGGTGGGATGGGAAACCATCGCTCATGGTCTCAAGGACGTCAACACGCCAATGGATTTAGTTGGGAACTCAGATCGTTGGCTTTACATGCAGACAGCGTCAGTGGACGACGATATGTCAAAGGAAACCAGCATTCCATTTGACAGCGATCGTCATCGGAATCGTAGACGACCTGCATCATCGCGGCGCGCAGCTCATTCGGTGACACCTTTGCAAATCACACGTTGGGAACCATATTAGTATTATCGATTTGCGACAAAAACAGGTTCGCGTGGGACATACAATCCACAGGAACAGTGTTCAAGAGAGATCGTATGGGGAATATTCAAATAAAATCGTGTTTATGCTATGGATGAGTGTGTTTGTTCGTTTTTAGTTTTCATAGTCATCAAGACACAACTAACTGTTCCTCATTTCACTGACAACAAAGTTGCACAAACGAAACACTAAACTTAGCCCAACACGTTGCACGAATTGAATGTTAGAACATGGGAGGTTGTCCCCATGTTAAAGGATAGGTGCTAAAAAACCCATGTTAAAGGATAGGAAGTTTCCCTGTGTTAAAGGATAGGCCGTTTTCTCCATGTTAAAAGGTAGGAGGTTGTCCTATGTTAAAGGATAGGCCATTTTCTCCATGTTAAAGGATATGTCATTTTCTCCATGTTAAACGTCAACTCGATGTATCGTAAAGGCATACGACGACATTTTGAGTTTGAGGTGCCAAACATCACATACCTTCATGTCAAGAGACGATCATCTGTTCGGATTCACGTCCAACGAGGCGACCATAGGATTCGTATGAGGTATCGCTTCTTTTAACGGAAAACATATGTATATGAAGCAGCCGTCTTTACAACGTAACAATTCCATATTTTCAAATAGTGCGAGCGACCAGATACGATACGACCTTCTCGAGAGTCGATAAAGGAAATACCAGAATCGTCAGAAGCACGGTATATACACTAGTTTTCGGCGTCATCTCATTTGCATAACCAATCAGACCGAACGTACATCAAGTGGCTTCCCTTAACACAAAAACTGTGCACGTTCATGAGACAGGTGACATCCGATGGCCCCAACGAATAGCAATGTAACTACTCAGAATAACGCCATCTACTGGCCATGACAGATCTCTATTCGTCGACACACTTCCGGAATTGGTGAAACCGTAGAGGCCGCCATGACAGGTCGTCATGACATTCAAGTAACTTCCGATACGACGTTACTTCCGGCGTAGCGGCCCTAGTAGAGGCCCTCTCGTGTATATCACTTCGTTCTAATATGCCTTGCATTTCGATTTCGAGTCGTTGCAAGACACTTTCGATAGCGTTAGCAGTCGAAGGACGTTGCGGTTGAATGTTTTCCAAAATACGGGGATCGACCAGGGCCATCTTCTTTGTATATTCCATGGTCACCTGAGATGGAGTTTATCGCTGAGGCATAGTAGGCGCCTGAGATGGAGACGAGAGTGTCGAGTTTGTTGCTGGGATCAAAGACACAGATGTCGAAGTGAGCGCCGGGACAAGTGAATTGAACAACGTAGTGCCTGTCGACGTAGTGTTTGTCGATGACCTACAGCGACTGTGGGCAATGTGTCGTTTTATACATGTCTATTGCAGTGGACTCAGTGGAATTTCACGCGATAAACCGTCTATTGCAGTGGAATTCCGTCGAATCGGTGGAATCTCACGCGGTAACCCGTCTATTCTGGTGGAATTCCGTCGAATCGGTGGAATCTCACGCGGTAACCCGTCTATTCTGGTGGAATTCCGTCGAATTGGTGGAATCTCATGCAGTAACCCGTCTATTCTGGTGGAATTCCGTCGAATTGGTGGAATCTCACGCGGTATCCCGTTTATTCTGGTGGAATTCCGTCGATTCGGTGGAACCTCACGCGGTAACCCGTCTATTCTGGTGGAATTCCGTCGATTCGGTGGAATCTCACGCGGTAACCCGTCTATTCTGGTGGAATTCCGTCGATTCGGTGGAATCTCACGCGGTAACCCGTCTATTCGGGTGGAATTCCGTCGATTCGGTGGAATCTCACGCGGTAACCCGTCTATTCTGGTGGAATTCCGTCGAATCGGTGGTATCTTTTTGTCCGACAAGTTTGGTTCTTGTCACTCGTTGGTCTAAGTGTTTGGTGTTTCGTTTGTCCAACAAGTTTGTTTCTTGTTACTCGTTGATCTAAGTGGTTGGTGTTTCGTTTGTCAGACAAGTTTGTTTGAATGATTGGTTCTTGCATCAAAGTTTGATTCGTGGAAGTCGTTGGTCTTAGTATGGTTAAGTAAAGACACAAGATAAGGTTTGCACAGTTTATTCGTGAACAACACAAACGTATTTACATGTCACAAGAACCAGAGACTAGACATTGATACAGAGTCTTGCCAAGTTTAATCGTGTACAAGACAAAAGAAAGTTCTTTACAGGTCACCCTCCATTACTGCCAGAACCACATGTTTCATAGTGTTTCGCCACTGTTTCGAAACGGCTTCTTGCAACCAAGTATTGATATTACACAACTGTTCGAATGTCACGTCGGATAGATTCACACCTGCATCTAACAAAACACTCAAACAGAGTTGAATTAATGGTCTCGACAGCCTCGTCAAAATGCATGCAAATTTGAATGTCATCAGATAATATACAATCGTGATGAAATTTACTACGATGGTCTATCTTGCAACACGACATTGTCGTCTTGAGAGTTCAACAACGGCATCTGCTATGTGTCGTGCCAGCGTGTTCTTCATTTCGGTCACGGGGAAATCAATGGTAAAGTTCTGACCAGCAAAGTCAGGAGCGGAAGTTGCGACGTTGGCAGCATGGGTAGAAGTTGTGACATTGACAGCGTGGGTAGTTGTGACGTCGTTAGGAACGGAAGTTGGTGTCGATGATGTTCTGTTGTCGTTAATCGTCTCTGTCGACACAGAGACCATTCGTTACCGCTTTGGTGGTAGCGGGCCTTCAATGTAGTTCTGCAAGAATATTTTAATATTTAAAAATATTAAAGAATGCATGGGAATAGTACACCGTTGTTAGAGTACGGTGATACAAGGACCGGTGGGAAACAATGACAATAAGTGACATGAGAGGAAGTAAGGTGGCAAGTTGTATGATCATAAAGATAAATTGTCGACAAACATTACCCGTGGACGCAACCATATAGGGAGTTAAGACGTTCTCAGATGTTGATATGAAGGACAACGTAGGGGAGCCATAATCTTGGAAGCAAAGACGTGACAGAATATTGTGTACCCGGATGTTAACAGGTAATAGACGAGTCCAACCATATAGAAAATAATAAAACGGGGCGAAGTTTTAGCGGAAGTAAAGACACAGTTACCATTTAGGGAAAGTATATAATAAAACAATATAAAGTATGACTCACCACAAGCGCGTCCAGCTCGGCGTCCTCGGCCGCCCTCTTCCGGCGGGCACAACTGCCGTCGGTGACGTGGCGCTTGCTATTATTTTTCCGTGTGAACGACGACCCACAGTCCGGGCAGGTGAAGGGTCTCTGCGATGGTGGTAGTTGTCTCGGAGTCGGTAGGGACTCCTCATCGGCAGCGCTCGTTCGAACCATAATATACATGTCAGAGGCCACGTAACCATGTCGTTCTCAATGCAAATGTCCCGTATCGTCGACAATCATACGCTTCTTGCAGTATCTGCACCCGATGTAGAAGGGAGTATGCTTGCGTACTTTGTCGATAAGGAAACCTCTGACCTCGATAACAGGATCGGGGCTTACTGTTGATTCTAGAGTTGAGATGTCCACGACGTCTGGTTCCGACGGCACGGAAGGGCGGTTGGTCACCGACATGGTAGGTCGGCTCGTCACTCGAGTCTGCTGCATTGCGAGGTCGGTACTAGGGTGTCTTCAACATGATGATGTTAGCCGTGGTGTCGTCGTAATACGAATGACGGTCCGATTGGCAAAACACCGCGCTTATATAGTAGGTAGGTAGCGCTACTGGTAAAAATAAGGTGGTTTTAGTTCAAGGCCTACCCGCTATGGGGCGCTGTTTTAGTTCACGACCTCTCCGATCGATGGCGCCACTTGACCGTTGACCTAAATTTGGGTGTTTGACCTTGACCTTACCTTGACCTACGTCTGGGTACTTGACCTACATCCGGGTACTTGACCTTCCACTTCCCCGGTGGAAATCCCTATTTTTTAACATGGGATTTGCACCGGGGCGCGCCAACTGCCTACGCTGATTAACCTGACTAACTACTGGCGACGATGCAATTTAAGCGAATTTGAATTTTTAAACGCCGCCAGTGCAACCGCATTGTCCCGCCGAAGCCACAAACTGTTGTCGCCTACCCGAAGCGGTTAGGCAACCGAAGCTTCCCAAGTACAAAAACGAAAAACGAGTGACGCTGCAGTCCTATTTCGTTTTCCGTTATGATACAGTGAAAATGAAAAACGGTTTGTTTTATTGTTATTTTGTTTTTCTAACATATATTAGAAATACCGCGAACAGTAGGTTGTATTCATTTTTCGTACGTCAAATGTGAAAACGAAAAACGAGCATTGTTTGTTTTTTCCATTTTCGTTTGCAATTTTCAAAACGAAAAAGGAAAAGACGGTATATAGACGGACCGTCTTCACGTGAACTGATTTCGGCGTGTGGTCAAACATTTGCTGTCATCACCAATATCGTAAACATCTTCCTTTCTTGCGAGCGGTCCTTTTCTTCCCTGCGACGCCTCAAGTGGTGGTGGTGTCAGTCGAAAATGACAGAAAGACGGCTCAATGGCCTCGGAATGTTATATGTCCATATCAAATCAAATTAGCTTCCCACCCCCGAAGTTTTTTTATGTAAAGCCAAATCACTGCACGAGAGGAAATTATCTTATAAAACAATATCAGACGCGTGTAACTGTTAGACCGATATTTCATTTATGATGCAAAGCTGTCGATTTTTATATTGTCATTTTGTACAAATTATTTATTTTCATGTATTTTTTCATTCCCACGCATCATGCGACCGACACAGAAACAATACTTGAGCAGTGGCAAAATTCTTCACAAAATAAGCTAGATTGCACTACGTGGGGGTACATTTTCAACATTTTCCGAGAGACAACCCCCGCGTGCTTTTCTGTATTTTTTACTGCCCCCCCCCCAGTTTTTGTTAGCCTGGCTACGGCCCTCCCTCTCTCACACACGCGCGCACGCACGCACGGATGCATGCACACACACACTTACACCACGACGTTTAGCTATAATAAGCGATATGCAGAATAATTAACGAGCGAATGTAATACTATTCTAAAACGCCAAAGGAATTATAAACCATACACGGGAGCGTATATTTTGCAATAAAATGGTGGTATTCCTCTATAATGATGCAGCCCGACTGTGTGTGTTATTACGCGACCATTTAATTATAATTGTAGCTCCACACAATTTGCAAACTTTAAGTTTGATATGAAAACATCGTTAATATGCTATGGACGCAAGCAGCCACTTACCACACACCAGGAACTGAAGGTGACGAGCAGAAAGATGGAGAGTATGAGCAGGCCGACGGACTCCCAGTGCGTATTAAAATGCTCGGCGAACTGCATCGACCCATTGATGCACAACCAACAACTGACGCTGGCGAGCGGCATCAGCACGAGGAAGCACGCAAGGTCGCCAATGAGGTTGCGTCGATCACTCGCCCTAGCGGGATGCTTCAGCCACTGCGCGAATGACATCACACCCAGACCTAAGCTAAATGACGTTATATTCATTGTGGACAAATATCTAAAACATTATATTTATAATTATGCACAATTTGACGACACGTTGTAGTCCAAGTTACACGCTTGCAATCACTGACCCCTATATATTATACTGTATGAAGTGCAACGTGTTTTTATCAAGGAGTGTTGTTTTTCTACGAGTAACATCAATTGGCTGTCCTCCGTTGAACAAGTACACGCTTCACTTAGAACACAACATCCAGCACCACATCATCAATGCAAGATGGCAAGGACATTGCTTTCCAAATTGCACATATATGACTTACTGTTTTCAATGATACCATCGTCATACAAAACCATGCTTCTAGCAACAAGGCAGTAGTGATCCATTGCCATTGTGAAATTGGAGAATGTGTAGCGGCATTGTACGAAGATAAATGATACGTGGGGAAACGTGTCGGTCCAGAAAAGAAAGGGAGGATCGAGGTAAATAGCACGGAGCTTGCCATGTCCGTTACTTAAATCGTTGATATTCTTTGTACCAACGATGCTGCCCGCAGTCTACGTTTTCATCGTCTATTTTTTTCTCTGCTCAGTGCGGACAAGATAAGCCATAGACATGTTATATCTTCTTTCTGGACATCACGCCGTGTTCCCACTATCACATGTTGCGTCAACTTGTGTGTTCTGCATGATGTCCGTTACGAAATAGGTGAAGATTAGATTAGCATTAGTGTTTTTTGAAGACAAACAGGTTGGAAACAATACAATAGCGATATGAGTCTAATACCTATACTTGTTACCCAAGGTAATTGCACTGTAGACGTCGTTTCAATTATTTATATTGTGTTTGCCCATTAAAATATTTAAGAATCAATATAAAACACTTTTTGTTTCAATGAGTCCATACGCGTATTGTTAACAACGAATGTTGTAATAATATATGATGCAATAATATGTGTAACTGGTACAGTGTCAGCGAAAAAAGTATTGAATTGTACCCCAACACAAAAATTAATTTCAAAGTCCTTTGGACTACATTGCGAGTTTGTAATTATTAATGAACTGTTTTTTTGGTGAATCGTAGTTACAGATCATTAAGGGTTATGGTGGAAGAAAAATGTTTAGTGGAGACTATAATTATGCATGCCAGTGAAGATACACCTGGAAATAAAATATTCGAGTAGACTGTTTCGTGAAGATTGTATATATTAGTTAATGTGTTATTAAAAATGCTATAGACTTTTATCCCGATACTCTGCTATTTAGGCCAATTTTGCCAATTCGACCCTCCCCCAAATTGGAAAGATGAAAGATATGAACTATGATAAATTGTATTTGTTCACAAGGTACATATACATGTACACAGCATGCATTTTGACTTAAAACAGTAGCAATTAATGATATAATACCGATTGAATTGGAGTGAAGTAATAGCTGGAACATGTACAGTAAAACATATGAATAATATTCCGTATAATTTTAGCTAAATATGCTTTAACCTTACAACTTAAAACCTACAGGCACCCAGAAATTGTGAAATCTGTAGTAGCAGCATGGGTCTAATAGATTAAAGCTGTACACATAAGACACAGTCCACATTGAGGCAATCATTGTGTTCAACACTGGGACAATGGCAGGCAGAATAAGCTGGCCAGATTCTCTGGCAGTGCCAATACACAGAAGTTGGCACCTGGCCAGGTTCTGCTACAGTATTGAAGGAACAGGCCATGAGGTGCCCTTAGAATGATTCAATCAAATACAGATTACTCGTGCATAGTAGCAGTACCCTAAGATACGTCTATGCAAAATTTGAGAAAAAGTTGCTGAACGGTCTTCTTTTTTATATGGCAGCTAACGGCGGACGCATAATGATGGCATTAGTCCGTTGGACCTTCTGCCCAAAGAACTAAAAAACTGAGAAACTTTTTTTATGTTGCGAAAAATACGCATGATGTTCGTTACGTTTATATGGTCAGTTTTGCTGTTGTTATAAATGTATCCAGCTCGAGATATACCCGTGTAGCTATGGATAACTTTAATGTACAAGACTTAACAAGATTGTCACCCAGAGAATTAACTCTAGATAGCAGGTGGACAAAGAAGCCCTTTCGCTTATCGAGAGTCCAAACCTTTTATCTACTTATATCCTATTTCTATTTCTATTTTCATAACCATTCAATATTTTATACACTTCTATCTGATCTCCTTTCAATCGCCTGGTCACTAGTCTTGTTAAACCACATTCGTTTAGGCGTATTTCATAACTATGATCCCTTAGTTTTGCTATCTTCATTTTAGTCGCTCTCCTTTGTACTCTTTCTAGCATATCTATGTCCTTCTTGTGATATGACCTCCACGCTTGTATGTAATATTCTAAATGAGACCTAACTAATGTTTTGCTCAGCGGTATTATTAGGTCTTTTTCCTTATACACTATATTTCGCCTAATTAATCCAAGGATTTGATTTCCTTTTGAAGCTGCAATTCTGCACAGCTCTGAAACCTTCATATCAGCACTAATGGTTAACCATAAGTCCTTTTTTATGGTAGTACTTAGTACAGTACCCCCGTTGTATATTGTACATCTTCGTTTCCATGTACTGTGTGGAGGCATTTACATTTCCAAAAATTGCACAATATTTGCCACTTTTCAGACCATTTGATCAACCTGTCAAGATCATCTTGTAAATGCAGTCTATCTCCATCACTTTTAATCCTTCTAAACAGTTTTTTATCATCCGCAAATTTCAACACCTTGCTTATTATATCGTCCAGATCATACTGCATGACCTCGCTTTCAGAAACCCATGTTGAGATGGGTTTATTTAGTTTTGTTTAACAAGAAAATCCACTTTGTAATCTTTAAGTAGTCTTTCTAATAATTTGCAAATTACCGATGTTAAACTTACTGGTCTATAGTTCTCTGACTTGTTTCTCTAACCTTTTTAAATAACAGTATAATGTTTGCTTCTTTCCATTCTAAAGGAATCACTCCCTCTTCTAATGACAAATTGAAAATTGTTGTAAGCGGTATGCTAATTTGTTCTACAATTTCAAATAGTAGTTTGGGCGGAATCCCATCCATTCCAGGTGATTAGTATCCTTCATTGCCCTTATTTTCTTAGCTTCCATTACCGGTGTTACAATTAACTGTCCTAAGTAGTACGATTCTGCCCCCTTGAATTTAGCCTCTGGTACTGGCAATGAACTAATATCTTCACTAGTAAACACCGAAGTAAAATACTCATTCAGGTCTTCTGCCATCAAGAATACTTCTGATATTATATTTCTTGCATTATCTTCTAGAGAACCGACGTTATCCTGAACTTTCCGTTTGCTTCGAACATACGCATGAAAACTCTTGCTATCGTGTTTTATATTACAAGGTAATTTTATTTCAGCAGTAGCTTGGTTAAGTGTTTCTTTATAAATGTTGTACTCTTCATCATTTCCAGTACGTCTATATTATGACTTCCATTTTTTTAATGGCTTTTTTCGATAAGTGTTTCTTTTTGGACCGTTTCTCTTGTTTTTAAGGGAACAAATTTAACGACGATGCACTCAATTTCACTCTAAGATATTCCAGCATTCTGTTGCTGTCTTATTCTTAAGTGTTATTCCGGTCTAGCTTTGCTAAATATTTCCACATCTTCCTTTGTGGACATTATTACTGAACTGCTTTTTACTAGTCATTTCTGATTTTACTTTGATGGTAAAGTGTATCTGGTTGTGACCACTTCTCCCCAGTGGCTAACATATCTTGACATTGTCAACTAATTCATTATGTGAGAACAAAACTATGTCTAACACATTCTCACCCCTGGTTGGTTCTAGCACATATTGAGAAGGGAAACTATCTTATACTAAAACTAGAAACTTGTGGTCCTCATTCCCCACATTCTGTAGAGATTTCCATTGTATATGCCCCCTTTCCATTTAGATGGAGGCCATCTCTCGTGTACATATCTTCCCTCCAAAAAGAGTATCCTCATAAATATGTGAATCCCACCCACTCGTCTTCACATATCTGCTCAACTAGTGCGTTGACTGCCATCCTCTTGCAATTTCTATATGTTGCCCCCTTCCTCCTATTACTGGCATAATTCCTGAGAGAATAATCTGTTCAACTCTTGTGTTCTTTAGCTTCCTAACTAACTGTCTGTACTTCTGTACTATCCCAGTTTTTCCCTCCCTGTCAGCATTATCTGTCCCTACGTGTACTAGTATAGACCCTCCCTTGCCATACCCCAATACCTTCTCTACCCTATCAGTCACATGTTCTGTCCTACCCCCGGTAAACAAACAACATCCTCCCTCTCACTTAGTGTCTTATATGTATTTCTCAGAATAGAGTCGCCCATGAACACCCTACCCTCTCTTTTCTCAATGCCCCCTTAATCACTGCCTCAGAGTAGCTCCTTCTCTGGTTTGCATCTGACAGGTTGTTGTCTTTCCCCCTGCCTGTCTTCTCTCCTCTCACATTGTTTTCCGTTCCATTCTTTCCTGTCACCTTTCCTCCTCTCATTGTCCTTCTCGTCTATCACTTGTTCCTGACAGAGGAACTATCCGCGCATACAAATATGGCAATTCAGTGTATAACCAATACAAATCACAACTGTTTTTGTAAAAGAGCAAATGTTTTGCAATTATTCTGCATGTGACGGGCATCATGTGATTGAAATATAAATATCAATGATGTTGCGATACAGAGGGTGGCAAGTGGAATTGTCAGCAGAATGTGCAAAAACATTAATAATGCAATGTTCACATTTTTATTTGAGGCAAATTGCACCTACATCCGACGCAAACCATTGTTCGGTCAATATACGCTACACACCTTTAATGTTTCTTTGCAAAAGAGCTTGAAGTAATATTTCAGTTGATATAATTATCACATTTTAATGTGGACTAAATTTTATGATATGGCTAACAAACGAACTAATAATTGGGCACATTTGCTCTTTTACAAAAGCTGTATCAGTGTTTTATTGGTTATGCACTGAATTGTCATATTTGTATGGTCGGATAGTTCCTCTGTCAGGAACATGTGGAAATGAGTGTATTTTTATTTTTTCATAAAAAAATGGAATGGGAACAATTTCCGTACACTGGCCCATAATATGTGTGTGTGTGTGTGTGTGTGTGTGTGTGTGTGTGTGTGTGTGTGTGTGTGTGTGTGTGTGTGTGTGTGTGTGTGTGTGTGTGTGTGTGTGTGTGTGTGTGTGTGTGTGTTGTGTGTGTGTGTGCCTATAACATATTATTTAGAAGCTTGATCAAAGAAACACAAATGAAACAGACTACGTACATCTAGGAAGGGCCTTGGGTGATTTTCTGTCTGGTACTGATAGTGACAGATCTCGCAGTTGTTGCTGTTGGATGAACCGAGCCAACGCTCGACACATGTACGGTGCACCGTTCCCATTGTGCCCATGCAACGACACGGAGAGATGAGCGGCTCCTTGTGACTCCCCTCGTGACAGATCCGGCAGATTGGTCCGTCAAGACTGTTACGGAGATTAGTTAGGTTGTAAGTCTGACTGACACCTGTTGTTACTTGCGTTTTTGCTTCTTGATAAGGGACGATGTTAACACATCGACGTAAGACACAACAGACACCTGGTTTCATTGGTGGAGCTCCCTGCTGTTTTGTTTAAGTCAGATGTAATGTTTAAGTCAGATGTAATGTTTGTTAAGGTGTGTGTGCGTGCGCGCGTGCGTGCGTGTGGTGCGCGCCCGCACTGCACACCTGCATAACTGATCAGTCTCCTTTTAATAAAATTTGTCCAGTAACATGAATATGTGGTAAGCGCCTCAAATCAAACCCCTGTTCTAACTTGAGACGTTTTGCAAACTACATATCTTGCATTTGCTGAATATGTAGATATATGGTTGCAGATTATCTGTGCAAAATTCAATCATGATAGGGAGAAAGACAGTGGGTGTGCGAAATTGAGAGAAAAAAACGTGTTTTTATTTCAAACAATTATTTCAACAGCCTGTATTTCATTGTTGAGTTATTGTACAATAATCACATTTCTGCCATCTGTTTCAGGGATATTGGCAATACTATAGTCATCCAGTTCTTTTTTCCAGAACAATTAAGCCTTAAACTGTTTTATACGAATTTTACTTAAAATGGGAATGTGGGAAGATCACTTATGCTGCTAATATATTTTCCCATGTTTTCTCAACCATTAAAGGAACTGATGTACAAGACGTTGGCACTGCTCAGAGTGGAGTGTCGTGTTGTGTTGTATCATCTGGGACCTGTGCCAACAGAAACTCATAAGCAAAGTAGGGATCGTGCAACGGAAAGCAGCGCGGTTTGTCCTCGGCCGGTTCTACCTGGACATAGTGAATCAGAGGTCAGTAAACAGTATTGTTCTAGAATTACAGTGGGAGTGCCTCCAAACCAGGAGGCCAGATGTGGCATGACTTGCAAAGTTGTGAAAAACCTCTGAATATCTATATTTTCATACCATCCTGCGCCACGTCCTGAATACCATGCCAATCACAAGAACCCCAGACAATTTGTCGAACTGGATCCTGAAATGGTCGCCTACAAGTTCGCCTTCCTACCACGGACTATCGTAGCGTGCATCTCCTTGCCAGACAATGTTATCGTGGCAGAGTCAGTGAACGAGTTCCGCCCCCGACTCCGAAAGAACCGTTGGTGAAGTAAATAGTTACATACATCACATATATAATGGGTGCAGAATCGACGTAAGATCGGTAACACAGTGGTCAAGTAGGGGCAATATCCTAACAGAACTTCGATACTAGTAGCATTTTCATCAAAAAGTTAAAATATCTGCAAAAATTATTCCAAATAAATGTGGCAGAATACAACCTGAAATAGTATTATATTGTTTTCGCAACAAAGGACTATGCACGTACAAATATGGTTGTCACATTTTGGAGGATAGAATTCGTTACATTTAAATACGAAAAACAATTATTCTGAAAGTACTGTAACCAGAAAAATGAAATATTATTACCAACATCCCTAACGAATCCCGAGGAATGGTAGCAAAGTGGATATGGTTATTATACTAAAGCAGGCCAACAAAATACAGCCTGCTGAAATCACTCTTTGATTTTTGTTCCATGTTTATCCACCCATTATCCTTTCCCTATCATTCTTGAATTTTGCATTGAAAACAATATTCCAATATGTCAACTTAATCAATTTCATGTATAAGTTGTAAACGTCTCAGAGTGTAAGTTTGGGTGCTTACCCATTTGCACATTGATGCTTAGCTTTTTCCCAAAAGTGCTTAAGTTACTAGGGTAGCCAATTAGTCACTGGTCAATTTTGAAACATCAACGTTTTGAGCATTGGTTGATTTCACTAAACAGTGCAACGACAACAGCAGTCAGACGTGTTACATTACCTCAATATTGAAGGTCTTGGCGTCACTCTCAAATATACATCTCCCTTGTTGTCAATATCTGCATCCCAGTTCTTATTCACGAAATCACTAGTCACGATTTCCTCGGGGATCTCCTGTTCCGTTTTCCCTTCATCTTTCTTCATGTCATCCTTGTTCTTCTTATCTCGCTCCCAATCATTATTTCTTTCGTCATCCTTCCACATGAACGGCAGGTAGAACTTTTCAGTTGGGACTTTTTCTTCCACTGACGAAACACTTCTTAACGTTGTATCGTCCCTGTTTCCTTCGCCATTGGCTAACCGCATACACCCCTCAAACCCCTTGTAGACAGGGTTCCTGGTCCAGTGGAAGGTGCTAGCCATATCATCCAGGGCATACATGGGTCGCGAAGTGGCTGATGCTAACATCACATACCTGTAGACAGTACACAAGCATGGCCAGATATTTACTATTTGTTATTTGCTTATTGTTTTATAATAACTATTATGAGTGTATATGGGCAATTCTACCTTGATTGGCTTTACATGTTGAGCATGATTATGCCAAACAATTAATATTTTCTTCCATATGATATTATTTCTAAAGACTCAACTTTTGTCTGAAGCAAGCTTAGACCAAGTGCTACTTAAAACCATACTTTTGCCACTAATTAATGGCATGTGCCTAGATAAATGTGACTGACATTACACAAAAAGAACATGGACATATTTGGTTGAATTGTATTGCAACTTTCTGCTCAGAATTGACATTGAACACAAAATGACTTTTTTTTGCATTAGAGATATGACATTGACAAAAAGATTTTAACAAGATTGATCAAGATTGCCATCCAGAAAATTAACTCTAGATGGCAGGTGGACAAGGAAGCCTTTTGGCTTACCGAGAGTCCAATACTTTTTATCTACGTGTATCCCGCCCCTTTAAGGTATGTGTCGATATTATTTTTAAACATATTCACGCTACTAGCACCAACACAATCAGGAGATAATATGTTCCATTAATTTACAGTCCTTTGTGTGAATGAGAACTTTCTTATATATAATCTACACTGCTCCTTTACTAATGTAACTTCATGTCCTCTGGTCCTTCTATTTTTCTTAACTGCAAAAAAAACATTTCTATCAATATTTTCATAACCATTCAATATTTTAAACACTTCTATCT
Source organism: Escarpia spicata (assembly GCA_963995525.1). NCBI lineage: Eukaryota > Metazoa > Annelida > Polychaeta > Sabellida > Siboglinidae > Escarpia > Escarpia spicata. The sequence continues at coordinate 33,982,918 of OZ023216.1, forward strand.
GATCTCCTGTCAATCTCCTGGTCTCTAGTGTTGTTAAACCAAATTTTTTTGCGTATTTCGTAACCAAGATCCCTCAGTTTTGGTATCATTTTAATTGCTCTCTTCTGTATTCTTTCTAGCATATCTATGTCCTTCTTGCGATATGGCCTCCACGCTTGAATATAATATTCTAAATGAGGCCTAACTACTGTTTTGTACAGCGATATTATTAGCTCTTTTTCTTTATATGTTATGTTTCGCCTAATTAATCCAAGGATATGATTTCCCTTTGAAGCGGCAATATCGCACTGCTCTGAAACCTTCATATCAGCACCAATGGTTAACCCTAAGTCCTTTTCTTTTACAGTAGTACTCAGTACAGATCCCCCCATTGTATATTGTACATCTTCTTTCCCATGTCCTGTGTGGAGGCATTTACATTTCCCAAAATTGAACAACATTAGCCATTTTTCAGAACATTTGATCAACCTGTCAAGAATATCTTGTAAATGCTGTCTATCTTCATCGCGTTTAATCCTTCTAAAAAATGTTGTATCAACCGGACATTTCAACACCTTGCTTGTTATATAATCGTCCAAATCGTTGATATATATTAAGAATAATGTAGTTCCCAGTACTGATCCCTGTGGTAACCCACTCAAAACTGATTTCCTGTTTGAAGCCTCCCCATCAACTATTACCCGTCGTCTTCTGTCAATTAACCATTTTTCTATCCAGTTAATTAAACCATTTCCTATGCCATGGGCCTTAAGTTTAAGCAGTAATCTTTAATGTGGCACTTTGTCAAAAGCTTTCTGAAAATCTAAGTAGATGATATCTACTGGTGATCCCTCGCCTACCCACTTAGTGATATCTTCCAAACAACATAACATAGTTGTTAAGCATGACCTCGCTTTTAGAAACAAGTTATGTTTAACAAGAAAATCCACCATGTGATCTTTAATTAGTCTTTCTAAAATGTTTCAAATCACTCACGTTAAACTCACTGGTCTGTAGTTCTTTGACTTGTTTCTGGAACCTTTTTTAAATAACGGTATAATGTTTGTTCTTTCCATTCTAAAGGAACAACTCCCTCTTCTAATGACAAGTTGAAAACTGTTGCAAGTGGTATGCTAATTTGTTCTACAATTTCCAATAGTAGTTTGGGCGGAATCTCATCCACTCTAGGTGATTTGTTATCCTTGATAACCCTTATTTTCTTAGCTACCATTTCCGGGGTTACAATTAACTGTCCTAAATAGTCTGATTCTGCCCCCTGGAACTTAGCCTCTGGTACTGGCAGTGAACTAATATCTTCCCTGGTAAACACTGAACTAAAATACTCATTCAGGTCTTCTGCCATTAAGAATCCCTCCGATATTATATTTCCAGCATTATCTTCTAGAGGACCGACCTTATCCTGAACTTTCTGTTTGCTCCGAACATATGCATAAAAACCTTTCTGTCTTGTTTTATATAACAAGCTAATTTATCTTCGTTCGAAGCTTCTCTTCGAATTTCTAATTTCAGTTGTAGATTGGTTTAGTGCTTCTTTATCAATGTTGTATTATTCGTCATTTCCAGTACGTTTATATGACTTCCACATCGTTTGTTTGTACTTATTTATTTTTTCTAATGGTTTCTTTCGATAAGTATTTCTTTCTGGACCGTTTCCCTTGTTTTTTCAAGGGACATTTTTTATCGACGATGCATTATATTTCACTCTTTAAGATATTCAGCATTATGTTGCTGACTTATTCTTCAGTGAGTTGTTCCAGTCTATCTTTGCTAAATATTTCCTCATTTCCTTATATCTTCCTTTGTGAACATTTCTCCTGAACTGCTTTTTATTATTTCTTACTGATTGTACTTTGATAATAAAATGTATCTGGTTGTGATCACAGCTTTCCAGAGGCTTACATAATTTGACATTGTCAACTAATTCACTCTGTGAGGACAAAACTATGTCTAACACATTCTCACCCCTGGTTGGCTCTAGCACAAGTTGAGAAAGGAAACTGTCTTGTACTAAAACTAAAAAAACTTGTAGTCCTCACTCCCCGTACTCTGTAGAGATTCCCAATGTATGTGACCATGGTTAAAATCTCCCATAATAATGCAGTCCCGTTTGCTAACTTCGCTTATAGCGTTTTTTGTACTTTTTCATTCTCTTCTACACTTATGTTTGAATTTCGATAAACTAACCAAACCCTTAACGTTGTAAGTATGTTACACCAAACAGCTTCTTCGCAATATTCTTCTCTTTCTAATTTATTTCATAAGCCTGGATAGATTCTTTAACATATAAAATAACTCCACCTCCCCTTCTTCCTAATCTATCTTTCCTGAACATTGCATAGCCTGTTACTGTTAGTCCCAATTCGGCATCTGATATATCAGTGTTGGCTCATGATTCGATTATACCTATTATGTGAGGGTCAATATCTTCTACCATAATGTTTAGTTCACTTCTTTTGTTTACTTTGCTCCTTGCATTTAAACAAACGCATTTATATGCTAATTCAGAACAGTTTTCCGGGCTGTTCTTTGCTGATTTTTTTCTGCTGTCTTTATATATGCCTCCGGTTTCAGGCTTCTCTGTGAATCCCCCCTGCGAATCTAGTTTAAATAGATGCAGCCTGTCCCACTGTCAACATATTGCAACAAGTTCTCTGAGAAAACTGCTGCCCCCTTTCCACTTAGATGGAGGCCATCTCTCATATACATAGCTTCCCTCCCAGCAAAGTATCCCCATAAATCTACGAATCCTACCCCCTCTTCTTTACACATCTGCTCAACTAGTGATCGCCATCCCCTTGCAGTTTATATGTTGGCCCCCTTCCTCCCATTTATTGGCAACATTCCTGAGAGATTAATCTGTTCGACTCTTGTCTTCTTTAACTTCCTCACTAACTGTCTGTACTTCTGTACTATACCAGTTGTTCCCTCCCTGTCAGCATTATGTGTCCCTACGTGTACTAGTATAGACCCTCCCTTGCCATGCCCCAATACCTTATCTACCCTTTCAGTCACATGTTCTATTCTAGCCCCCGGCAAACAAACAACGACGTCCTCCCCTTCGCTTAGTCTCTTATCCGTCTTTCTCAGAATAGATTCGCACATAAACACGCTCTCTTTTCTCAATGCCCCCTCAATCTCTTTCTCTATGGTCACTTTCTCCCCTGTCACCTTCACGCCTGTCACATTTCCTGCCGTCGATCCTTGGATTTCTTCCCCTCCGATCACCTTCCCTCCTCTCAGTCTCCTTTCCTCTTTCTTCTTGCCACTACTTTGCTCCTTCAGTCTCACAGTGTTTCCAACTCTCTCCCTGTCATCTCTCTCCATTCTACCTGTCTCCTTATTCACATCTCCATCCCCTTCACAATATCTACCAACCTAGCTACCTCCTTCTCCAGACATTCCACCTTCCAACAACCCCACGCACTGAAAGGTGAATCCCTCTTCCTTGGTCTCTGCCCATAACTTCTCACAGCCGGATAGGGCAAAATCCATCCAACTGTGGCAGTCATCGCACACCAAGTGTCTCTTTGCCTTGACTTGCTGCTTGCAAGGCGCCATATCAGAATTTATTTAATAATAATAATAATATAATTACCTACTTTAAATAGTTTAGTCAACTGTGTTTACACTATTCACTGTCTATGTAGTCTTTAAGAAAACTGTTTACTGTGCACATATGTTACACTTTACGTAAGATTGCCTTGTTTATTTCGGTTACAGTTTTTGGTTATAGTCACAACTGACTATTTATCCTATCAGAAACACTAACGTTACCGGTAGTGACCTAATTTAAATACAATCAATTACTTTACGCTAGACTTCTTATTCATTTAGGTTATACCTTGCCCTAGCGAATACATGCTAAACATGGGACACTAGCTACATAAACTTAGTTCGCCCGGTTATCGCGAATGCTTAATTTTAACAATGCTACCTAATCAAAATGTCTAGCTTACACAGATATTATCTTATGTAAGTAGTTTTATGTTTGTTACTTTATCACCTATATATTCTACCACATAATGAGGTTTGTTAACTTACCCTATTATCACTCACTAGACTAAAGTGTTATAAAATGCTTTATCTAACTAAGTTTAACCACAACTGCTACTCAATATATGTTTACTGCTACTTTATGAATGATATTAAGGCAAGAATAATAGTTATCAATCAGTAATTCGACTTGTTTATCAACTTTTCTGCACCACCAATGTCTACGATCTATTTCCGCCAAATATAGCCTCGAATATCTGTACACGAAATTGCAATCGGAGTACAACTACAAGTTTGTCGCTGGATGTACACAAGAACTGTGTTAACTGTTTGAGTTGTTGCCGTTTGAACATCGCGAATGTGTAACCTTGCATCAGAACCAGAGGCGTAACCAGGGTTGATATATTGGGGTATCACTGTAAAGCTGTACAGCTGTATGTTACATATCATCATTCAGTGTACATTGCCTTATAAGTTATAGTGTGGGATTTCTTAGCCTTAGCCTTAGGGGGTTTCCGGGCCGCGTATACAGTAACATTGGCATTGGGCATGGCATTGGCATTGCTAATTGCTGGAATAAGCATTTCATTTGCGAAGTTCAAACGACAATAATATCAATCATGTTTACATGCTGCAAGATTGATCTCGTTTTTTTTTGCTAAAATAAGGATGTAACATGTTTCGCTTCAACCAACTCCAGTGTCGAGTATGTATCTGTACGCCTTAGGCGGAAATGCGGATGTCACGTGTGTACGCATGTGACAAAGGGATCACGGAGACGAAGTCAAGCAAATAAAGTGCTAAGAACAACATTCGGTGCCAACGATACGCAATAGCAGAATCTGTTCAGTAATCCGTGCTGCCTTTGGAATATATATTATAATTCCCTCTCTTACGAAATATGTTTTTCTCCGACAACTAAGCCTAAGCCTAAGGATTTCACTAAAAAAACGTTCTAACCATATAATATTTGCACTCTACCAATTAAATATGTGGTATTGATGTAGAATATCAAAACGTTATGCACAATTTTCTTTATATTGTTTTAATAAGACATAATATTGTGTTGCTTACGTGCAGAGGAAAAGGTTTCGTTCAGTATATCTGTGCTTAGGTCTACGGTACCGTAACGGAGCCGAGGACGAGTGGTAACGACGACGTCAGAAGATGTAGATTCAAGCAGACGACAACGAAGTAGTGATTCTGTTAAAAACAAACCGGATACAGATCCTCGAAGTGTATGATGTAATAGCAAAGTGTACTGGGCACGTTTAGTATCAACACAATGTCTAATATATAACAACAATTATGTGTATACACAAAGTAAAGAAGCTAGGGAATATTATGTATCCGGTTCCGGTACAACTACAAGGCGCGTACGTAGCAACACCAGTGGCACTAAATCTCATCATAAACGAACAAATTCAAAGCTCTTTCAGTAAATACTTAAACCCACAGCACAATTCAAACCCCATACTGTTATTAATAACAGAAATAGAAAACTTCTACCCTTAGGATCGTAACTATAACGCAACTCATATTCAAAATTTTCCCGCCACAACTAAAAGTAAACATAAGAAAGCACCCTAAGCAACGCTTAACATACAATCTTTGTTAAAGCCACTACAATTATGTAGACAAACATTATAAATTATGTAGGCATAATCATCATTAATTAGTTAGACATAAACACATTTCTTCAACCATCCTGCACAAATCTTCACTTTATACTAATCTGGCTTGTTCATCAAGGCAACTCATTAAACCCAGAGTCGCCCTGGGCATCATTCTATAACTACTCAACATCTTCTCCCAGCACTGCCTTGATCCCTTGCACAACTCTAAAATACTAAATAAATATTATAATAAGGGATATAAAACTAAAGTAGGTCATGGCAACCTGCAAAAAAAACTGATTTTCAGTGGAAAACTGTTGATGATGAAGTTTGGACATGCACAGGGTGTAAACAAAACTTCAAAGGACCAAACCATAAACTGCTAGAGTGCGAATTCTGCGAGAAACATTTTTGTATTGAATGTGTGGACATAAACGATAAAGAATATAAACTAATGACAGACAAACAGCAAATACATTGGTTTTGTCCACCCTGTGACTCAAAAGTAATGAAAAATCTCAAAAATGAAAAGAGCTGTGAGGAGAGGTGCGAGCAATTCCTAAAGAAAGTGGAAAACAGAATAAACGAAATAGAAAAAGAACTTGGATCCAAAGTCGACGAGAAAAGAGTGAGAGAAATTATCTCAGAATCCAAGGTAGAAGAAAACAGCCCAACACAAGCCCAAACAAAGCCAACCATTAACCCAAATGAAGTGAAAAAAGTAGCACAACTACAAGTAAAGGAGCAAAACATTGAAACAAAAGAAAGAGAAAAAAGATTAAACAATGTAATCATTTTCAACCTGCCAGAAACAACATCACAACTAAAAACCACAAGACAACAACATGACAAAGAACAAATCCTAGAAATCTGCACAGAAATAGACAATAACTTTACAGACACTGACATCACAGAAATCCGACGGCTCGGGGAAGCCAAAGAAAATGCAAACAGCCCCAGACCAGTACTGATTACAGTAACGCACATTGACAAAAAACGCACCCATCTTCGAAAGTTCCATCACATCAAGGAAAATGATAAGTTCAAAAATATAAAAATTGACCACGACAAAACCAAACAAGAAAGGGAAGAATCTAAAAAGCTCTATGAAGAAGCAAAGAGACAAGAAGCAGCAGATGAGTCGGGGGAATACCTGTACAGAGTGAGGGGTCCACCATGGGAAAGAAGAATAAAAAAGATAAGGAAAAGCCAATAAAAAGTACATATCCACCTAGAACAACAGATGGGAAAACGAACGTAAACAAACTTAATCTTAATGAGATAGGCAGCATTCAGTGTTTTTACACCAATGCTGACCAATTAAGAAACCAACAAAATGAATTTGAACAAAGAATCAAAGAACTAAAACCCCACATAATAGCAATTAATGAAGTAAAACCCAAAAACCCCAAATGTTCTGTAACAACACCAGAATTTTCCTTAGAAGGTTACATGTTATTCTCAAAAAATTTAGAAAATACCGAAGGAAGAGGTATTATAATATATGTGCTAAATTCCCTGCATGCAGAGTACATAAACCTAGCCACAACTTTCAAAGAATGCTTATTTATAGAAATCAAATTAAAGAATAAAAATAAACTTCTTTTTGGATGCATATACAGAAGCGATGGGGGATCTGAAGAAAATAATGTAGAACTTCTAAATATGATCAGATCAATATCACAACAACAATACTCTCACATCGTAATTACTGGAGATTTCAACCTCCCTGAAATAAATTGGAATCATTGGACGACCAAATCAAATAACCCCAACAATTTAAATTTCAAATTTGTGGAATGCCTTAGAGACACCTACATGGTTCAACACGTGTCAAACCCCACCAGAGGACGAGGCACAACTAACACAAACCTGTTAGATCTGATTCTATCTAATGACGAAGATAATGTAGGAGAACCTTAGCCCTCTGGACAAAAGTGACCATTGTGTACTCAAATTCAGTATAGTGTGCAACTTTATAACAAGTAATTACACTAAAAAAAGGAAGCTGCATAATGTCGCAAACTATGATGCAATGAGAATAGAATGTTCAAATATTAACTGGGAAGACAAATTTAAAGACTGTAAGGATAATGTTAACGGTCAATGGGAAATCTTCAAAACAGTACTAAACTCATTAGAAGATAAGTATGTACCTCAAAAAATAGTTCCAAATAATAGAAAGGGGAATTTCCCCCTGGATGCTAATACAAGGAAACTAATTAGACGTAAAAACAGATTATGGACAAGATACATGGAAACAAGGGATGGAACAAAATATCTAGAGTATTGTAAAAGCAGAAATAAAATCCGAGCTCTAACCAGAAAGCTCCGAAAGGAATTTGAACGAAATCTAGCATCCCAGACCAAGAAAAACCTCAAAGTCTTTTGGAAATATTATAAATCAAAAACTACAATCAAACAAGGAATTGGGGAACTGAACATAGACCCCACCAACCTAAAATCTCAAACAACAAATGAAGATGAAGAAAAAGCAAATATACTTGCTGACTATTTCTCCAGTGTATTCACAAAAGAACAGTCAGGGCCTATACCAACCATACCTAAAGTAAACAATAAACATGCGATGGACAAATTAAAACTAACTGAAAATATAATACTACTGACGTTAAAACAACTTAATATAAGCAAATCGCCTGGCCCAGATGGACTAGGCGCCAGGCTACTAAATGAGTTGTCAGCAAATATTTGTCAACCCTTAAAACAAATTTTTGAAACGTCGATTAAAACTTCCTGCATTCCCAATGACTGGAAAGAGGCTCAAATATCAGCAATTTATAAAAATAGAAACAAGAAACTAGCTAGTAACTACCGCCCAATAAGTTTAACAAGCATAGTATGTAAATGTATGGAAAAAATTATTAGAAATCACATTACAAACTACATGAAAGTAAATAATCTATTTAGTCAAAAACAATATAGATTTATATCTGGCCGATCAACAGTTCTACAACTAATCAAAATAATAGATGACTGGACTAAAGAAATGGATAAGGGCAACCATACTGATGTTATATATATGGATTTCAAAAAAGCCTTTGACACCGTGCCACACAAAAGATTAATTAGCAAATTAAAAAGCTTCAACATTTCAGAAGAACTGATTAACTGGATAGAATCATTCAGCACAGATAGAAAACAAAAAGTTTCAGTAAATGGAGATGAGTCTAGCTGGAAAGAGGTAATATCAGGGATACCCCAGGGTTCCATTCTAGGACCCTTACTTTTTTTTCTATATGTTAATGACCTCCCAGATCTAACAAATTCAAATACATTTCTATTTGCTGATGACATAAAGATATTTAGAACAATAACACATATAGATGATCAGGATGTACTTCAACATGATTTAAGCATACTAGAACAATGGAGCGACAAGTGGTTGTTAAAATTCCATCCTGATAAATGTGTACACATGGAAATTGGGAAAATTATTATTGGTGAAAGTAAATATTTTATGGCAATAAATAATGTCAAACATGCTCTTGTCACCACAGACAAACAAAAAGATTTAGGAGTAATTATTGACTCAAAACTTTCTTTTGATGATCACATCAACCAAGTGGTTAATAAAGCAACCAGAATGACAAAAGTAATCAGAAGAACTTTTCAATTCTTAGATACATACACTTTCTTGCCACTAAACAAGACTATGGTTATATCCCACCTAGATTATGCAATAGCAATATGGTATCCATTTAAGACGAAACATAAAATAGCCATAGAAAATGTCCAGAGAAGAGCCACAAAAGAACTACCTGGTATGAGGGACTTATCATATACTGAAAGACTAAAATTACTTAAGTTACCCACATTAACATATCGTAGGTTAAGAGGAGACATGATTGAAGTGTATAAAATAATGCATTACATATACGACAACAAATCTGCACCAAACCTTCCTAAGTGGGAGGATGTGGCATCACGATCCAGTAACAGAGGACACTCCCTTAAACTGTTCAACCAAAGAGCAAAACTAAACATAAGAAAAAATGCATTCCCGCTTAGAGTGGTTGAACCATGGAACAGTTTACCTGATTCAGTAATACAAGCAAAATCAATAAATTAATTTAAAAACCGCCTTTATAAATTCTGGTCAACCCAGGAGATATTATACGACTATGAAGCCCCACTAACATTAAACACTGGAACCGGAAAACACAAACTCTTAATACTAGACCCCGAAGAAGAAGATCTGATCATTGAGGAACCGAGAGGATCCTGCGATCAGAACAGTCCTAAGGTATCCTAAGGTATTATATACCGTTTGCATTCTTCCGTCATTTTAGGTCGTTGTAGAAAACCGGAAGTGCGTCATTACGCGCCAAGCATTATATTTGTTGGGACTTAGTCTTAGATGGGTTTTCGTGATACCAACGGATATATTATTAGTATCTAAGCAATATATTGTAATGAAATAATACGCGGACATATATAACATTAATGTATCAAAAACATTGTTTCGGCTAGATACTCGTGATTAACGAACGCTGCTGCTACATTTCTGCAAGAAGCCATCGGATATGTTTTCGTGGCATGTAGGGGAGACCTGACCTAGGCTCCATGGCCTCCTTATTTTCAGAAGCTGGTTACTACAAGTCTCCGCCAGCACATGGCTTTCCCATTTTGCAGAATGTGATGGATTGCCTTCCCATACAATAGGTCGATACGTCAGCTATGCGCTATTTGAAGATTTTGTTAAAATCAACATAGTATGTTTGGAAAAATGGCCATGGGGTAGGGCGGGGGGATACGTCCACCTTAAGCTAAACATTTAATAACAACAAATCATAAAGTTTATTCGAATATATACGCATTCTAAAAAAATAAAAGTACGCCCACCGAAAAGGGCAGGTCGCCCAGGGGTGGGCGTTTTACCCCACAACAAATTAGGCAATCGTTTTGACATAACATTGGTCACGTGCACCATACATATGGTACATACGAATTAAGCAAATATATTTCCGTATAATTGTGGCTATCATGGTATAATTGATATAATTAAATAGTATGTCGGAAGATCATACGTCTCCACATATTGCCTTCCTCGTCAATCCCTCAACTACACAGTAGCAGAGGATGCCAATGGTCAAGGTAAATCAAGGTAAGGTATTGAACTGCCGTTGATTGATGTTGCACAGGAGTGTAAATTTCCACATTGCGTATGGGGGTGGTCAAAGTTCAGAAGTTTGGCGGCAACAATCATCTAGTTGACTCGGCCGGACTTTAGGGAGTTGCGTGGACGTAGGAAAATCATTACAGAAAGATGCCAGACAGCCGAGAGGACAAATTCAGACCTATGTAGGTCATCTACACTAAAATGGAATAAAAATTAAACAAAATGTAATATAAAAAAATCCCTACCCCTCTCTACCTACTCTATCTAACTATGAAAGATTTAGGTTTGTGGCACCGTTGACGTAACACCGTCAAGAGTATCAGCTGCCACAGTTGTTTTAGGCAGCTAGTTCAAATCTCGGATGGTGTTGGGTAGGAAAGAATACTGTATACTGCGTACACGCACACACGCACGCACATACGCACGCACACATCTATCCCAGGCATCTGGTTTACGTGCATTTGCGAAATTTTATTAGTCCACTTTTGAAGAAATTGTTGTTAGCCTGACGTCACTGGCGGAAATGCGAATGCCACAGCCGTGTGTACGCATGTGACAAAGCGATGCACGGAGACGAAGTCATGCAAATAAAGTGCCAAGAACAACATTCGGTACCAACGATACGCAATAGCTGCGGCCACGACTTGGATAGTCGGCTGAACAACTACAGTCGGATAATTTCCTGTGTTCGAAGACAATGAGGGCGCTCATGCAGAATATGTTCAGTAATCCGTACTGCCTTTGGAATAGGATAACGAATTATATATTATAATTCCTTGTCTTACAAAATATGTTTTTGTACGACAACTAAGGATTTCACAAAAAAACGTTCTAACCATATATTTACACTCTACCGATTAAATATGTGGTACTGATGTAGAATATCAAAACGTTATGCACAATTTTCTTTATATTTTTTTAATAATACATAATACCGTGTTGCTTACGTTCAGGGGAAAAGGTTTCGTTCACTATATCTGTGTCTCAAAATCGAGCATCGCGCAATTCCGTTGCAATGCGGTATTGCGGTTTTTTTTTAATTTGCCTAAAACATTTTACCCGAATGATGACATAATCAGCAAGGTTTATTAACAACTGAGCTGCTACTTCTACGTAACCTTTCACCGATGCAGTAACACAGAATAGAACAAATGCCACAATACCAAAGCCTAGGGGCACTAAATTGGTTATTGGATGATGCACATACTTAGGACACGCAACGCAACGCAACGCAACGTAACGCAGTGCAGTGCAACGCAACGCCAACGGTATAACAAACAATGTCTTTTAAAATTAAGCTGAATTGATGTGTATGTTGGTAGTTATAATACCAGAAACGATCTCGGCTGAAGTCTCGCAACAAACGATGTCTGAAATTGTGGATTCCCTACCCGCCCACCCGCTCGCTGTTAATAATAATAGCAAATGGGCGTGGCGTAACTATTCCGGGTACGAAAAGCATAATCACGCCCAGGGGGTCGGGGCATTAGGGTAGGGCGGTGTAATACGCCCATAGCACTTTTCCAACGAACGGCTAACGCAGTATATCACATATTATGTTTTTTTCTTCAAGTGCTGCCACCTCTCGCTTTCTTCTGACAAGAGCGCTAAAGTGGATCTTCAAAAGTAAGTATGAAAATCAACGTTTGGTGTTTTTCTCGGTATTTATGTTAAAATTAAAGTATACAGGTCTTTTTATTAATAAAGTCATCGTAACCAGAGTTTTGCCACTAGACATGTATCAACATAATTAACTTATAGGTATGTGTTTTGCCCCGCTGCTGTTTTGCAAACGTGGGTATGTATTATATACATACATGCACGCATGCACGCACGCACGCACGCACGCACGCACGCACGCACGCACGCACGCACGCACGCACGCACGCACACACATAATATATATACTTGGTATATATATATATGAATATATATGAATATATACTTGGTATATATATGTGTGTGTATATACCAAGTATATATATATGTATATATATATATATATGTGTGTATTTATATATATATTTATGTATATATATATATATATCACCATCATCATCATTGTGCAGTTGTATATATATATATATATATGTATTTATATATATATCTATATATGTATGTATATATATATATATATATATTATAAAGAACAGTAATACCTTGTTTAATAATGATGATTATAATAATAATTACAATATATATATTAATATATATATATATGTATATATATTATAAAGAACAGTAATACATTGTATAATAATGATGATTATAATAATAATTACACAAGTATCAGTACCAATCTCACTACTACCATTTCTATGTTTCTATTTCTATATTTCACTTAATCTATCTAAGGCGGACACTATGTTTGCAAGATTATATTTCTTTATTATATCGCATTTTATTATTCTGTGTGTTCATGTGCAGTCTAAATCATTGTCAGACACTACAAGAAAAAAAACAGTGGAGTGTACGGCGACGGCAAGTTGCAAGATGCATTAAGATTAGTCAGAGACGGCATGCTGCTTATCCATGTCAGCAAAGAATTGCGAGTCCCGGCTCGCACTGTTCGTAAACAGCGTGATGCCCTTGTAGCCACACATGGAAAGGTGAAGCTGGGTTCCCCATCGGTGCTGCCGTTGGAGGTTGAATTTGTGATTCATGATCACATCTAGACAATGGAGAGAGCCTTATATGGCTTAACTCCTACTGATGTCAGATGTCTGGCATACGACGTGGCAGTAGCTACGGGCACAAGCCACTCTTTCAATGAGTCAAACAAGCTAGCTGGGAAAGACTGGCTGAAGGCCTTCCTAGCGCACCATCCCGACCTGAGCGTCCGGCAGCCCCAGGGAACCAACTTATCAAGGGATGTTGGTTTCAACAGGCCAAACGTTAACACCTTCTTTGAAATATACAAAGAGGTTCTTGGCGCCCACGAATACATACCGTCCCAAGTCTGGAACATGGACGAGACAGGCATAAGCAGCGTCCATCAGCCAGGCAAGATTGTCGCGTCCAAAGGGGTTTGTCAGTTTTGGAAAATTACAAGCGGCGAACGGAGTGCAACGGTCATCGTGATATGCGCAGTGAATTGAACATTTTGTTTTTTTACACAAATGCTTCACCAGAGAACCGCCACGTGATTGTGTTGGACGGACATTACAGCCACAAGACCCTAAATGCTGTTAACTACGCAAGAGTACATGGCATCGAGTTGATCACGCTACCCATTCACTGCACACATAACATGCAGCCGTTGGATATGACCTTCTTCAAGGCACCGATGAGCGCATATAATGTATCTTCTGACAATTGGATAACGACGCATCACGGCCAATGGATCAGCTTCTACAACATGGCCGGAATCTTCGAGACTGCATTCATGCGAACGGCAACCACAGACAAGGCAACCAATGGCTTCAGGGCCAGCGGACTATGGCACTTCGATGATGCTATCTTCCAGGACGACAAGTTCGCTGCTGCGGCAGTGACAGAAGAGGGACCACCCACAGAAGACGTTGAAAGGAAACACGCATACATTAAAATTGCTCTTACTTGTCCCCCATATAGCTTCCCAGCGTTCCCACCCAACTACTGACAACATTAAGAAGATTAATGTAACACAGGACTGCTGTTGACATACCCTTGAGACAGGATTCCCGAAAATACAGGCTATATACAAATAGGTTTATTGTATTGAATTATATGATATATATATGCTGCTCGGGAGATCAACAGGAAGATTTCTCCATCTCCGCGGAATGCATCACCCAGAGCTCGTACGCGGGAGGCTGAATCTGCAGCATGCCGCTCGTCGTCTCCATACAAACAGAGTTTGGTTGAAAAGATCAACGACCAGAAAAGGAAGAAGAAGACAACCGCCGTCCGCAGTGCACCGGCAAAGAAACGCAAGACAAAGAAACAAGCTACACCCAAAAGCACCGATGACGAAGATGAAGAGTGGTCGAGCCTTGTGTGTGACGTGCCTTTTTAACATATCAAATCACGGGATAAAGTAGGTCCAATGTAAATATTAAAAAAAAAAATGGGCCCACGAGCAGTGCACGCCAGGCTACACAGGGTTCGTTTGTCCCAACTGTGAATCTGATGAGGACTAGGAAAGTCATATCATGTCACGTATCACAATGCAACGGAGAAGACATCACCGTGATGCCTCTCGATTATGACATTTGTTTCGCGACCATAACTGGAACTGGACACAAATGAGACGACTTGCATTATGCATGATTCATTCGTTTAAGTATGTGTCAATATAACCAATACAATATTTTAAATACTCGCTGACACGACTGCTAGTGGGGACCGATGTTTTCCCATAGGCTTTTAATGCTAATTTATGGCAACCTTCATTAATGCATTGTCATATGTCTTGTCATTGTTTTGTTGACCTTTAGTGACCTTGAACGAAGGTCAAATGTGTTTTTCGCCTTAAAATCCCCATACTTGGGGAGTGAAATTGAATGTTTGAAGCTTTCAATCATTGTCACGTACACAGGCATTATTCTTGGTGATTTTGAGATATTCGCATTCTGGCCAAAACATTGGAGGAGACCGGGGCTAGTTGTATACAGGGGTACGTTGTTACAGACTGTTTACGAAAATTTAACACTCAGATGGAGACAGTAGTTCGTTGGAAGTCCAGAAGAGGTCACACTGTGCAAAAACGAGGTGACATTAACAATGTTTTCTTATCCATCTAAAACTTTTTTTTAGCTGTGTTCACACAATATCATCCGCCGCAGACACTAGTGAAATTTTATGTGAGAAACTTGGAACACATATACTGTATATAATAGGACGCTATGCCACAGTGAATTATATTGAAATTCACGGTGTGTTTTCGCACACGTGGCTTCAACTGCAAACAACTAGTTTGGGGCAAGTTGTTACAAATGTAACGGGGATGGTAGTTACAACTGTAACAACTTACCCCAAAGGCCGTTAATAAATGTATTATACCTACTTTAATTCATACTACATATAATTGTTTACATTTGTTTGTGTAATAACATATACACGTGTTTGCATGTATTGCAGATTGAATAAAGATGCGGACTTACAAGCGAAAGACAGCAAGAGATGACAACTCTGCCGACTGTATGAAACGGGCGGCTACACGGGTGGTGGAAAATAAGGAGTTGACTTATTTGCTGATCATTGCATAGTCCTGAAGGGCTAGTATGTTGACCAATGTGTTCGAGTGTGTGCCTGTGTTTACACTAGTTGTTTCACATATTGTAACAACGATATTGGATCAATGTAATAAAAATGGCATGATTTGTTCAACTATAGATGTTTGTTGTTGAATAAAGTAGTCATCGCATTATACCATTCACTACTGTATCCTCCATTCGCTGCTGTATCCTCCTTTCACTACTGTATCCTCCTTTCACTACTGTATCCTCCATTCACTACTGTATCCTCCATTCACTACTGTATCCTCCTTTCACTACTGTATCCTCCTTTCACTACTGTATCCTCCATTCACCATTACCTGCAACTTTCGCAGGTGTTTGGTATGTAAGAAAAAAAGCGATGTATGCTGCCATTGGTGACCGAAAATAAAAACAACAGTACACGAACATCATCATTATGACACACATTGTGTACAGTATGTATAAATGTGTACAATCCAGTTAATGTATTAACATGTACGAGTGACAGATGCGTCGCCATCCACATGTTCTTTGCTGTAACAGTGTGCCCCGTATGTTGTTACAACTAGCCCCGACCGCGCTTGGGAAACATCACATATCTAACTAATTATAATGCATAATACATTTGACAATATAAATTTTATCAATACGAATAATAAGTTAAATATATCCATTAAAACAATATGCATATATCAAACTTTTCATAAAAAGTTACTTTAACTGAAAAGTGTAAGTACTAGTCCCGGTCTCGCCTACCCCACTCTCTAAGATTGCCAGGGGCGGATTCGGAAAGCGAGTCGGGGGGGGGGGGGGGGGGGGGGCGCACAAAAACCTCCACTGGCGGCCGAACCAAATGGTGTAGTAGAATTTCTTCGCTGCCGCGCCGCCGTAATCGACCATCGGAAAACGGGGGGAAGGGGGGATGCTATTGAAAATAGAACATGTTTCGCCGCCGTATTTTTTCTTCTTCAGCTTCGCCACTGGCTCGCCAGGCTCGACCATTGGAAGAAGGGGTGCTGTCGAAAAATGTTTGTCGCCATGTTGGCGTAACTTTTCTTGACCAGGTTACAATATTGTAACCTGGTCAGGAGCACATTTCAAACGGTCTAGGGCAGCGGTTCTTAACCCCTAGGTCGCGACTCAAAATTGGGTGGCGAAGCCATTTTGAGTGGGTCGCGAAGAGCTTCCAGTGACTCCAAACTTGTCTTTGTTGTTCTGCTTTCCCGTACCAAATACTTGTGCAAGATAACATGTTTATGCAAAATGGAATTGAAACGTCAATGACGCATCTGCTATGGGCAAGTCATATTCTGTTTGATGCCGCCGAAAAGCTGTCATGCGCGCACTAGAATAAAATCGGAGCAGTTTTCTATTCTGTCTACATTGAAGCCATTAAAGTAAACTTTTACATACCAAGATTGCATTAATCAGGATGTCCAACGGCACACACACACACACACACACACACACACACACACACACACACACACACACACACACACACACACACACACACACACACACACACACACACACACACACACACACACACACACACACACACACACACACACACACACACACACACACACACACATATATATTATATATATATATATTATATATATACACCTGTATATATATGTATATATATATACGTATATGTATATATATATATATATATTTAAGTATCTGCTTTTTTATTACCACCAGTATGAATTAAATTAGCGTATGCCTAATATCCTTCAAACGTCGAAATCGTACGATCTTCCCGACTTCATCAGCCATTTAATTGTTGTTTTCTATTTCAGTGTCGTCTTCCGAAAAGCCAACTTTCTGAAAACCCAGACCCGCGGGCCGTATGTGCTCCGCGGATTGTTTCCTGCTGACCAGCAAGACGCTCCATAAGAATTAAAAATGTTCAATAACAATAGAAATAGAGAGATATTATAGGCCTACTTTTGTGAGTTTTCTCCAAGGAATTAGCGGGCCGATCGCTCATACGGAGTTTCGAGGTACATTTTTTTCGTTTGACACTCATTTTCGGACATTCTAACACGTTGAATATGCTGCTTCAGGGAAGAAATAAGCTGATTAGCAACGATGCGAAGCAGTGGAAGTTTGACATAAAGATGTCACCTACAAAATTCATGCCGATAACGATAACTTTTCACAGTTTAAGTTCCCCAGATACTTTTGCGGTGAAGGCGATGTGCGTATCGAAAATGTCAACCCAGTGCTTGCTGGTATTAGGGCCGCCTTCAGTGGTTGATTTGCCGATTTCGTGACGTTATCGAAGTTGTCGCAGTCATTTGGAAATAACAAAGTTAAAACTATGAAACTGTAAAGTATAAGGCTTTGAAAGAATATTTTTCGCCAGGAAAGACAACGTCGTGCTTTTATGAGCGGTAAATGTGCCGTTGTTTGGCAGAGTTTGAGGCAGGGCAGAACTGATTAGTACATTTCGGCAGCATTTAATTGAGCGATATTGCAATTTTTAACGACGACCACACCACGAACACCTTCAATGTCGTTCGAAAGTTGCTTTGCGACTTGCGATATCTGCTCTTTCCAGTAGTAGGCCTTGTTTATAGAAGAATAGTCAGCGTCACCATTTTATTTAGTCTTTAGACATTGTTTTATATGGCGTTTAAATAGTGTTATTTATTTGTTGTTTACATGTGGTTCCGGGTAACACTCTTCAGAGTGCCTACGGAAATATCTTTCATTTGTGTTATGCCTATTTATCTCTTCATTACCAAGTGTTCATTATGGTATACTAGTTCATTTGTGCATATATGTTACTTTGTTTTAGTGAAATTAACAAACAAACTATAAAATTGTATTCGGTTAGACTTAGCCGAATATCGGCATACGCGATAGGTGGATGTCGTGTTCCAAGCTGACGCAGCTTGGAACACGACATCCACGTGGATTACAATTGCATTCTTCTCGTGATTGCGAATTGTAGGCGACACTGGCCTTTTACCCCACAATTTACATTTACACTTAAAGTTTAATAGATACCTGCCCTTTCCTTTGGCTTTCCAATATATCTATCTAATCTGACCTTAAAAGCATTAGTTGTTGTTGCAGTTATAACATAGTTTGGTAAGTAATTCCAGTATTTAACCACTCTTTGGCTGACGAAATGTTGCCTGACTTGTAGCCTAGATCTCGATTTGAAGAATTTTAGTGTGTTTCCCCTGAGTGAAGTAGTTTCTGCTTTCTGGAAGTAATGTCCGTATTGAATATGTCCTTTTCCTGTTAGGAGTTTGTAGCATTTAATCAAATCGCCTCTCAGACGTCTCTGCTTAATTAAATCTTTGAAGTCGTTCTTCATATTGTGAAGTCCGGACCCCTTCAGGGCTGCGTGCGTCTTGGGGTTCGACCTCACAGGAGTGTATGTGTGTTGTGTAAGTTGGGTACACGCTCGCCAGAATCGGACTTAAATTACACCCCCGATTCTAGGTTTCTGTATGAGTAGTAGAAACGCTTGATTCAAGTTTCACGTCGAATTTATTCACGGATAATATAGAACACTTCATGACCACGTCGATACAAAATAAATACTGCTTTGACTCCTCAACTAAGTTAAATCAAGACTCTGGATCTGGTCGTACTACATTCCCGCCATCCCCAGAGTCCGCTACGTTTAAAATGTAAAAAGTCGGCCGGTAATTTTAAGGGCAACAGAGTATTGGCTAACAGTCCCATATTAAAGTTGTAATTTCGATTCTTAAGTAATGCCAAAGACATCTTCGACCTTCCCTGTGAAGAGTTTCGCCGCCTTCTCTCCCCAGTCTCTCAAATCAACCTGTTTTTAAAGCCCTTCTTTATTACCCAGCAAACCTTTTTCACGCATGCGTGTTTATGTATCCGCAGACCACTTAACATGCGTACTTAACTTATTAAGGCTTCCGTCTCTACAAGGACGTCTAATCCAGGCAGGATGAACGTTTTCTATCAACTAACCGAATGTGAATTATAGTGTACCCTCTATTAAATTGCTTTGTCTCAACTGCGACTTCCACAAAGCAAAATAAATGACACTCGATCACGAGACGGGGCAGATTAATATTACCATGCCCATATAGGCTGCGTCGAATTCGACCTTAATACCTTTCTGTACAATTGCTACCTTTTCAATTATACAGGCTTGATTAATGTTACTGCACCCCTAGGGTGCGTCGAGTTCGACATACCTTTCTATACAATTTCTACGTTTCTAAATTATCCAGCGCATTCCGATCTGAATATATTGCCTTCGACCACTCTTCTTAGAAATGGCTTATTATTTCTGCCGAACCGAGATCCAGGTGGTCTCTACAATACGGCTTGTGTTTAATGTTTGGTACCTGCTTGGTGGCTCGCCTCTGTACTTCGAGTTGTTGTATGTCTTTAACAAGGTAGGGACTCCATGCTTGTATACAGTATTCGAAGTGTGGCCGGACATATGTCTTATGTAATATACTGAAACTGTCATCATCCAGAGAGTAAAAACTCCTTTCGATGGATCTAAGCACAAACATCGCTGTAGCTGCTGTTTTTGAACATTGCAGAGATAGCTTATTATTGTTGGATGTCCACACACCTAGGTCTTTCTTCTCTGTACATTCGTCAAGTATTGTATCTTCGTTATTACTAGTCATTGTTGTTGTGATACTTACTTTATATGTACTGCCGCCCTACGGACAATGAAAACATCACTCTTACAATTATTATGAATTATACTGTTGAATAAATCATGTCTTGTCGTTACGTGGCTTATATAGATTGATCGGTTACGTTTGACGCGTTGCTATGAAAAGCACAACGACCATACGAAATGGTGTCAGAAAGGTCAACAACCACGCACACGGTAAAATAACAATGTCATAACGCCTGTAAAAGAAAAACAATGACCGAACTAACGGGTGTACCCATACCGACAATAGAGTGGAGTTCCAGCAATCTACCAGAAGCACTAAGGAAATTCAGGCGAAACGGGCCTCTTGCTGAAAAGGGGGAAGAAATCGATCGAAGTACAATACTTAATGCTATGGGTTGGCGAAGACGGAAGATACATATGTGGTGGATGGGGGCTTGCAGAGACTGACAATAAACTATTGGCACCCCAATGGAAAGAATTTGAACATTATGCGAAGCCAAAGACAGGTTTTCGCGTTTCGAGATTTTATCTCAGAGCACTAAAACAGGAACCGAGTGAAACGGTAGACTTATCCATGACGCGAGAGCGTATCATCGCCAATGACTGCGAGTATACAAACAAGGAAGAACAGCTTATGGACACACTGATCGCTGGAATACACAACGAAAATATACGTCGGAAATTGAAGGCCAAATACAAAGGCAGAACATTTGACCAAGCACTGGCTATAGTAAGAGCTCATGAGGGTACGGAAAGACAGATGGATGACATCCAGGGAACCAGACAGATAGTCTGTACGTAAAATACCCACCTACAAAAACATGGAGAAGACAATTGATATCCATAGCTGCTACAGATGCGGAAAGAAACATCTGCGAAACGACAAATGTCCAGCAGCAGATTCTACATGTCGATACTGTAAAGTCAAGGAACACTGGTTTTGTGTATGTCTGAAAAAAAGCGTAACCAAGACAACGGAGCAAGACATCAACAACAACCCCAGAACAGGTCGAAGAGCAAGAGAGCTTACTATGGAAGGAAGAAAGTGTATACTGTTCATGGCAACGGAAACAGTAACACAGACGATGACAACTTTGTACTAGATACAATCGAAGCGACACCGCTTGCCAAACTTGAGTTGATATACAAAGAAGGAAGCAAATCCAAAGCATTTGCAAACATAAAGATGATGGGACAAACTAGAGAAGTACTTGTGAAATGCAAGATCGACAGCGGAGCAGAGGTGAACGCAATGCTGCTACGAGTTTTCAAACACCTAGTTACAGACCTGAAGGACACAAAATGAAGGTCAATCACTCTACAGAAGTCCAATGTTGGTTTGAGCGCATATGGTGGTGCAAAGGTAAAGCAGTAGGGATGCTTCACGCTACGTTGCACACACAACGACATCGCACTCTACATCGAATTTCATGTCACTCAAGACACAGTGTTGACAATGCTAGGACTGCAAGCATGTCTAGCCCTGAGACTGAGATCACTGAACTGTGAACAGAAATCAGCATGCAATGACTGTTACAACACCAGTCATGTTTCTTCACTGAAGAAACAGGAAGACAACCAACCACCTGGTGATAGCAGTGGTGATGCCAAAGAAAATTTACTCAACAAGTAGCCGAAATGGTTTCGAGGTGTTGGACTCTTTTCTGGCCAATACCACATTGACCAGAAGCAAGATCCAGAGCCTGTCATACATCCACCTAGACGCGTCCCTGAATCGATGAAGGATGCTGTGGAGAAGGAACTGAGTCGAATGATCGAACTAGACATCATCGAGAAAGTTGATCAACCCACCGACTGGGTTAACAGCGTTGTGTATGTTACAAAACCATCGGGAGAACTACGCATATGTCTGGATCCAAAGGACTTGAACACTTGAGTGAGAAGACCTCATCACTATATACATGTCCTAGATGACATTCTACCGCAACTACAAAGCGCCAGTGTATTCACGATATTGGATGCGCGATCCGGATACTGGAACGTGAAACTGGATGACAAGTCGAAGCTGCTAATTTATTGAATGGCTAAACAGTAATAAATTGTCATTAAACAAAGACAAATCTAAATATATGATGTTTTATGTACAAAACAAAGAGACGCAAATTCCTACTCTTAAAATAGATAATATCAATATTGAACGAGTAGATGAATTACATTTTCTAGGCTTAACACTGGAAAAAAAATTAGACTAAATTGCAAATAAATGTTCTAAAACTACGGGTATATTAAACAAATTAAAGCATGTTACAAATAAAGAAACTTTTATACAATTCTTTAATATTATCACATATTAATTATTGTATTATGGCTTGGGGATACAAAGGCAGTCGAATAATGAAAATTCGAAAAATGGCAATTCTGATAATAACATTGAACAGGTATAATTGACATACAGAACTGTAACGTAACTCGCTGTTTGTATTGATAATAAATCACATTTTATTGAGTACTGAACCTGATGCCATCGGTGCTGAGTAACCAGGGAATTGATCCCCCGACATCTGCCTCATATACTATTGTCACATCTTTCCTCTAAAAAAATTGAACAGTGAACACAACTAAAACAGTCAAAACTAGAACATGGCAACAGTTGATATGATGTGAATCGATATCGATCTAATCATTCGCATGATGTAGTCACACGTAATCATGTAGATGGCTGGGCCTGCGTGTGGCCCGACCTGATCGCCGAGGGCTGTGCACCACTGCTGGCTGAGGTGCTTGACCATTCACCTGCGCATCACACTGCCGAGGGCTTTGCCACACTGCCGGCTGAGGTGGTTGACCATTCACCTGCGCATCACACTGCACTGACTCAGCTGCACCGTTGCCCTCGACAGTTGGCTTGTCATCATGAGGAGACCCATTATATTCCATCGGGTCCCTCACGGGTGGTTCGCCAGCAGACACGAGCTGACGACGATTTCGCCGATACGTAACGCCATCCACGTCGACTTTGTAACTCCTTGGAGCTACTTGGCGTATGCAGGTGCCGACACTCCATCGCTTCTGGCCCGGTAACCGCATACGAACGGTGTCACCAGGCTCAAGCGATGACAGCGGCTTCGCGTGTTGGTCTGCGTAGAATTTCTGTCGTCGTTTTGCGCCCATCAGCCCCCGCGTCTCGTCCTCGGTAGAGTGTCGCGGCATCAGTAGCGTGCCCGCCGCCGGTAGTAACGTCTTACACCGACGTCCCATCAAACGTTGCGCAGGACTGGTGCCGACACCCTCAGTAGGTGTGTTCCTCAAGTCTAACAGCGCCAGAAACTCGGATTCGTTGGAGTCACGACATTTCGCGAACAGTCGTTTGACCGTTTTCACCGCATTTTCGGCTTTTCCATTTGAAGTCGGATATCGCGGTGATGACGTAACATGCTCGAAACGCCACTTTGCTGCGAATACCGCAAACTCAGCAGATGCGAATTGCGGCCCGTTGTCGCTCATCACCATATCCGGTATGCCGTGACGTGCGAATTGCTGCGCCATCTCATGGATGACACTGCGTGATGTCACCGACCCCAGCCGCGCAACCTCGACGAAATTGCTGTAGTAGTCGACGATAACGAGGAGTGTACGCCCATTGCTTTCACACAGATCGACCGCGACTTTCGAGCAAGGTCTCGCAATGACTTCGTGTTGCATCAGAGGTTCCTTGCCCGGCGCGTCTCGCATCGACAGGCAGATCTCACACGCCGACACGTAGGCTCGAACCTCTGCCGCCATACGTGGCCAGTAGAGCGTGTCGCGCATTCGGCGCAAACAACCCTCTATACCCATATGAGTCGTATGGGCCACCGTCATCAACTCTCTGCGCATTGACGTCGGCACCACCAGTAGATCGCGCTTGAACACTAACGCATCCTGTACCGTTAGTTCATCTCGTGAATCGAAATACGGCCGCACACAATCGGGCACCCCCGACTTCGTCGACGGCCATCCTCGCCGAATGACATCTCGCAGCTTCTGCAAGACCCTATCCTGCTCCGAAGCCAACTGCAACTGCTGCCATCTCTTGTCTGTCACAGGCAGAGTCGTTCTGTGGTCTATCGTATCGCACTCCTTCGCTATCTCACACGCGCACACTTCTAGTAGATAAGCTCGGCTCAGGGTGTCCGCCAAATACATGGTGTCGCCACGCTTGTATTTCAGGTTGATGTCGTACTTCTGGATAGCAAGAAGCATCCGCTGCAGTCTTTTGGGTGCCGAATCGAGTTTTTTTCGCATGATGATTTCGAGAGGCTTATGATCACTTTCGACGTTCACATTTGCTCGACCATAAACGTAAGCGTCGAACCGTTGGCATGCAAACACAACAGCCAACAGTTCTTTCTCTATCTGCGCGTAACGCTCTTCTGTTGGCGTTAGGGCCCTAGACGCATAAGCCACCGGTTGACCCGCCTGCAACAGCGCCGCTCCTAAACCCGATTGCGATGCATCGCACTGCAGTGTCACTTCCTCGTCTAGGTTATAGTACCTGAGTACCGGTGTGCTCGTTACTGCCGATTTGATCGCCTCAAACGCCTTCTGTTGTGGTTCGTCCCACTGGAAGTCTGTCTCCTTCAATGTCAGCTCACGCAACGCCTTCGTTGTGTCTGACAAGTGCGGCAAGAATTTCGCCAGGTACTGAGTCATTCCTAAGAGACGCTGCACTGCCGGAACATCCGTGGGTCTTGGCATCTCTAAGATTGCCCGCACTTTTCTGGGATCCACTTTCAACCCCTCACTAGTCATGACGTGACCGATAAAAGGAATCTCAGGTATGCGCAGTTGCATCTTGTTTGTGTTTAGTTTCACACCTCTATCCTCGCACCGTTGAACGAAAGCCATCATATTTGTATCATGACTGCGATGTGCCTCCGCAATGTTATCTCCGAAACCAACGACTGCAAAATCGTCTGCAATGACTTCGATTCCTAACAGTCCTTCCACGAGTTGGTGCATTTTCCGCTGGAACACCTCCGGAGCTGAGCATATGCCAAATGGGAGCCTTTTCCATCTGTACCGGCTGAATGGAGTGTTGAATGTCGTAAGAAACGAGGACGGTTCATCCAGCATGACGTGCCAGAACCCGCTGCGAACGTCGAATAGCGAAAACACTTTCGCTCCGTGTAGCCGCGTTGCTACGTCCTCAATGGTTGGCAGAGGATAATGCTCTCGTTCTATGGCGCGATTCAGATCTTTGGGATCCAAACAGATCCTTAGACTTTGCGAGTCTCTTTTCGGCACCACGACCATACTGCTTATCCACTTGGTGGGCTGTGTCACTGGAGCGATTATCTGCTGTCTCTGTAGATCATCCAACGAGTCTTGCAACCGCGCACGGATTGCCACGGGCACGCGTCGTGGGGCATGTTGCACCGGATCTACACTCTCGTCCACCTTGATGTGGTATTCACCTTCCATACAGCCGACACCATCGCCGAACACTTTTGGGAATCGCTTGATCAACGACTCACGATTTATCTGCGTATCATCTTTGCTCACAGAGTACACAGGCGATGCTTGCGTTTCTGGTTGGTTGAGTTCATCATTGTCGTGGTATTCTATCAGTTTCATGCCGATGCACGCCTTGCGCCCCAGGATAGGACGGATCTGATCGCTGTCGACGAGTTTACACTCAAGTTTGCAATGAATGTCTCTGCGTGACACCTGAATCGTGACATGACCCACGACAGCAAGCTTACCCCCACCATACGCCACGATCGACGACGTCACTGGTCTCACGAAACGTCTGTTATAGTCTTTGGTCGCTTTCTCGTACAGAGACAAAGGAATCACGTTGCACTGTGCTCCAGAGTCTATCTGGAACCGCAGGTAGTTTCCCGACTCCAGTTTGACGGTGACTACCTGCGCCGCGTCAACCGTCGATACTTCGCTCAGCATAAATACCTCTTCCTCATCGTCGACTGCGCTCACTGATCGAGTCTTAGTCGTATGCCTGCATCTGTTCGAAAAATGTCCGATCTGCTGACATTTGAAACACTTTTTATCGAATGCAGGGCAGTTTGTCTCTTCCGTCAAGTCATGTCTCCGCCCGCACTTCCCGCAGTAACCGGCTGAGGCGCCGTTTCTGCCTCTAACAGCCGGCCCTCGTTGTTACCGCTTGCTCTCTGATTTCACAGCGTGCACTGCCTGATCGCCGTCTGCCATTATCTTCATCTGAGTGGCCATGCTTTCGGCTGCCCTGCAGATTTCATCCGTTTTCTCTAACGTCAGGTTAGTTTCCCTCAGCAACCGCTCTCTAACTTTATTGTCTGTGATACCGAAGAGCAACCTGTCCCTGAGGATTTCTTTTGGGGTAATCACATCAAATTGGCAGGATTCTGACAACTTTCGTAGTGCCGTTCTGTAGTGTTAGTATGGCTCGCCGGGTTCCTGTTGTCGCTTGTTGAAAACGAATCTCTCAAACGGTACATTTTTCGTCGGTTGACAGTACTGGGCAAACTTCTCCAATACTGGCCCAATCCGCTGTTCGTCGCCGTCTGTTGTCCACTCCCTGAACGTAGAGAACACCTCCCGCGCATCTTCCCCAATGACTGTTAGAAGGGTGGCGACCTGCACCGGCTCTGGTTTGTTAGCCAGTTCAGTGGCTAGGGCATAGTTCGACCATGCACTGTGGAATTTTCGCCATTTTTCAGCCGCATTGACGTCATTTATTTCTAACGACTGCGGCGGAGGTAATGCGAAACTCGCTGCCATTATCGCCCACTTCACTCAACATGCGACTTTATTGTCTTTGTTACGGCGTTTTGTTCTGAATAACCGAGTACACAGTTCAACAATGACTCGATTAAAAAACACCGCTGCCATCATGTAACGTAACTCGCTGTTTGTATTGATAATAAATCACATTTTATTGAGTACTGAACCTGATGCCATCGGTGCTGAGTAACCAGGGAATTGATCCCCCGACATCTGCCTCATATACGTATTGTCACAAGAACCCCTTTTTTAAACTTGAAATACTGAAAATAGAAGATCAGTTAAAGTTACAAGAACTTAAATTTTACTATAAATACAGTCATGGTAATTTGCCAGTTTATTTATTAAACTGAATTATCCCAAATTATAATATACACAATCATAATACTCGCAATATTACAAATTTACACACATCTAGCCTAGGACAAGACATGAATTTGCAAAAAAAAGCTTAAAATACAATTTGCCTCACGTTATAAATGATACTCCAGAATTAGTTATAGAAAAAATATTTACTCACAGTTTATTTGGGTTTGCGTACTATTTAAAAAATCATATCTTACAAAAATATGAAAACGCATGTACACTATCAAATTGTTTCATATGTAATATTAAAAAAACTAATAAAATGCACATATATATGGATAGATGCATAGCTATTCTATACATACACGTATTTAGGCTTTTTCATTCAAATATTTCTACTTGTACTATAAAACGCATACCATTACATACACTTCAGATACAGCTATATTTATAAAGAGATAGACACCGTATTAATATATATAATAGATTTGAAGAAAGGCCAATTAAATGTTTGTTATACTATGAGTGGCTCCTGTGATAGCGACATGTGTTGTCTTAATATGAGTCACTGACCTCATTTCACTGTTCTTTCTTTTATTACATTGTTTTTAATTAATTATAATTAAGTTATGTTTACTAACAGTTGAAGTACACGATATTGTGACTATACTTGTACTCTTTGGGGTAAAATAAACACCTTGTTCTTGTTGTTTAACACGCCATATGGGCGATACTGCTTTCGTCGACTTCCATTAGGCCTGGTTTTGGCGCAAGATGTGTTCCAGAAGAAAGTCGACCAGACGTTCGAGGGTGCTGTTGCGATCGCTGATGAGAGTGTTGTATTTGGCAAAACAGAAGCCGAGCATGACAAACACCTAAACAACAACGTTATGAAACATACGCAAGAGGTTGGTCTATGCCTCAACCCTGACAAATGTGTTGTGAAGTCAAACAGAATCAAGTTCTTGGGAAACTACCTCGGACGGGTTAGAACCTGATCCAGGCAAGATCGCGACAATCGTTGACATGTCACCGCCGACACGTGCTCAGGAACTACAAAGTTTCCTTCGTATGGTGAACTACCGAAGCCGCTACACACCAGATCTTGCGACCACTACAGCACCACTACGTGATCTCACTAAGAAAGACATTGTCTTTGTGTGGGGACCTGGCCATCAGAAGGCGTTCGACAACGTGAAAAAAGCAATCACTGCAGCATCCACATTGGTTTACTTTTACTCCAGCGAGAAAATAACCATTCAGATGGATGCAAGCAAAAGAGGAGTTGGAGCGACACTTCTACATAACGGACGACCCGTTGCGTATGCGAGTAAGAGGCTAATAGAAACTGAAAGCCACTACTGCAACATCGTCTTCGGTCTTTAGCGATTCCACCATTACGCATATGGACGTCACGTTACCATCGAATCAAACCACTAACCTCTGGAATCCATCACCCGAAAACACGAATGCTCCTCCGATATTTATGAGAACGCTACTTCGTACACAGAAATACGAATTCAAGTGAAGTGTGTACCAAATGAAGTATGTACCAGGGAAGGAAAAACCATTAGCAGACGGACTTTCACGTCTACCTATCCACAGAGATGAAGTACGAAATCAGTGGTGTTTCCGAGTCAAGACTCGAGAAGATCAAGGACATGACGAAGTTAGATGAAACACTCCAAGTTCTAGCAGGAACTGTGGCAGACGGATAGCCGCAATACAAAACCCGATGTCCGGAAGACATTGCATCCTCCTGGGACTTCAGAGATTATACTGTGGCATTCAACGGAGTGCTTCTGAAAGGAATCCGTGTCATCATACCTAAGAACAGGGTATTGATGAAAATAAACACGGGACACCAAGGCATCAAAAAATGCCGACTACGAACACGTGACACTATGTACTGGTGTGGAATCGGTTCAGACACTGAAAACATGATCAAGAAATGTGATGTATGTCAACACAACCAGACAGCACAGCAGAAGGAAGAACTGATACCCTATTGATGCAACACATCCATGGGAAATAAATTGTTGTTTCAGACATGTTCCACTGGAAAAGAGACGAATATCTACTCGTTGTAGATTACTAAAGCTCGTTCCCATCATCAGAAAGCTAAGCTCAACAACATCTAGTGCTATCGTAAGCAAGCTGAAGCTGATATTTTCTGAGTTTAGCATTCCAGACGTCTTCATCAGTGACAATGTCAAACAGTATCTGAAATGGGAACCAGATTTATGCAAAAGTCCCAGAAGTAGACAACAAAATAACATCCACGACCAGGTTAATCCTCATGCTATGGTTGCGTATACCTGTACTGGTATTTTAGTGTTCATTTTCGTTCACTGCATGTCAAATACTGGGCAACTCAGTTTTACTAACTAGAAAGTCGAGGCCCTTGCCTTGGCTAGTAGTAGAGGCTTGACAGACCCAATCCCAGCTGACACCGACTGCAGGATTATATAGATTGATCGGTTACGGTTGACGCGTTGCTTTGGAAAGCACAAAGACTACACGACAATTGTGTACTGGTAGTGCAGGTTAATACTATACATAAATGCATTCTCTTGCACTTGCCAACATGGAATTTTAGTGGCCATTGTCTAAACCACTCACACAACTTGTTTATTTCCTGCTGTAATGACTGCCAGTCATCAAAGCTCTCCAGATCTTCGTACCGCCTGCAAACATCCTAACGTCACTGTCAACATATTCCGGGATACCATACACAACAAACAGAAGTGGCCCTAACACAGATCTTTGAGAAATACTACTCCTTACATCAGACTACTCTGATTTTGATCCCCTCAAACTCACCCTCATTTGTCGTCCAGGCAAGAAGTCGCCAATCCATTGTAGAACTTTTCCATTCACGCCATACCCCTGCAGCTTGTGTATCCAACGCTTGTGTGACACTGTTTCACTTCTTGTAATCCAGGTAAACTGCATCAACCCCATAACCATTGTCAAATGCAAAGCAAATTGCTCAAGCAGGATCTTCTTGCTGTAAAACCATGTTGTTTGGTTGGCGTCATGCTGGTCGATATGACTCAAAATGCAATCCTTCAGTATTGATTCAAACACGTTGCATGGTATACACGTTAGTGATACTGGCCTGTAAGTTTTCTGCTTTGGCTCGATTTTTTGTTAAGATAGGTGTAACTTCTGTAGTTTTCCAGTCGAGAGGGACCGTCCCCTCATTCAGTGATCTCCTAAAAATCAAGTAATGTGGCTTGGCTAATAATTGTCTCGCACATTCTGTTAGTAACTTTGGGTTCATTTTGTCAGGTCCTGGAGACTTGTCTGGATGCAATGTATGTAACTTGTCAAGCTGTGACAAGCTGAATTCTCTATTTCACGTACTCCATGTAGTCTATGTTTCTTCGTGTGGACACATATTTTTCACAGTTCATGTTTCTCCTGAATTTAACTTTACTGTGCTTGTATATCCTCCTTTTTCATTTTTTGGCACCTACTTCTTTACAAGTTCACCCACGTGTGTTTTTAACATGATCCAACATTCATTTCCACATTTTTCTTCAAATAGACTGCCCCAATATATTTATTCAATGTTTTCCCTATCGAACCATAGTCGCCTTTCCAGAAATTCACTTTCTCCTCTGCCCTATCGTTGTTTTTATTGAGATTCATGTGTGTAATGTAGGACCACAACAAGCCAACATGGTCACTCTTCCCTAGTGAGGCTATGTATGTCAGGTTGTTCAACATGTACTCCTCGTTTGTGAATATCAGATCCTGTTTGGAAGGTTCCTGCCCCTCTCTGTATCTTGTTGCTTCCTTAACATACTGAAACATGTCCTTCCTGTGTCTTCTCCAAACATCTTTAAGGGAAACTCCTTTCCATATAGTCTGTATGGTATTGTACAAAGTTCACCTCACTCAAGTTAAAGTCTCCCATTACCAAAAGATGTGATGCACTTATCCCATCCACCAAGTTCAGAAGGTCTATAGCACACATCAATCAACAACATCACTACTGTTCAACATGATACTGCACCATGCCGAGTCATTGAAACCAGACTCTGCCAATTCCTTGCGAGGTTGAGATGGTAGATACTTGTGGACCATTAGAATTCGTCTGTCCTATCGCATCGATACAATTCATGGTCTGGTAATTTGAAGAAAGCATCTGTAATTGCTGCACTTGCACATGTCTCTGTAATACCTATTATTTTTAGTTTGTATTCCTGAACTGTTACCTTGAATTCGTCCATTTTATTAACAATACTATGTGCATTTGTGCAATAATAATTAATAAAATAAACACTATGTGTTCCATTATCAAAATGTTCAGATACAGTGTGCTGAGAGGATTGGTGCACAATTTAACATTTGTGCGTTGTTTCTCTATGTTGGTTTTCGTCTGGGGTCTACTCCCTCCGGGTCTTCTCCCTCGGCCTCTTATTTACTATTCTGTTGTTTACAACGATGAGGTCTCTTTCTCCCTCCCACTCTCTTCCTTACAGTTCCTCGACCAGTGCTCTTCCTTTCTGAATCTCTAGATAAGGCATGTCCCTCTTTACGTACACATCTTTAGGGTTGGTTCCTTTGTATCGTTTAGCCTGTTTGCCCGTCTTAGTACCTTGCTTTTTTTCTTTGCCTTCGTTATTGTGACTTTGAGTGGTCGTGGTTTCTGACCTTTATCCGCTCTTTCGTTTTTTCCAATCATCAGTTTGTTTGGCACCAATTAGGGAACGATTGCTAATGGAACCGGCCACTCTCACATTAGCCAAAGCCCTAACACTGGCATCTCGTATCGTATCGCTGCAACCGAAAGCACACGCATTTAGAGATAGGATGAACCTACAACAGACAAGTTCAAGTTGGAGACACCAAGACAACCTTCTAAGGTACAAACAATCAGGAAGAAACAAAACAAAGGTAGAAGCAACCACACGCGTGTGCGTCAAGCATGTGGCAACTGTGGTTATAACTCTCATGCCACAGGAAGTCCTAGATGCCCTTCCATATGACAGAAATGTCGGTTGTGCTCCAAAATAAACCATTTTCAGAAATGTTGCCGGTCTACAAATCGGGGTACAGTCGGGCAAATTCACCAGTCGGACAAAACTGGTGAGCCAGATACAATGATCTTCACTATTAACTCAGTGAGCGGAGCATCGAAACCATTTAAGACGTGATCTGTTGCTGGCAGACACACCAGGACACTAGTAATGGACACAAGGGCAAAGGTGTCAATTCTCAAGACCGGATCTAGCATAATGGGAATATATGTGTTCAACCGTCTCGGATTCACAGTGACAAGGAATTGCACTGGCATTCAGTCAGTTGACATTGTTGCTGCCTTTCCCACAGTGTTCTACGGGTTTGGGAAAATTGCAAAGTTTGTACACCGCCCCCGAGTCAACCCAGAAGTTAAACCTGTGTCACAAGGTTTACGTCGTCTTCCACTCTCAGTTTCGCCAACGCGTACAACGTCCGGACGAAAACGTGCAAGCGTACATAACGGCGCTGCGTGAACTGTATGGTGGCCCGACATCGATCGACACATCGAAGATCACATCAGAGATTGTAAATCATACGCGGTGTGTAAGAAATCAGCCAATCCTACACAGCTACCGATTCAGCCCATACCATGGCCGGAGAAACCATGACAGCGAATACAAATCGACATATTCGTCCAGGTGCAGGCCGCACCTCACAGCCAACACTTTATGTTGTCATACAGGACCAACATTCTAAATGGCCGGAAATAGCCACAACCAGTACGGTGACGTCTTCCGCCATCATCCATATCCTGAAGGACCTGTTCGCTCGTTGGGGAATCCCGGAAGTTCTCCAAAGCGACAACGGACCACAGTTCGTGTCATACGAGTTTGAAACATTTCTGCAGAAACATGGTATTGAGCATCGTCGCAGTACGCTGTACAACCCACAGTGCAACGGAGGTGTGGAGAGACTAAATTGCGTCATCAAAGAGAGTCTCGCAGTTCAATTTGTGGAGAGGAAAACGTTCGCAGAAGCAGTACGAACAGTCCTGCAAACGTACCGATCGACACCACATGCGTAGACACAGCGTACTCCGACAGAGTTGATGCTAGGTCGTAAACCACGGTTTCTTCTAGAAAACCTGAAACCACCTCAGGCATCTCCACCGAACATTTCAGTGTTAGCTGAATCGATCGCAAGAAAGCAGGAACGAATCAAAGCGTACACCGACAAACGACGTCGTTCACGAAATGCGATAATGAAACATGGAGACTGGCTCAGGACAAAACGAACAATGTCGAACCCGAAGCGTATCGTCGCTAAAGCTGGTCCTAATACGTTCATGCATGAAGACGGGTCGCGCTGGAACTCACGGCATTGTGTCGATCGCGACAACAGGAAAATCAACAGCTATCTTCGGACGCCCATCTTGAAGATCTTGACATCGTAGATCTTCCAGCTCAACAACCCGGTTACCCGCAATACCAACGGCCCAGGCGAAACACGTCCACAGCGGTACCTTCAAGACTATCTGACGAACCAGTGAACGTTTGTTGCGACATTAGTCAGCTGTTAAATTAGCATGTGACTTTAAACATCAGTGGCTACATTGGTAATTTGAACGGTTTGTGCGCGCCTTTCTAGCGTGCGATTTCGGAACAGTAATCTTTACAGAGAGGGGGGAAATATGTTGTGTTATATTACTAACATTGTGCCTTTAATGTATTTGATCAGCTGACGTCAATCTTGTTCTGGGGTGTAACGTGGCTCCGCCATGATGCTGTATTACATATTATATGTTCAACGTTACGATAGTCTGGTGTTGTTTGTAATATTTCCGTGTTATCGACGTAACAAATTATAGTTGAATTGAAGACAAATACCATGCATTGTTGACTTGATAAATGTGTCATCACATATCAAATATCATACATGTCAGAGCCATGCCAACTGTCGCTTTGTCTGGTGTATAGGTACATGCCGATGTACAGCAAAAAGTCAGGAAGCTGGTACGCAGTACCATCGAAGATAGCTAACACAGACAGTGATGTCATCGATATCCAAACCGGTGTAGTTCACCAAAGAATGCCCGACACTGAACCTCTCTCACAGCGTCGAGAGTTGTTGCCCGAAGACCCATGCCATATCTGTCAGACTTTGGCATCCACCGTTCCATCACCAACTGCAGAGTTATTCAGGCGTCACCACACTCGAATGCAACCTGCATTCTTCAGTGGTTTTCAGTCAGTCAAGCTAACTGCAGAGCTTCCCGAATTTGGACAGAATCAAGACAATCTCCCGATCTCCCGAATTAGAATACAAATCTCCCGGTTTTATACGAAAACTTTTTTTAAATGCACAGCATCGCCCTCTTTTGGCAATGCTCAAATTAACCCCACAGCAAATGTTTTTTTCGCTTGAAACTTCCTGTCGACGCCATTTTGTACTATACTTTGCCGCGATCGCGATTTGGAAATTGACTGGAAATTGAAAATGCAGAACGAGGATCGTCAGGCAGACGACGATGGCAACCATATAAAGAGAAAAGCGAGGAAGTACGCTTCCAAGTGGCTGCAGACATGGGCGGACAAATTTGCGGGAATTCGAAGGCGACACGTTTGCTTTATGTACGATCTGTCAGGGCGACTTTTTTGTCAGTCGTGGGGGCAGAAATGATGTGGAGAAACACGTGTCTAGCAAAAAAACACAAGGACAAAGATGTCGATGAAAAGAGGTGTGCCGTACAGGCCCAGCTGATAAACATGCGCTTTCAGCCAGGTGCTACCAGAGCGGTCGCGGAGAAGGTGACGAAGGCCGAGGATTTATTTTGCCAGTTCGTCGCCGAACACAACCTGCTCTTCGCTGTCGGTGACCATTTCATTGATCTCGTGAAGGCGATGTTCACCGACAGCGAAATCGCCAAGAAGCTTAGTTGTGAGTAATCATGCACTGGTCCCAAACTTCATGGAGGTGGTGGTCCAGATAAGGCATAGTGTTAGCTGGTTGTATTATTTCCTTTAACTTTTGTAATGTTATACAACAGTATGGTTGCCTATACACATCATGTCTGTAAAGACAAGTTCATGTTTAGTTATTGCTTAGCTTTGATTGCATTTTTAGGTGGTTGTTCACACATTTCTCCGAAAAAATGTCTGCTTCCATCTGAATATATGTATTTCACGTGTGAAATCTGAATGTGTCATGGCCAGCTATGGCAAAAGTTGCTGGTTTCATCATGCCACTAATGCTTGGTCATTAACTCAGCAATAGTGTATTTTCAGTTCTGAAGATCGCGGACACGTTCCAGTCACTGTCCGATGAGGAGTCGGATGAGCTGCTGGAGGAGTGGCAGGACTTCCGGGTGGCCTGTCACCTGCCTTCCTTCACCGAACACATCGACCGTTGGTGAGCGTCCGTTTTGAAGATGACGCGGCCTGACGGACAGCTGCGCTTCAAGTGCCCAGGTCGCCTCGTACGGGCGCTCCTCGTCCTCCCTTACGACCAGGCTCGGTGGAAAGGGTGTTCAAGCATGATAGGGAAGATCGACACCAAGTTTCGGCCGTCGCTAGGGCAAGAGTCCCAGAGTGCCTTGCTGGGGTACAAAATCAATGTTTTCCCTGCATGCTCCAGTTGCAGATGTCGCCAGGTTTGCTGGAGTCGGTTGGAAATTCGACTCGCCTTTATAACACCATGTTACATAAGCAATAAAGTGACGATTGCATGTCAATCATAGTCTTTCGTTTGTCTAATTGTTCATGTTTTGCACTATACATCTACATTTTTAATGTTGTAGGTTGTATTGGTATGTGTGTGTTTCAGTTTAGGATGCTTTCGATAAGCGTTCCCTTTTAACAAATTACCGGTAAAATCTCCCTATTGTGTTTTGATAATATAGGAAGATCTCCCTATTTGGGTTTAATTCAAATTGGAAGCTCTGTAACTGACTGACCTGGAAGCCTGTGTATACCCCATCGGCACTGCGGAATCTGTCACGGATGCAACACACGACACAATTGGGGATTACTTGGCAGACATTCACATAACAATCAATTTATATGCAGCATGTTGTATGGCTTTAGAATCTTGTCCGTGATCCTGGACACATGCAACTGCTCAGTATGCCACATAAACTTGGAGAACTAGTGGTTCTAATGCTAAGCACACTAGTTCAGTCTCCTGTAAAGAAAAGCATATATTATTCAGATTTCAGTAAACAAAAACAGGCATCATAGTAATGTTGGGAGTAAATAATTATGGAGTGTTCATTGTCATAATCAATAAATAGAAAATAATGTTTCATGTACAGAGTGTCCAACCGTCCCGAATTGGTCGGGACAGTCCCGATTGTGTGCCCTTGGTCCCGAATTCCGGCCTTCCCATGGTCGGGACCCGGAATGTCCCGATTTTCGGGCAAAACCCGGCGAAACTCGACGAATTGCCCCAAAAACACTGAAAATAAACGAAAACAACGATTTTTGCAGCGCTGAGAAAAAGTTGATGTCACTCGCACTCCATGCGCGCAACCGACTCGCGTACCCGTTTTCTGTTGTGACCTGAACTGTTCAAAAACGCAGTCAATTAAATGAGCGGAAGAGCTCATTTCTGCTTTTTCTGAAGTGAACTGCGTTTGTCTGCTGTTATACGTGCGATAATTTTTGGTCATCATGTCTGCGAAGCGTGCCCTTGCTGTTGATGGAGTTGCTGACAACGGATCACCAAAGAAGAAATCTGCGAAGCGTTACTTTAGCACTGCTTGGCGGAACCAAGAGCTCACGGTGGATATTGGCGGCTCCGCTGGTCGGAAAACGTTATCCGCCCCGGGAACGTTCTGTCTGGGACTGATGATGACGCATTCTGCTCCCTCTGTAAGCTGAAGTTTTCTGTTCGCCATGGAGGAGCAAACGATGTCTGCAAGCATTTCGACACGGCGAAACATATATCGGCTGCGTCCGCGCCGAAATCGACGAAATCACTCCGCGACTTCGGTTTTGGCGATACAAGAACTGCTAAAGCTGCCCGAGACAAAGCAGAGGAACAAAAACTGCAAGTTGTGCGAGCTGAAGCGTTGTTTGTAGCTGAGCACAACCTAGCATTTCGTGTTGGTGACCATTTCACTAAACTTGTGAAGAATATGTTTCCGGATTCTGAAGTTGCCAGGCAATTTCAGTGTTCACGCACAAAGACATCTGTGCTGACCCGTTTTGGCAACGGCAAGTGTGTACATGATCAGCTGATGGCCACCCTCAATAGCGAAACTCAATCTGTGCACTACAGCCTTCTCATAGATGAGCAAATGACCGTGATGTGGTGGCGAAAGATCTGGTGAGATTATTCGATCCAACAGTGACGAAAGCTGTTACACGTTTCGTGGATTTGCCAACTGCTAATGATGGTGCAGCTGCGACGATTTGTGACAAGATAGATCACTGCCTAACGTCCCGAACATAAAATTTGAGATGCGTATAAACTTACACGTTGTTCGTCACGCGCAGGTGTGCACTTATGTATGTAGTTGTCCGTCCACGGTGGTTGTGATGCTTATCTGGAGGTTGTTGTTAACCACCAGTGACTATCGTCTGAAATGATCCACGTTGTTACCAGCTTATATTGTTGTCAACATTTCGCGTTGTCAACAAGTGTTATGTACATCTCGTCTAGTGTTGGCATTTGTATCGTTGTCAACTTCTGCACAGTTGTTGACATACGTATTGCAGTTGATATTATGTTCTGTTATTATGAAGGTTGGCTTGTTTGTGCATGTTTTTGCGAAACACGTGTTATAAGCATACAGCTACAGGTTTTCTAATTATAATTATTTACGTCGTAAGGAGCCACTGTTGGCTATGGTTTACGACGGGGTGGGCGCGTATGGTGTTATTGAGTGTTTGAGCCGCAGGATAGGAGACTGAAATCGTTTATGGTCTCAGCCTGGACCTGCGACTCGTTTAGTTTATTCCAGTCTACTATTGTCTTTACAAAGTATGAGTTTTTGAATTGGTCGGTGTGGGATGCAGGTACTATATAGCACCTGGTGTTATTGGTTCTTATGTGTTGTACAAAGTTTGAGGATACGCGATCTGGAAAAATGTTTGGGTTGGATGCGTCTTTTATTTATTTTTTGGGGCCGAAAGTATGTTTCTGCGGAGATGGCTGGGATAGATCCCTCAGCTATTTTGTACATGCATTTGAGTCGTAGATCCCGACGTCTGCTTTGTAGGGTATTGAGTTTTAGGTATATTAATATGTTTGTCATTGATCCTTCATGTCTGGAGTGGTAGTCGCCGGTAATGAAGCGAGCAGCACGGTGTTGTATACGTTCTAGTTTATCTATGTCCCCCTGATGGTATGGGTCCCACACTATGGCTCCGTACTCTAAAGCAGCGCGCACAAGGGCAATATATGCGGTCCGTTTGTTGTTTATAGGACAGTGTCGTATGTTACGTCTTAGGAAACCAAGTGTTGAGTTTGCTTTTTTAGTTGTTGTTGCGATGTGGGAGTGCCATTTAAGGTCGTCGGAGATAGAGATACCAAGATAGGGATTGCAGTTTACACGTTCTAGGGTGATGTTATTTAAGGTGTAGAAATGGTCAGTTTTATGTTTTACACTGAGGATGTAGCATTTGTTTGTATTGAAGTTCATATCCCAGTCTTTTGCCAATGTTTGGAGTTGTTTTAGGTCGTGTTGTAGTGCAATGTGATCGTTGAGTGTTTTGATTTCTCTATATAGTAGGCAGTCATCTGCAAATAGGCGGACTTTAGATTTTACTGATGCTAGTAGGTCGTTTATATGACAGAGGAATAGTAGAGGGGCAAGTACAGTGCCTTGTGGGACGCCGGATTTGACGGGTACTTCTCTCGAGGTTTCGCCGTCTAGAACAACTTTCATAGATCTGTCAGTGAGGAAATTTTCTATCCACTTGAACGTGGTTCCGGTTATGCCATAGTGGGATAGTTTATGGAGGAGTTTTGTGTGGGGGACTGTGTCGAAAGCCTTGCTAAAGTCTAATATTGCTATGTCTACTTTTGTTTTTGTTTACGTTTTCGGCCATATGTACGTTTCTGACAACGAATCACCACATATTATTACAGGGAATCTTCGGGTTATCTGCGAGTTTGATGCAGTCTTAAAACTCTTCTATGTTACAATTTTGTATCTGTCTTGTATCTGTTCGTTACATATTTGACGATTGATTCTTTGATGAATAAACCCGTTTCAATATCCTTGATTTGGACGTTTACATGCATCTATACATGCTGATATCTTAGGAACAGTTAGTATTTACCGGGGTTGTTCTGGGGGAGGGGACGGGTGAATACAGCACGGAGACATTAGTGGAATATGCTCTTTTTCAAAAATGTGATAAATTTTAATTATGTTTCTTTACAAGATGTTCATTGTCATTACATGAATTTAAAATTATGCAATTTCATTATTGTGACGCCTGATCTTAGTCATTATTATAAAATTCTGCTAATCAGTAAAGCAATATACATTTTTTGTTTTGTTTTCAGATACAAATTCATCTCAGTGTCTGCCATGTGTAACTATTACACATATTCATGTTTGACATTTTAAGGTTCTGCCTGAACCTCAAGGCTGAATGGTCAAGGTGAATATTGGAAATGACAAAATGAGGTGTTATTGTGACGCTAACAGTATATTTTCCTTGTCAAGTATTCATAGGTTCATAATATCAAAATTAGATAAGCGAGCGAAAAATTAACAACTCGGAACACGTCCAAAACATGAAATTCTACGGTCACTAGCACCCTCATGGCTCGTCCTGTCCCGACGAATAGTCCCTTTGGTGATGGGCAGCCGCTCCACTTCTGTGGAGGCTCTAAACACTGGTTCCCACAGTATATCTAGCTCATGTATGGCTCCTAGGAACTGCTAGTGTACGGCAGTGGCCACACCCCGGGCAATGGTTTCGGCTGAACAGCAAAACTACATGAGTAAGGCTTGTGGGCTAATGCCTATTGGGTCGAGGAACGTCTGCCCTCAGTACACAAAGACTGTTTGTTTTGGAGGAGTAGGCGGCCAGCCGATTGGCTACACCCCCAGCTACAAATGCGAAACAGCGACAGCCTTTCACCAGACTGCAAGGTACCTACCAAGACGCGTGTGGAAGGACCGGTGACCCACTGTCCTGCGGTGCAAGACATTTTAGTCAAGGAATAATGGAGTTAACCATACACAAATCAGCTGAAAGCAATGGGCAACTACCGCTGTATTAGCCCAAGAAACCTTGATGGAGAATATAAACAGTAAGAGAGGTTCTAGTGGTGAGCCCCCAGGCTGGATAGGACGACACATACTGGGGAAGAGCTTGGAGATGTTGGAAGTAACGCCAGAGCTGATGACGGTAGTATGCCCGACTGTGCGGAAGGTAAAACCAGCAGCAGAAAGCTAAAAAGGAAAATCCGTGTGGCAACATAGAACATCAGAAAAACGAGTCATGTGACACTACAAATGGTAACATCGGAAGCAGAAAGATATGGGGTAGATATAGTAGGGATTGCGGAACACAGATTGGCCGGACAAGGACACTTTCGCCAGGATTCAGGATCAAAATCTGTATACTCAGGAGCAACTAAACCAAGGATGAATGGTGTTGCGTTGCATAGACTTGTTGAGTTTATCATAGAGAATGATGATGATCACCAATACTTTCTTCAAACAACATCAAAGAAGATTGTACACTTGGACAACATCAGATGGTCGGAACAGAAATCAAATCGTCTTTATATTGATACCAAAACGATGGAGGACGTCTGTGTTTAATGCAAAGACATTACCGGGAGCCGATTGTGGATCTGACCATGAATTACTAAGCGCCAAGATTGTGATAAAATTAAGAAAGATGAAGAGAGGGAAGATATAATGAGTGATATCACAGAAGGATACCGAGTAGAGGCTATGAACCGTGTTGAAGTATTACAGGCAGTGGCTGACGAGAAAGAACCAGAGGAGTTGGCAGTAGAAATTAGGAACATCATTATGGAATCAGCTGACAAACACTTCAATAAAAAGAGAAGGCAGAAACAACCATGGAAAAGCAAAGACACACTGCAGATGATTGAAGAAAGGAAAGAATTAAAGAAGAACAAAGAAATTAGTGAGAATTATCATGAGAAATACAGAGAGAAGTGTAAGATGATTAAACGAATGTGCAAGGAAGACAAGAAGAAATATCTAGAGAAGAAATGTGAAAAGATAGAACTATGTATGAGAAGAAACGATAGTCGCAGTGTGTTCGAGAAAATCAAGTCTATGACACAGTCGTTCAAACCTAGACTTGGCGTTATTAAAGATGAAACGGAAATGACGCAGATAATATCATGAGATAGGTTGAGACTGACACGAGAAG
Organism: Escarpia spicata; assembly: GCA_963995525.1. NCBI lineage: Eukaryota > Metazoa > Annelida > Polychaeta > Sabellida > Siboglinidae > Escarpia > Escarpia spicata. The sequence goes on from OZ023216.1 coordinate 34,024,875, forward strand.
CAAGTATTTTAATGGACTGAAAGTGAATGGACAGGATATATATTAATTGAGATATGCCGATGAGACAGCGTTAATATCCGATACAAAAGAAGGATTGGATAAACTGATAACTACTGTTAAAGAGCACAGCGAGATGAAAGGATTGAAACTAAACGTAAAGAAGACCAAGCTTATGGATGTGAATGGATGTCGAGAACCATCAGAAGTCACAGTAGATGGCGAGGAAATAGAACGAGTGGAACGTTTTGAATATCTGGGGTCACTGATAGAAGTGGATGGAGATGGGACGAAAGAGATCAAGCGGAGGTTGGCAATGGCGAATAAAAAGTTGACGGAGATGAAAAAGTTGGAAAGCAATGAACAAAGATATAACACTACGAATTATCCGAGTCTGCATATTTCCAACGGCTACGTATGGATGCGAAACCTGGACTCTTAATAAGAACATTACTAAACGTATAAATGCATTTGAAAACAAGTGTTATATAAAGATATTACGAATTTAGTGGACTGAACGTAGAACTAACGAATCCGTCGCCGATGAGCTTGGTGTTATACCCTGGACTGTATTGAACTTTGTAAAGAAACAAAAACTTAATTATTTCGGCCATGTGAAATGGCATAAATCTCTAGAGAGACTAATAATGGAAGGAAAAGTGAAAGGCAGCAGAAGCAGAGGGAGACCTAAGAGACAATGGGAGAAGGACATAGATAAATAGATGGGAGCCAACGTCTGGCGAGTGGGGAGACTGGCAAACGAAAGAGCTGTCTATCGACAATCCATCAAGGCTGCAACGTCCGGAAATGGATAAGCAAACCCAACCAATGAAAATAAATGTATATTTAAATGTGCACATTACATTTTTTGATAACTTATACGTGGTTGGTTGTTACAAATCAACACCATTCTGCAGTAATAGTATCAAAATGTGAGTCACTAAACGATATTTTAATAATTACGGTCACCAATATAATACTCCCGTATTTGGTGTTTTGTTGCACGAAATTACGGATGCTCCCTTACTAAGTTACTTCCACAATCAACAAGGGCCTACTGCCAAACCAGTGTTACTTGTCAATTCGCACCTCGGTGTCAACTACTCTTGTAATATGTATTGAAAGTGATGTGTTGTGTTGATAGAAAGTAGTTTTGGCACGCGTACAACTAAATACAAACCATTTAACTGTTGGTAATGCAAATAAACACACGCACGCACATACAGACACGCGCACGCATGCACGCCCGCACACAAAGTTGTTGACAGTAATTAGTAGTCGCTAGTCGTGCAAAGCAAGACACATTAATTAGGTGTAGTGAGACTATGAGGGTCAGTGTCAATTAGCTGCCCCAAAAGTAATATGTAATGAAACGTAAGACGACCCGACACGATCCAGGGCGACTTTGAGCGCTGAAGCACGACACTTGTTGACCAAATGTCAGCGTCAAGAGAGACAAACACGTTTCGACGCGGGGGACATCATCCGTCGTCACGTCTGTCACTAAATTCAGCTAGAAGAGAAACTCAATAGGAAAGTTGAATTCCAAATATCCTTCGTAATCGTTACAAAGGAATTGTTGTTACGTTGAATTACCATTGGTATTACGTGTTTAAACGCGCGTGTATGTGTATGCTTAAAATAGCTATATCATCACGATATTTCTTCTGATGTTACACACATTTTCACTCGCGTCTTTCAAGACTGATTTAAAGAACAACAAATATATCCAGAATCCACACTATGTTTGTCGCTTAAGTATTAATTGATAAGTTTATCATTTTTTAAACTTAACATTTTATTTAACATAAACGTAACATTTTATTTATTAACTAATATGAAAATATGCCCTTACACAAATATGACCGGATATTTTGCCGCTTAACAAATATTAGTAAATATTCATTATAACGATGATGATGATAGTAATAAATTGATTATGATGTCACTCAATCTGAACTGGTTTTGATTAACTTCGAAGATGCTTAGTCGCCGTGTTTGATCATGTTGCCGGTAATTTTAAACGTGCATTGTGTCACAAGCACGCTTTGTATGAATTCGACATCTTTTATTACCCGGGGCGAATACAAGGAGGAACGTCATTGGTTAATAAAACGACAATCATGATAGAACGTAATAGGCATAGCGTCATGATACTACATAGCACAATTGCAGTGTGTCACATCTCCCTTTCGTCGAAGTAATTGATATGGTTATATAGAGTCACGAATACTAACTGCTAAAAACACTAACAACGCAATTAACGCAAAAAAACAGGTGACCAGCCTCATTGGAGTAGACTGTCCTCAGCTGGTCTGGCATATTCAGCCGACGTAATCACTCAACCACCCTGGGCGGTTTGCGTTGCGGTTGCTACGTCGCAAAGGAGCCACGGCTTCGGGGACAGCCTGATGATGAGGCCTTCCTTGTGCCTCCGGCTCGTCGATCGCGGTCGGCGGTGTCGGGAGCGGCGGCTTCTCCTTCGTCTTCAGGAGGTCGCGCCGGTTTCGTCGGTATGCCTGCGCGTTTTCGTTTGTCACCGTATATGAGCGAGGAGTATTCTCGACTCGGCTCACGACGGCTCGCTCCCATGTTGCACCGGAGCGAATGCGTACGGCATCGCCTTCACGCAGTGGAGGTAGCGTACGCACGCCACGGTCATAGTGGTTGGCATACGTCGCCTGGCGTTGTAGTAGTTGAGAAGTTGCGCTGACTACCCGTGGACGCAACGCCGACTTCGAATCAGGCAACTTCGTCCTCAACGTACGGCTCATCAACATCTCAGCTGGCGATAACGTCATGCCAGACACCGGCGTGTTTCGATACTCTAAGAGCGCAATGTATGGGTCACGAAATTCGCCTTCCGCTTCAGTGTTTGAACGAAACGCTCGCTCTCACCGTTTGACTGTGGGTACCGCGGACTGGATGTTGTTCCTTCAACTCCCCACTCGGACAGGAACGCCTTGAAGGTGGCACTGTTAAATGGCATGTTGTCACTGATGATTTCGCGAGGTATGCCGTGCCTCGCGAACACCGACTTGCAGTGCACAACCAAACTGCTGGCCGTCTTACTGTCGAGCTTGCATAGTTCAGGGTACTTGGAATAATAATCCACAATCACTAAGTAGTCATGGTTGTTGTATGTCATGACGTCCATACCAACTTTCTCCCATGGTAGACTGGGGATGGGATGAGGCTTCAGCGGCTCACGCTGTTGCCTTGGTCTGTACCTCAGACACGCTTGGCACTTCGACACGACTTCCTCTATGTCGGTGCTCATGCCCGGCCAATACAAGCACATGCGCGCTCTGGCCTTGCACTTCTCAGCACCGAGATGACTTTCGTGGATGACTTTCAACATTTGTTGTCTCAGAGATGCTGGCACCACTATCTTGTCGGCTAAGAACATGATGCCTTCAGCCTCGTGCAGCTCGTCTCGCTGGTGCCAGTACTGTTGGATGACGATCGGCGCATCTCGTCTATACTCAGGCCAACCATGCCTGATCTGTTGTCTCAGGATCGACATCGTCTCATCGGCTGCGGTCGCTGTCTGTATCTGCTCTCTTCGTACAGCACTCATCGGGATGTTTTCCACCAGTGTATGCACCATGACTTCCATTTCGGCATGTAGATCGTTCGTTTCTTCCTGTTTAGGATTGTACGCTCGCGACAGCGTGTCAGCGAGGTACATGAGACGACCCGGCACGTACTTCACATTGATTTCGTATCGTTGCAGGCGTATCATCATACGCTGGATGCGAGGTGATGCCCGTGCGATCGGCTTCTTCAGAATTGCTTCCAGAGGTCGATGATCTGTCTCGACCTCCACCACCTTTCCGTAGATGTATTGGTGATATTTTTCGCACGCGTAGATTATACTCAAAAGTTCTTTCTCAATCTGAGCATAGTTGCACTCAGCGGATGTCATTGCCCGTGATGAGTATGCCACTGGCTGCCGCTCTTGAATCAATGCAGCGCCAAGGCCTCGTTGCGATGCGTCACTCTGTATTTTGACGGGCTTCGTGACATCATAATATCGCAGCACTGGTTCACTGGTCAATATTGTTTTGAGTCTCTCGATGGCTGCGTCATGTTCCGGATGCCACGCCCACTCGACGGCCGTTGCCAATAACGATCGGAGTGGCGCTGTAATGTCAGACTCGTTCCGGATGAATTGCGACAGGAATTTCACCATTCCAAGGAACCGTCTCAGTGAAGTCTTGTCTTCAGGTCGAGGCATCTCAAATATGGCTTTCACTTTGTCGATGTCGGGTTTGAAACCATCTGGCGTCTGGATGTGACCCATGTACTTCACCTGGTTTACCTTGTATTGTATCTTCGATTTGTTGAATGTCACGTGACTTGCCTGCGCACGTTCCATTACCAGTCGGATAATCGCGTCGTGCTCTTCGTTGTCGACAGCTGCGATAATCATGTCATCGCCGATAATATGCACATTGTGGTTGTCACCAAACGTCTCCATGTTCCGCTTCTGCATGACTTCGCTGGCTGAGCATATGCCAAACGGCATTCTTAGGAAGCGCATTCTACCCCACGGCGTGTTGAACGCTGTGAGATATGATGATTCGTCACTCAAACGCACTTGCCAAAACCCATCCTTGAGGTCAAGCACAGTGAATATCTTCTTCCCAGCCAGTTTGGCCTGGACGTCAGCGACTGTTGGCATTTCATAATGCTCTCTCTTGATGGCTGTATTGAGAGGCTTCGGATCTAAGCACACACGCATCGACCCATTTTTTCTCTCCGTTATAACGAGGTTGCTGACCCAATCCGTAGGACGATCGACGTCATCGACAATTTCTCTCTGCTTCAAGTCATCAAGTGTCTGTTTCAGTTTATCGTGACGTGTGTATGGGATTCTGCGTTGCGGCTGGATGCACGGCCTGACTTCACTCGATGTCTCGATGTGATATTCTTTGGCAAACATGCCTGTGCCGTTGAACACTGCTGGGTATTCGCTTAGCAGATCTTCTTTGGTGAGCTTGCCCTTCTCATTCGTTTTCACTTCATCGATGTTGTGGCGGGACACCAGCTTCAAGCGTTCGTATGCGTCGTGTCCAAGTATTGCTGACTTGATATCGTCGACGATGTAGAATGAAACCGCATGTCGTTCATCACCGCTCGTGTGGGTTAGCACGACTGTACCCATAGGCAGTACCTTGGAGTTTCCAAATGCCGTTAGAATACAGCTTGTCGGTTTCATTGGCACGCTGCTCGCAAACTTTGAGTACACTTGATATGGCAGCACGTTTACCTGAGCACCGGTGTCAAGCTTGAAACGAATGCGTGTATCATTAAATGATACGTCTGCCTGCCACTTGTCTGGAATGTCACCAATGAACAACGAACCAATGAACAGTTCGTTTTCGACGTCACGAACATCGCAGTCTATTGCTCGCACCACTTTTGACTTGCAAACCGCTGCGAAATGGTTGCGTCGCTGGCATTGACTGCAGACTTTTCCAAACGCGGGACATTTCTTTGCTTCGTGCGTTCGCCCACAGTACTTGCAATCGCGTATCAGTTTGGTGCTCTCTTTAGCTTTATATTTGTCAGCTTGTCGGCGTTTGATGACGTGAACTTCAGTACTTGTTTCAGGGTTGCCACTCGTTGACATCGTTTGTAAATGTGCCTTGCTAACTTCGGAAGCTCTGCATATGGACAGTGCCTTACCAAGAGTTAGGTCAGTTTCCCTGAGTAATCGTTCTTTTATGCGTTCGTCACGCACGCCGAACACCATTTTGTCTCTAAGCAACAGCTCCTGTTGATCTCCAAAATTGCAAGTCGACGCACGAGTGCGCAAATCAGTGACCCACTGATCAATGCTCTCGCCCTCTTTCTGGTCTCTGCTCCAGAATTTGTATCGCTCGTAGACGCTATTCTCGCGTGGAATGCAATAGTCGTCGAATTTTCGTAACACAACTTCAATGTCAGTTTTGTCTTCATCTGTACCATACGTGAACGTTTCATGAATTTCAACCGCGTCGAACCCCATGCTGTGCAGTAGAATTGCGACTTGCGTAACGGCTGCTTTATCGCTCAGTTCCGCAGCTTGTCGGTACACATTGAAATTTGCTTTCCATCTTCGCCAAGTTACCGCTAGATTGGCCGCGTCAAAACGCATAGTATCGGGCCTTCGTAGCGATTCCATAGTTATAGACTAGTGCGGCATTTGTGCGCAAAAGTACAACTTACTTGAGTAGGCGTAGTTGTTTATATTTCTGACACCATGTCACAAGCACGCTTTGTATGAATTCGACATCTTTTATTACGGGACGAATACAAGGAGGAACGTCATTGGTTAATAAAACGACAATCATGATAGAACGTAATAGGCATAGCGTCATGATACTACATAGCACAATTGCAGTGTGTCACACATTGTCCAATGTCTTAATTTATTATTTGATGTACATTCTGTGATGTACATGGTGTTTCGTAATAGACAAAACGCGACATTAGCCGCCTTGTGTACGCATCAGCCGGAAACGTCCGCCCCTGATTCCAATAAAGCGGTCGGCGTGATGTATTGTGTGCATAAGCCAGTGTGGGGAGTACCTCACGGACTAAAGAGTAGTGCACTTTGCAACATATCTAACATAGCACGCACACGTGACAATAGTGTCACTCACAAATATTAACAAAATTATTACGCATTGCATAATGTACACTATCTTTGTTTTTGTCACATCAGTCAATATCTCACTGCGATAACAACACAATAGCTTCACTATAGATGGCAACTGAACAAACATTAGCAATACAGTTATATTGAACGATAAACATTGATACGCCATCATTTAATGTATAAAAAAAAAATGCATGAGCATGCAATTAAGGGGGCGGACTTTATTTATTTAGTTCACAAGCACATCCAAAAAATCTATATAATGTCATATGCGTCACAACATGTGTATATTTCGATCGCTAATCGCGAACATACAAGTATGATGGCTGGTCGACCAGCTAACACGACACACATTGTGCCTCCTAACTCCATTCTTACGGTGCAACATATGTCAGCAGAGGAATTAGGGCCAGTCCAGCTAGCTTTTTTTGTAAGACAACTTGACGGTTTAGCTGGAATGGTTGTCTAGACGACGCCTTTTGCGCAATTACCATATATGTGTCCTCGATGCGGGGTTGCGTGCACTGTTGTCGTCGCACTGTGTGCGGTGAACGTAGGGGATTACCCGTCAACTCGTTTTTCAGGAGTCGCCTGCTGCTCGCAAAAATTATGTGGTAATTGCATAGTTAGGCGTCTGAAGGTTGCCACGCAAAACGTGATGTGGTATTTGAATCTTTCCAATCACTCCGTCATTGACTGGCACAATTTCGTGCGTGACATCTGTGCTTTGACGTCAGGTACCATCTGCAGGTACTTGGTGGTTTCGACCACAATGGTAGCCCCATTGTTGCTGAAACCAGGTTTTGCTGAACCTTTTTGATTTGTTAATATATATATATATACAGTGTGTGTGTGTGTGTGTGTGTGTGTGTGTGTGTGTGTGTGTGTGTGTGTGTGTGTGTGTGTGTGTGTGTGTGTGTGTGTGTGTGTGTGTGTGTGTGTGTGTGTGTGTGTGTGTGTGTGTGTGTGTGTGTGTGTGTGTGTGTGTGTGTGATATGTATATAGCACTTCACGACCAATATTGATGTGAGTGATGTCACAAATAAATGGCAAACCTACTGCTACCTATGCAAAATTAACAACAGCAATTGTAAAGACATTCAACGTTCATATAATAGGTTCTTGAAAGGCAAGATATGCGAAAATTATTGCTTTTAATTTAAATCGATAGGGATATCATAGTTAATGTGCAGCAGGAGGGGTAGTGAAGACAGATGATCTTGTCACATTCAGATGATTCACGTGAAAGTGTTTAGCTACCCCGGTGGCGCATTAGCTTTCATACAGGAGACTCTTTAGTTGCGCTTTCTTGCAAAATTATTCACCGTCTGGTTGACATCAACAAGAACATCTTAGTGGATGTGCATAAGTGCAAGCGAGGAGACACATTCTTGGCCCATCGCACGACGTTACGGGGATTGTACAGGCTGTTAGGGCAGTCATTTGGCTCTTTGTCGCGATAACGCTGTTCCCATCGATGCAACTCTTCCGGTAGCAAGCTCGGAGATGGAAGATCACCATTGTACATAGCGATTACTTCTGCAATTTCAGGCTTCTGCTTGCACAACACTGCTGGGACCAGGTCTAGGAGTGAAATACTTCTCTCGGATAATGCAAAAAACATAGTTTGAAGGCCATTTAACCAACTGTCCTATTACGACAATTTAAGCAAGTAACAAAATTAGCTCACATATGCACACCTTATACTAAATTATTCATTGCCATTATCTTGGAAATTCACATGATCTAGCAAAAGTATACACTGGTTACAGCGATTGTATTCGTCTGGACTCTCAGCTGGGACATTGCTGCGGTGGCGTTGTGTTCTGGCTACCATCGGCCTGCTTGGTTGAACTCCAACGTCATCGGCCATCTCACAAGCTTGCTTGTAGTAACGGGTGAAGGTCTCGTCTACGTTTTATCGCAGTTCCGTGTCAATTCTTGTACCTACAGCAACGACGAGACTATTTGAAAAGCCAACAGAATAATACATTATGGCGTAATAAACGACGACACACGCCACGGCCATGCACTCATTAGCATTGCTCAATATACGTTAATATCCCTCTCCGCCCTACATATTTAGGGTGGAGAACGGCCTTCCCAAATTTGCTTATTTGTTACAGAAACGAAAACTAACAGACCACAACAATACTTAGTATGTTCTAAAACGAGATCTGAGAGCACGCAATATTCCACTTGAAACATGGACTGCTGCTGCCATGGATGTATACCAAGCTGACGGGCCATGTTCCACATTGACCGTGACCATGATGACGGCAATCTCACTAAAACAACACACTACGGCGCATGCGATGCCAAAACAAGGACCAGTACAACATATTGCAAATTGAGAAATTAATTGTACATGACAATGCTGTCATAACTGTTTTGCGATATTATGGTGCACAAACCTTTGACGCTTTCTTCGTCTAGCAGACATTTCCTTTTAGCAACTGGGTCATTATCCACAGTCACACTGATATCTGCTGCATTGCCATTGTTGCTACTTGGCCTAGCGTCTTCCTTCCTGAAATATATGCACGTTTATATAAATTAATAAACCAGGAGGGTGAGCGTGATCAATTTTGGCACTAAATAAATTCCCTGCTAACAGTCCTGGGCTTTCCTATTAAATTGCATAAGCCAACTATTTTTGGAAGAGGAACACCTTCGGTAAACATTTTATGTTATATAACATTTGCATAGTGTTATTATAAAGGTCTACTCGTTGCATGTAAACAACTGTATAGCTTTAACAAAACTATCAGCATTCGTACCCAAATAGCTGGCTTTTATACAGTAGTGTTTGAAAGTCATCTGACAGCAATCAGCTATACAAATGAGGATGTGTATGCCATTGATGTAGTTGTTATAAATTACACTGTGCGCAATAAATTTCAAAGAGGACCGAATAAGTGTCCGCGGACACCAACCATGATTATGCAATAAAATAGTAATTATTTCAAGACAATGCATACCTGAAAGTTGCGTTGGCCACATTTCTTCCCTTTCATTTTTGTTTTGGCGCGGACGTTGTCTTTTCGCTAAATAACAGAACGATCGCATTATCTGGGGAAGAGCCATTCTTCGGGGAGCGGAGCGCTTTTGGCGTTCGTACATTTGGATCGCCGGGCTTTTTAGGAGCAGGTTCATCAAAATGAAGTTAATCCGAACACCCCTCCTTTTATTTGCAAGTTCGAATTTTGGGATTTTACTTAACTTAAATAATTAATGATAGCCATGTAGCTGGTTCAGCTAGAAAACGGGGTGTGGTTGAGGGTTTCTAGCGGGTTCGCTAGTCCGAACCCCCTCCCCCAAAGTTACATATTTGTAGGTTTTAATTCTAAGATTCTAAGTATATCTGACAGAGCAACTTAAAGTAATTATTGATTGCTATGCAGCTAATTTAGAGGCACACAGAGGTCCCATGAAAGGTTCGAGCGGGGGTTCGCTTTCGGAGCAGGTTCGTGAAAATAAGATTAGTCCGAATCCCCCCCCTCAAAGTGATTGTATCAGCAGGTTTTAATTCTGTGCAAATTCCATTGAACAACTGAAACTAATTTCTGATTGCTATGAAGCTGGTTTAGCGGGAAAACGGAGGAGGGTATGAGGGTTCCGACCGGGGGGGTTCGTTTATGCCTGGGATTAGTCAGAACCTCCCAAACAAGTTATCATATTTGGTTTTTAATTTCATTCTGAACCAATTCCACTGAACAGCTAAAAAATAATGTTCGATTGGTATGCCTATGCAGTTGGTGGAGTGAGGGTACAGGGGAGGGTTCGAGCGGATTCGTTTTTGAAGTTCGTAAAAAGGGGGTCAGACGAACCTCCGAACCCCCCCCCGGTAATAAGCCTAGAAATAGACGAAAATTATTTCTACCACCGCAAGTATCATCGCGGCAGGATGAATGACGGAGAATGGGTGTTGGGAGCGACTGTGGAGAAGTGGCCGATGTAGGTTTGAAGTTGTTCCTGATAGACGAGCTGGCACACTACATCCTGTTATTGCGCAGTGGCTTTTACCAGACACACACATGTAATGACAGATGGATGGGCGGGGTATCAGAATCTCGATCAGTTGAACGACGGCGTATACCTACACGAGGTTGTAATCCACGAACGGACCATTGCTAAATAGTGTGTTAACAATGCAGAACATTTGCCAATCTGTAATCATTCATAACATGACCAATGCCCGGATGTGTGTGTAGGTTTTATCATTGTAAAACCTTCAAATCTAGTATAAGTGTAATGCCAATAAATGTACACTAATTTCACTAATACGTATTTTATGCAAAATAGTTAACTTCGCCCTTTACATGTGAAAAAAATTTGGAAAGTACGTTACGTAATTGTCCTGATTATGAAAACATGTAAACACACGCAATTCCCGTCTCTAATGTAAACGTCGAGCTCTGGTTTGCTGCGAAATTGAACAGTATACAATATAATTATTTTTACATACGTTAAAATAGTATTTATACAATGTGAGGCGAAGATGCCTATAAATGCTTTGTTCAATGATAGTCTGCGAACGGTCCGGATCACGTAAACATTTACCCGGACTCAAAACGGGGCCGAGCAAGGTCCGTTCCCATTGTGTTGGAATTCGACTGCGTAACATGTCTTTTTCAACACAAAGGAAAATGTTATTCATCAGCTATGTCAAGGTTAGTACTTTTCCACGTTGTGTATATTCTGCTTAGACTTATGTCCACAGTATATCTAAATAATACGCTACGTTTCGCCGTTTGCTACTTTGACATTCCTCGGTTTTTAGTGAATCCATGTTGCTGTTTCGTCACGAAATGTTTCCTTTGTCCTTTTTCCACTATGGATAGCCCCCCCGGATCTGTAAGTTATCTACCATAGTTTTGTTAATCACGATTTTTGTGTTGCTTTATTATTACACCCAGGTCTATTGGACGGTTTATGCTACATAGAGTTTCTCCGGTTCATTGCGCCTTTTTTGTGTTCCCATTCTTCCGATATTCCGGTTGCTCTTGCCTTTCTTCACAGCTTCGTGTTTGGGTTGTGTGCTATGCTACGGAGTATTTGCTCTGGTTAATATAGCCCTACTGTCTTCGCGTCTCGCTCGCTTGGGTAGGGGTGAGTCGGTGACCACTTCTCGTCTGCTACATACCGTCTTGATGTGACGTAACAAGCTGTCACGTCTCGTGAATTCACGAGCACAACTCTCACAGCGGTGTGTATCGCTTTTCTGTGAGGGTAACCTGCCACATGACCTCCTCATGTGACGTAACAAGTGACATCGTCTCGTGAAGTCTCTTGCACATGTCGGACAGCGGTGCGTAGTGATGGCGCCACTCGTGATGGTGGTTTGCTGTAGGCATGTTCGTCAACTTGTGGTGACCGGATTTATGGTGATGAATAAGTCAGCTGTATGTGACGTTGTAAGTCGTCGTATGTATCGAGGACGACCCCGCAGTGACGACTTGAGTGTTGCTTCATCGTGCTGTATCTACCTACCACTGAAGGATGAGAGATCCTTGCATGTGTCTATATATATCAAACACTGCGTGACGTCATGTAAGCTTGTATGGAGGTGTCAACAGGTGACGAAGGTGGATAAATGCGTGTGGACTGAGGGGGCATGGCTACGTATAAACCGATGTATGCACGATTGGATAGAGGTGTTCGCAGGTGACGAAGGTGGATCAATGTCAGCGTGTGAACAGAGGGGGCGAGTGTGTATATGTGTGTGTGCACCCAATCAGAAGCATATACCGCAAAGTCACTCTTCAACGTGAAAGAACAACGAACGACGGAGAACGGGATTACATGTACCTTTATTATAATTCTACGATACTAACAATTACAATATTCAAATCGACAACTATAGTATCAATAATGATACGCAACTAATACACTGACAAGTGTGGTTCTGTGTGACAACTCGAGGCGCCTCTAACCCCAACTGACGTAGGGGCGCATTTCCTCTTTGTGTCACTGCTTTACGACAGATACTTTACAAGTGCATATCATCATCGTACATGTTTCTACGGATCATTACGACAGCGTAATCAATATGTTGATCGCGGATGATATTCCGCGCAAGTTCTTGACAGGTGTGACGTAAGGCCTCTTCCATACTGATAGTACGTGGTGTGGAGAAATGTATAACGTTGGCTAATTGTTCTATCACTCGCTCTATGTCCCGCACGCATTCGAAGGGTGCTGCATAATCCAACGCCATAACATCAACGAAACTGGCCCAGATGATATGTTCATCGGGACTTAGAGCGAGTGTTGACATGTCACTCCGGAGGGCTGCGTAGTCCGATATTGGAGCGCTGTCGTCGTCGTCGTCGTCGTCGTCGCATGTCATATGTAGTAGGCGAGCGGCAAATCCCAAAAAGTGTTTCATTTTAGGAATTTAAATGGCCCCCCCTACACACACCCAAATGTTATATCATTGGAAAGCCCTACATCTCCCCATCATTAGGCCTGTCGTAGAGTTGCCACGTGGTACAGTAAGCGTGAATCCAATGTCAAACAAGGTCACCAGCAAACGATCAATTTTAGAAATTGGGCGCTTCCGAAAACTTCTTAATGTTACAGTGGCTATCTAGCTACTTTATTTAACTAGAAAATGGCCATGTCATATATTGTTGGAAAGCATATTGTCGCACCTTCAAGACAGTGTATGACATGATGCTGTATCCTGGAATGATAAGAGTGACGACAAGGTAAAACAAGGTCACCCATCAAATGACGAATATTCGAAAATTTACAATGCCGCGAAGATCATAAAGTTACACTGACCGTGTTTCTACTTCACCACTACGGACACGTCATATATTGTATGAAAGGACAATTTCTCACTGTTAAACTGCGGTTTGACATGGCGCTGTGAGGTGAAGCAATTTGTGTGGAGCGGCGTTCAAACAGGGTCACCGTCAATTGATGACTGTTAGAAATTGCGCTATTCCGCAAACGTTACACAATTTAATTGGTTGCGTATATCTACGTCACATACATACTCATGGCCAAGTCATATACCAATGGAAAGCATCATTTCTCGCCGTGAAAAGGAGGTATAAAGTCGAACCATCGAGTTATGCAGTACGCGTGTAGTGAAGGTCAAATAAAGTCCCCATCAACTTCTCAATATTCAAAATTACGCCATTTCATAAACAGTATACAGTTATACTGTTTGTCTATCTATTTGCCAATGTACACAAGGCAACATCATATACCATTGGAAAAGGTACTGTATCCCAGTCAAATTGAGGTATTACATGGGACAGTTTAACAGAGCTATAATTATGTGAACCGGACGTTGAACGGTCAACATCGATATAGTTACCATTTATGTTTTACAACATCTTAAAAATCGAGCAATTTTCTTTTCTTTTTGTATCTGCAAAAATATTCAATCATCACCAAGGATTGCACATTGGTGAGTCAATTTGCTGAGGCTACTAGAAACATTCTACCCACCTTTACTTTCTATTCACTGTCATCGTCGTCATCGTCACGTAGAACGTCTTGGTCGCCAGTCGAACGTGGGTTTCCACAGTTTTGATTCCGATGACATGTGCACAGCTCTGTGCAACACAAACTGTTCTGACTGCATGAACAATTGATTGTGCAGCAACTACTTGAGCAGGAACAGATGAGTCCTTCCAGGAGCTCTGACGCCATTAGACCTTTGAAGAAGACAGGTACAAGTTTGCCATTCTTTATCATCCATTCATGCTGCAGTGGGGACCCAGTATCTGGCTTTGCCACATGTGAAGACATCCAAGTCTTCGTTTGCCACTGTGCCCGTCTTGCATGTTCCTCAAAACTTGCTTCACATGGAGGAAGCTTCGCCAACGACCTGTCCTTCTTGTTGATAAGTCTTAGCCGCAAACGGTTGAGTTTGATGTGTGCACTCTTCTCTGTGTCCCTTAGGTTGTACAACGCTGCTGTGAATGCCCGCGCGGCTGATAGTGCCGCCTCTTTGTCGCTGTTTCCTACGTCGGCATGATTCGTGAAGTGGCCTGCCCCCTTCTGCATAACAACGTTGACAAAAGTTTTCCCCAATTCCAACCCGGGATGAAACTGAGTCACACCCTGTTAATGAATGCATGGCGGGAAGTATGTTGCAGAACTGCGGACCGAGTGCAGTACAAATCGAATGCACAGGTACAAATCATTGTCTGTGGTGCTGGTGATGGTGCCAGTTTCAATCCACATGTTGACTGTATTCGCCATGTTTGGAAAGTAGTATGCAGCAAGCACTAAGACAGCTGTGTCTGGTGACTTAATTATTACGGTTCTTAGAACACCACATGCTTCGAAGTCTGATTCACCTGGTGTCAGCTTCTTTTTGTGTACTGGCAAAGTGTCTGTCTTCTTCTACACCTCAACTACTGATGGATTTCACTAACTCACCATTGACGAAGCCTCCAACAACCAGGAGTGTACAAGTCGTGTGTGCTTCCAGCCACTGGGATGATGCATGACAGGCCACATATTCACAAAGAAAGTTCACTAGTGATTGCTTGTTGGATGGAACATCGAGGAACCTTTTCCATGGAGGTACTGGGCGCCCACCAATCACCTGGTACTGCTTGCAAGCAGATGTTGAGCCTGCGCGGCGGTCCTTTTCAGCAGTTTTCACAGAGTTATCGTCATCATATCTATCAAACGCTTCCACAACTGTGTCAGCTCTCTGAAATCCGTGTACCATCAGCATGAAAAAATTGCCATCGGCACTGGCCCTATCGGGTAGCCGAGAACGGTGGCCATAGAAACATCATCTCTGCACCTCGCCAACGACAGGGCTCTGCGGAACACAATCTCTGGATTAATAGCTGCTGTTACAGCGCCTCCCTTGCCACACATCAACTTGGTCTTTTTCGCCATGTCAGCAAATGTTATCAGGACTGATGGAGCTGTAGAAACTGCACGTTTCACCTGATTCAAGTGCGCCATGCACAGATCTCTCCAGCTTCTCCTCCTCAGTACCTACGATGTTGAGGAGCGAAAGTTGGTGAGTGCATCTGGGTGAAATTCAGCTCGAACGGATTGGTCACGTTGTTAACAGCATGCATGGTCAGAGCTTACATGCTCGTCATCCCTCTCCAGTGTGGATGCCAGTACTTCTTTGTGATCCTTGTCTTCAGTACTTGTGGACAAACCACTCCCTTTTCGCATTGCTTTAGCATATTCACTCATGAGTGCCTCGTCAATGTCCACCTGATGAGTGCTGGCTTCTTTCTAGTCAGTCCGACTGTACCACTGCTTCCCTTTACATCTCTGATGATTGTATTCTCTGAGCCCATGTCGTTCGAGATCCCATTAAAACTTGCTTTAAGATTTGTTTTACTCAGGTAGGATGAAAGTCTCTTCTTTGACATGCAGCCTTCTTCAGGTTGGTTGCCCGTTCAAATGTTTCAATTTTATGCAACGTTTTGTCTTTCCTGTGTCACTTCTTCGAACACATAATACAGACAGGCCAATCTGTCGAACCAGTGCTCTTTCTCGTTGCCATACTAGGTATACGTAATACTGATTGTTGAGAATCAGTGTCATTTGGTGTTTCTGGTTTGTGTGGATCAGCTCATATTTACTATGCTTCGTAGAATGTGCAATTTTGACAAACATATGGCGTATATATATATATACATATATATATACATATATATATATATATATATATATATATATATATATATATATATATACATATATTGATATTCTAAAACTTAAATAAGTATATTTTTTATCGTTTTACTTCAAAGCAATTGTTACAACAATTTGTCTTAACATTTCCAGAATAGCACAATTTCGAAAATTCTTCATTTGACGGTGACCCTGTTCAACCTTCGCTCCACACTTACAGCACCAGTTGATAGCTCCGTGTCATACGACATTTTGACGAATATACAATAAGGTTTGCAATGGTATATGAAGAGGCATTATGCACGTAGGCAAATAGATACGCAACCATTATGAACCTAGGCCTACAACGATTGTGGAATGGTGCAATTTTGAACAGTCATCATTTGGTAGTGGCCTTGTTTGACATTAACTACACACACAATGCTTCATTCAATAGCTATACATTATACCTCATTGTAACGGGAAGACAATACGCTTCACAATGAAATGGACATCAGTAAGTAGGTAACGTAGCTCCATAACCATTAAGATTTTGTAAAGCTTGTGGGATGGCGCAATTGCTAACATTCATCAATTGACGGTGACCCTGTTTGAACGCTGCTCCACAGAAACTGCTTTATCTCACAGCGCCATATCACACAGCATTTTGACGGGGAGAAATTGTCCTTTCATACTGCATATGATATGTCCGTAGTCGTGAAGTAGAAACACAGTCGGTGTAACTTTATGATGTTCGCGGTATTGTAAACTTTCGAATATTCGTTATTTGATGGGTGACCTTGTTTGACCTTGTCGTCACTCTTATCAATCCTGGATGCAGCATCATATCGTACACTGTCTTAAAGGTTAGACAATACGCGTTCCAAGAATATATGACATAGCCATTTTATATTTAAATAATGTAACTAGATATCCATTGTAATATTAAGAAGTTTTCGGAAGCGCTCAATTTCTAAAATTGATCGTTTGATGGTGACCTTGTTTGACCTTGGATTCACGCTTACTGCACCACTTGGCAATTATACGACAGGTCTAGTTATGACGGGAAGATGCAGGGCTTTCCAATGATATAACATTAAGGTGTGTGTATGGGGGGCCATTTAAATCGGTCTGTTAGGTGGTTCTACCGCTCGCCTATAGGGGTGTATCAGATAATGGAGGTGTCGTGACATCTTCACACGACATGTCCAGTGTTGGCGCGCTCGTGTGAGGACATGATGGCGGTGGAGATGCCATATGCTGCTCGTGTAGTCTGGTCAGAAGCATGCGGCATAATCATGTCTGTACTCGGGTACGTGATAGACGAGGGACCTTTTTCTTTGGTGCCAACGTCTCCTCCTCCTCCTTGTAGGCATCACGGATTCGTCCTAACCCACTAGCATCGGACTGACAAACACACCAACAATACACGATGAGTACACATGCCACTTTGTTTTTAGTTATCATCGTCATCATCATGTTCATCCAGCAGCGATTTACAACGAGTGCGCAGGATCTCTTTCACTTGTGGTATAGTCTCACGCGACCAACCCGGCGCATATGTTGTATACGTGAAATCAGACACTGCCCGCTCCTCAAACGTTCGACACAGTACGTACACAGGCGTTGGTTATAGTTGTGATACAGATGTCGTGGTCCATCATTTCCTCCGTGCGCTTTTGAATGGCATTCACCTTCGACACACTCTCCTGTAATTAACTACAGGCTTCGTCTCCACTAGACCACATACATGTCCCACACACAATACCACTTGCCTCGTCATCGGTGATATCCGAGTAACTCGACGTATTTTGACAGTGTTGGATGCCATGCGAGATTCATCGACTGGTGTAGACTTCACCATCGCTTCCTCCATGTCGTCCAGCCAGGTGGACACGCGCTCGAACGACGACTACAAAACAACATAGGAAATTACGTCATCACTTCCGGTGACAACACACACACAGTACGGCCACATTGTTGGACGAACAGACATGAGTTACGGTTGAATAACTTCCAGTAGCGTCACGGAATAATTTACGTAACTTGATTTTGTTGATTTCCTAATAGTCACCCTAACCTGTTTGGCACGTAAGATACTCAATGCCTGGTAGCGATCTTTGTCGGTTTTCAGTGACATATAATCGGTCGGTGACAATCCACCTAACGCCCACTGGACAACACGATCAAATCCCGTAGTCCACAGTTCAGTGCCTTTACGATCGGTCAAAAGGACACCCATTGCGTATTTGTATACAGGACCCTTCTGTCGCCCATGGACCGGACATGCACTGACACTATGATGTCATTTCACTTCGATGAGAACTTTGCGGTTGCAGACCCGACAAGCTGGATAACACACGTATTTAGGAGATAAAGAGCATGTTACGAGTGCTAGTGGGCGATAAAATGCATAAGAGCCATCACTCACTGTTTCGAGTCCTGTCAGATCAATCTCCTCGGGGCTTGCCTTGTAGTTGGCGGTCGCCATCTTGTTGGTCGTTCAGGAGTCGGCGTGAAGTTGTTCGATCGGCAGAGAGCGAGAGATGTTATATCATACTAGATTTAGGCTATGTTTAAATACACAAGCAGCCGATCCAGGAATCGAACACGTGACAGACTAGACAATGGAGCCATGCGCTGTTCATGCCTGGGTGTTATCGATAAGACACTCACCAGGCGCGTGAGTTATCTCTCACACTTGGTCAACTGTTTTTACTGAGCATATTTCTGTTTTTAATGAGCGCCTTACGTAAGCCGTCCGTTTACAGAGCACTGCATGTACGTTTTATAACAGAGTGCCTCAAATGCATGACAATAATGCCAAGTATAGTCTTACCTACTTTGCCACGCCTTGAACTCTGTCCACAATATCCTTCCGCACTAAGAACGTTTTCAACCAGACGTGCGTTACCTGTCTGCATCAAACGTCTGCGCAGTTGAGTCACGGAATTTCACAGCTAATATGGCATACACTATGTGTCGCCGTTGAGCTAGCCATGTGGATGTTAATTCCGTTTTCCATGTTATACACTTACTGAGATATTTCGCATGTAATCCGCTGCGTGCAGTCTGGAGCTTTCTCGCTGTGATTACATCGTCAAAGTATCTGGCTTTCTTATATTAATATGCCGCCTCCGCGCAACAGAAGTGTTCGCCCAATATGTAAATATTACACGGGTAGAAGTTTGAGAGGTAATGTCCAGCGCCCTTAAAGGAAATAACAACAAGGCATTAGCTAAAATCCGTTTTCCTTGTGTACACAAAGATTAACATTGTATGTAACATTTGACAACATTAAAAAAATACAGAAAAATACGTTTGTAGACAAAATTCTATTTTAAACCCGACTGTGTAGAGATTCCCGCAGAAAGTTGAAATTTAATGAGCTAGGCGATCACGTGGTATCGTGACGTCAATGCCGACTCGCGACTTTGTTGACATCTATGCATCGCCATTGTTGTTCTCTCCATTCTCTTGTAACATCATGGCTAGTGGGAGTTTCGCAGAGTTTCAAGTGAAATCATACGATTTTGAGCCACTAGCGGGAACGGTTACAGCGGATGATTCGTCTAATTCCGCTCTTTCCGAGCGTTTCAGCGACGGTAGCGAAGAAGATGATGCGGAGTCGGACAGTCACACCGACTGGTAAGCTTCAACTTCATTATAATGACACATATGGTGTGAAAACTGTCGACAACAACAATTATATCGTTTTAGTACGACGTTATATTATAAAATGCGGTGTCAAAGCTGTACAGAGAGTTAGCTAGAGGTTGTAGCTAAGTAGGTCATCGGACGAAGTAATTGTAAACAGACTTGTCAAAGACAAACTTCACAAAGTTACGAACCGTCGAACGTCGTAAGCATGGTTGTCTGGTTTATGCGGATCGAGTTTAGGACGTTATAGCTACTTACGATATCACCCCTCTGGACAAAACCCACACTTTTTTAGTTGGACAGTTGTTCGCGAGATGACCATAATATCATGACATATATAATGACAGCTCTAGATTATGTCATTTATGTGGAACAATAATTTTATTACTCTGAGTCTGACACATAACAATATAGCTACTATATAATCAAAATAAACTAAAATAAACATTAAAACAACATGCAGAACAATTGAATAATTATGGTAATGGGTTATAGCCTGAAGGGTTATGTCCTAGACCTAGGGGTTTAGTGTAACCTTAGGGGTCTTATATGTGAGATGCTACCAGTGGGTATATATGTGCCCTACGACTATGTCCATAAAAATCATAAGGACATAGCATTTTTAATCACATTTTTTGTGTGACATATTTATTACAAATCCATCAAGCAAGTTTCAGAACACAGTTTTACTGGGTTGAATCATTACAAATTCATCAAGCAAGTTTCATAACACAGTGTTACTGGGATGAATCATTCCAAATGTTGGTAACTGTGTAGATCTGGTAACACAATGTGAATCACCACACGGTGCACAGACAATGGTTATAAGCCAAAAAACACCCATGGGAATATTTCCCCTACAGGCAGATGAGAATATGGCTTCAGCAAATACCCATTGATAAACAAGTTATCTAGTCCATTTTGTTGATCACTTTACCTATGACATGCTAATAAATAGCATAGCTTCACATCTACAGACCAATTATTATCTTTACAGGGCAACTTCCCATTGAGCCGAGAAACTGCTGCACTACGACATTGGTTTGGCCAGTGCAGTTTCGGCAACGTGCGAAAAGATGACGAAGTGAAGACTCTGCCACCAAGAAGTACCTCTCCCTGGAAGGGCAGCAATCTTTCCTCAAGGGAGTCTTGTTTGTAACACCCTCCTCTGTGTCAGTGTACTGGTCGACATGGTCATCGCTGTCACTGTTGCTGCTGTCACGACTAGTCGACTCATTGTCAGAGCAAACATACTCTGGATCTGCAGCAGATGTCACTTCCTCCCCGTTTTAGTCACTCGAGTCACTAATCGGACCAGTCAACAAACTGCACTGCACACTCGTTGACCTCACTGCTGATGTCACCTGCACAGCCACCTGCTCTGATGCACAGACTGCTTGCACTCTTCTCGTGCGAGTTGATGGCCTGATGTCAACCTGAAAGCATTTGCTGCTCCTTTTTGGAGTGGATGCTGTGACTGACTCAGGTGTGGAATCCTCTGTATCACAGGAATCCGTACGAGAGCTGTCATATTCAGTTGCTGTATCTTCAGATGACCCATTCTTGGTCGACGGTGGACTATCTCGAGCTGCTGTCAGAATGTCAGCAAATAACTGAAATAACAAATGACCCTTATAGAATTTGCAAACAAATTAATTGTTGTAGGTTTCTGACAAAAGCAAACAAAATCCTGTCTTTTACCATCTTGTCAGAAAGGAGTACATCCATTTGTCTAGTCATTTGCCCAGCTTCCAAGTGTGAACAGACTGCCTAGCTGTGAAAAATACAAATTAATAAATTTATTTCAAGTTGCAAGGTATGTATTGATAAATAATTGATATCACGCTTACAGAATCTACACAGAGACATAGTTACTTTTGTTATGTTACACTTTTATGCAAACAATTACCTGGAAAATGTGACAATATATTACTTGTGAACATTTTATTTTTGGTTATAACTAATCATCTATTAAATATACAATAGATAGGTTTGCAACTTGCATTGCATTTATTGTTATTGTTTCACAACAAATGACCATTTTCACACTTGGTAGCTGGGCAACAACCCACATCCAAATGTGAACATATTTATTATTTGATAAATTTACTTGATTTTTTTAATAACATTAAGTTAAAAATCAAATAAATTCATTAATGACATTTTGTAACATCATTAGTAGAATCCTTATCCATTGATATAGTTACTATCATAACAATATGTGACTATCATAACAATATGTGACTGCAGACATGAACAATCCTGCAATACTCAATTTTATAGTCACAATAGGAAGCCTGCTCCAGGAGTGGTGTAATAATAATAATACCTATTAGTAACAATAAGTTGAACAAAGCAATATAATAACAGAAACAATGTAATAGTAACTGGCATATAATATATATACATGTTTATTAATATATGTCCCATCAAAATAGAAATTTAATTATGCTTTCTGTATCCTATTGAACTAGTTTATCCAGGTTTTATGATTGCCAACATCCATCCCATGAATAATGTGGGAGCCGAATAATGGTCCTTGGTACATTTCTGAGCTTCTGTTTAAAAAAACATCATGACTTGTGCCAGTAATTAGCAATGCACCAAGCAGTAAGGTGTAATTACACTGATTGCAATCTATTAAATTGCAGTGACATTTCTTTTGTCTTCCATTCATTCATGTTATACAGACATAAAATGAAAAATATGTTCTATCCGTAAACGTTGTTAGTAGATAATACAAGATACAATAGTTATATTTTTGTTCTAAACATTTATCTCGGTACATACTGTAGTTCCAATTCAAAATGTAATGATAATACCTTCAAATGTAATAGTATATATTGCATGATGTACATTGTCTTCGATATTCAACTGTAATAAAATGGAAACTAGGCAATAGCAATATATGACACTGTAATGTAATTCACCTGTGCACTGGAGTTATGAAAATACAAATCAATAAATTACTATTGAAATATTAAAAATTCTATAGTAACAAATGTAACAGTACTTGTGTGTTACAATAGTGTGTGTTATGAAAGCTGCTCTCTACTGTAAGAATTCTATAATAACAAATGTAACAGTACTTGTGTGTTACAATAGTGTGTGTTATGTAACAGTACTTGTGTGTTACAATAGTGTGTGTTATGAAAGCTGCATCTACTGTAAGAATTCTATAGTAACAAATGTAACAGTACTTGTGTGTTACAATAGTGTGTGTTATGAAAGCTGCATCTACTGTAAGAATTATATTTATTGAAAACATTACTTTTGAAAACTTAAACATAATAGATTATTAACTCGATGAATACATACTGTAATCTACAGGGTGTTCAATGTGGTAACCATTCAATATTAATAATAATTAATCACATCTACCTGCAAGGTTTACCAATTGCAATGGTGATCAGGGTGATATTAGGCATGGGTTAATTGCATGGGTTAATTATAGTAATAATAAGTATCCGACATGTCACATCCATGTTACCCAGTTCCTGCCATTTCCACCTAGCATGCTTTAATTACCAGTAGATCAGGTTCAGATAACTATTTTAACTGGAGGGAGAATGCAGTGGGCCAGCTGGAGGTGGCTGGTGTATTTGTTATTCATAGCAGGAAAGACCTACAAAGTGCAATGTCAACTGGTAATTAATTAGATTTGATCTTTGATCAGTTGACTCAGGCAAACACTACACTTAGTTCCTCAGTCAAGTGGAGGAGTCACAACAAAGGAGTCCAATTAGCTGGATTAGCAGACAGGTGCCAAACACTGTAATAAACTGTTTCTACAGAGAATACTGATGGGGGATAATTCTTCAGCAAGTCATTGATGACATAAGACTTTAGTGAGTCATGTGTCAGAGGAGGAGATTGCCAGCAACTGGTTCCAACTATGAGAGTGAGACAGACCACTTCCTAATTTGATAATTTTTGTTTTAAATATCTAACTTATGCATGGTACTTTATGTGTACATACATTTGATGTTGATCAAAATGCATGGCAATTTCATAAAGTCCAAGTATTGTCATTTAAAAAACAAATGTTATGTATGAAAAATAATAATTAATTTATGCAAATTCAACGTTAAATACATTTGAAAATATAATTATTCTTCCATCTGCAAATTCACATTGCAATGTTCTACATCCAAGTATTGCTTCTTACGGTTTAAAAAACTTATTATAACAGACTAACCTGACTCGGCAACGAGTATAATTTAAATAATTATTTCTTATTTGCATGTAATAGTAAATAGATTAATTAAATGCATAACTAACAAACTAGCATCAATTAATTTGTTGACGTTTTTGTTTTATTGCCTTACATTCCTGTAACCATGATAATGATAAAAACAGTCACCTGAATCGATTTGATTACACTATCAAATTTTCCACAAAACTGAGTATATGTAGATTTATTATAGTAGTATCGTGCATAACTACAACATTTAGAATATAAGATACTTAGGAAGAGTTCCGTGATATGATTGGAACCAATGGGATACAATGACAATAAGTTGAATAACTTATTTTGACACTTGACACACACGAGACCGTCCAGTCCAGGCAATATACTAGACCTACAGAATAATAATAGTAGATATAACATGTCAGAATTACCTTGATTCGTTGCCGCTTTCGGTAAGCAGACCTCGTAAATTCACCACTCGTCGAAGGAACCTGGTACCCCAAAGAAGCCATGGGTGTAGTTGCTGAGCCGGCTGTAGTGACAGCGGCAGCGGAGCCTGCAGCGGCGACTGCGGCACTGGAACAACGCTTGCGAGACCCGCTTGCCTTCGACTCGGGCAAAGCGGCCGTCGATCCTGCCCGTGCCGACGCCTGTCTTCTGCGGATTGACGGCATCAATGCAGCTTCTACTGCCGGGAATATTGTTGGGACTGCATCGCTTTTCAACGATATTCGAGCACCAGGATATCCAAGGGTTGCCAACATCTCCGGATCGCGATCAAACCAGCTTTTCTCAAAATGAGCGGAGCAAAGCCGGCTGTGTTTCGTCGGCTTGAAGTTTGCTCGCTTGATTTTTGCGATCCATTTCTTCAATAAAACTGGATCCGTAAGGAACCGAAAAAAATGGTGTGTTGCTCTATGTTTAGAAGAGTTTGCATTACAACCGAATGCCGCACAATGAACCATGATGATATTCGCATTACACAGCCACCTCTGCTGTCATATTGCTGAGAATGAATGTAAACAAGCGGTCGCTGTATCGGCAGAGTCAACTCTGACGTCACATCTCGGCATCCCGAAAAGCGCGCCAAATATATGCATATTCGAAAATGTCCGGATGTACAGCATAAAATGTGGAATTTCTAATTCTTCGATTTTGGGGGATTTTGTTGGCTTGGTGGACATGGAAATATATAGCAGGATCTAATTTAATATGAATTCAAGCAATAGATGTTTTTATTCCCTTTAAATTGTACATCCATATTCACCATATGTTGACACTGTCTAACGTTAGCACTGACTGCACACACTAAGTTCTTATCTTCTCGTTGCCTGGCCGTCTCCCAAGGGTCTGTCCTCGGTCACTGACGTCTGTTTTCTGATAAGCCGCGCTCGCGCATTGTTATCTTCCTGATACTTCGCCGCGTCATGTGCTCGGGTTAGGGGTACTCGGTAATTGCCAGCTGTTCCATATGTCACGAAACTCCTTGCTGATATCACTTGTACTTTACATCTGTCTATACAATGTGTCTGCATATCAATAATAATATATGTATCGTTCGTTTGTTACATTAAATTCATTCCGTACACACCATAAACTATGTCTATTTCAATACCTTGGGATGAGCTCCGAGAGCAGTGGCGTCAACGTGATGCACCCGGTGATGCAATAATGTAAGTAACTACACTTTCGCAAAGTATATTATATAAATATACATTTCTCTCTTTGCTTTGTGTCATTCGTTTTACACGACTAGGTACTTACTTCATGTGAGGATTACACAGTGTTCTTAGATGTTAACCTGCCTGTGAAGTGAATGTTTTACCGATAGTTCTATCATCTTCTCATTGCTTTATATCATACGTGTTACACGTTCATGTACATAGTTACCTCATCACCTCTTCTTTCCATTTCATTAGCCTTTCTTACGCTTAATTACCCTCAATTCATTCATCACATCTAACAGTTGTCTATATCATTTGTTTAGCAATGAAGACGATGCTATATCCAGTATCACCTGCGACAGCGACAGCAGTTCTGCCTCGGTGTGGACGTAAAGTGTTCAACCATTATATAACTACTATTAATAATACTAATTGTACTAATACATGACCTACTTCACAGGATGCTCATTCTCCACGATGTCATTTACATCCTGTACCATAGTCCTTCCTTATCTCTACCCGTCTATTGCCCTATAGTCTGCCCTCTTATCGTGTCGCCTAGTAACGTGGTGTCTGGTTACATCACTACCGTATTCCAACCGACTGTACCTCGTGCAGACGAAATGGGTCAATGTCTGTGTTTTCAATAGGCCTCCTGTAATATATATATAATATATATATATATATTATGCTTTAACGTTCCATTCATACAGTCCGTTTTCAAAGTTTCGATATATGTTCCAGGGAAGAGGAACTACGCGATGAGCACGACTTCTGTTTCCGTCCCGTCATGCGTCAACTACTGGCCACACGACCGCTCTACGATCCACCATCCCTGTGGTACGATCTGGATGTTGTCCCCGTTGACACCGGCGACTGCGAGACCTGGTAATGTGACACTGACACTGAAGATGATGGCTTTGTCGATAAATAAAACATTGTTCAAATTTGCAATATGTTGTTTTGTTGGTTATTACTTATACACGTTAGGAATCATTCTTTCATACATACAGCAAACATACGCTACGTCCATCCACGTGACCCAACTTCCAACAGTTTTTAAACTTTGATATATATGCTCTTTCTTTCATTCCTCGTTATACACGATAAGACATAGGAAGAATTAATCTTACATACATGCATCCAAAACACATCATCAACCATTCAGTATCCTTAATTATCTCTACTGACCCACCTTCCAACAGGTTTTAAACTTTGATATATGCTCTTTCGTTCATTCCTCGATATACACGATAGGAATTCAAGGGGTACTCACTCCACTCTCTTCCGCCAGGTGGTACACTACATCCGGTCACGTGACTACACACATACACTCACACACAAATAGATACCTGAGACAGGTGCCATCTTAGAATTTCCCCATTGGGACCCCGGACCCACTACGGCGACTCATCCAAAAATCATCTCTCACTACTCACGTAGTCGCATAGAGCTGCCATTATACGGAGTTTGGTGAGGTATACATCAAACGGTTCCTTCCACAGCACATTCCAGAAACCGTACGTGTTTAGTACGACATTTCCCTTGGGCGCACAGTACTCTTCCAATTTCTGGAGTACTTTCTCGGGGCGATCTTTGTCGCTTTCTTCTGCCAACACAAAATGATCGTATACTGTGATAAAATCTAGCCCAGCACAGTTAAGAAACATTTCCACCTGGGTAGCATTCGCTTTCTTACTTTTCTCCTACGCCGCCAAGTATATTTAAAGCTGTCGCTTCCATTTCATGAACGAATCCGCAAATTTCGGATCGATCACATCTAACTTAGGCGGCGCGCGAAATTGTGCAGCATCAGCCATAGCCTGAGGTCACGGCGGGTCAATGGCCAGTACTTTTAAGCAGTCGCCGCGATGGCGAAATCAAAAGTCGTTTACCGTTATGATGTGCCGGAAACTGCTCTCTTTCTTCCTGTTCGTGATGGCTGTCGGGGCTCGTGATTCGCTGCCACCATGTTGATAACTCGTGTTATTTCATTAAACAGCTTAATTCCAGCAGATACATATATACACATACCAAATCGTCGTGCTGTTTAGTTCCAGTGTCGCGGGGAGAGTGAGTCAGTCCAAAGTGCCACTAGCTCGTCGGCTAGATGGCCGCATTAGTGGACGCATGTCATGTTTCCGGTCTACACTAACGGTATCTCTTAACAACGTGTATATAATAAACTTTGTAATTATTATTGCACATAATTATGAAACCAGTAGTAAATTTTAATTCAATTTATATTCGATATGAACCGTGAACTGGCAACGATAACGTTAATAATGAATCTCAAAGTAAACATAAATACATGCATTTACAAACACAAATAAGTAGGCGAACCATAGACACCATGACCGCTTTTCTCGCTTTAATTGCTGTAAACTTATCAATAATTTCCTTGAATTTGTGTGTTCGTTTTACAGTCGTCCTCTCTGCTGAGGATGGTCAAGCTACCGACGCGATCTTGTCCAAAAGTAGCTCGCAGCTGCGAAGAATGTGTCATGTGTTGGGAAAAGGCCTACATTTTCACCGTATAGTAAAATGAAAGAAAGCAGCTGTGGTGCATTTTGTAGACGCAGATCTCCGAATGGAATTATGTTCCATCGAACTCGATACGTGAGACTGTTCCAAGATTGTTACACTTTTTGATGGAGATTGGCTTTGTGCGTCTGGAAACATCGCATCTGAGCGGGAACACACGAAAATTGAGCAAAACTAGTGTTCTTGCAACCGACTTGCGGTGTTACGCCATAGCACAAGGGGTTACGCCTTGTTCAAGTATACGACTCCTGGTGGTCATTTCATAAGATGTAGATATATTGTGTATGTGACGTACTGCCCAGTTGAAAGCCAAATTTGGCATTCATTCCTTCAGAGGAGTGAACCTCTTACTATTTCATACAGGAGCTGGTCCAGAATACGTTCTGATCGCGACACGCATTTTCTTCTTGCGTATGATTCAGGGGGTCAATCACTGTAGATCACGAAATCAGACGGTTTGTTGGCTCGTCTCCTGCTATAATTATCTGGACATTATTTGCTGTAGTTGTACCATTCCCCTCTGAACTTGTACGAGTTCCCCCTTTCGTGCATCGCTTCTTGCATTTCTCCACAAAGCTTTGGCAACACGACGCTGTGAAGCAACCGCCCGCACGTACCTATGCTTTCTCGGACAGGTTCTCAAGTAGCCAACAATGTCATAGAAGCAATCGTTAACAGCTGCGTCAGTACACAGGCATCCCAGGAACTCCAGCAGGTGTCAACTCCCGCTTGACTCTGGTGCGGCCTCAATTTATTCAGTCGAAGAGTTGAACGTGCGAGAAAGAGATAATAGCTAGGTTTCAAATATCCCAAAGAATGTCACAAGTGGTTCATGACTGTATGAATTAACAACCTGGGTCCAAATCCAAACTGTGATTGCCACATTGCTGTGATTTATTTATCACGTATACTGTTGCAAACTAACAACACTAAATAAATAAATCCTTATCAACAACACGATCATTAGATGCAGAACACGTTTATCTTGTGTTCCCGAGAACTAACGACGGCAAACATATCGTCTGCACCACACTGTTCTATAAATAGCCGCAGACACCAAGCGTCGGCCGACAAAATACTTCTGCCGTGGAATTGCACAATCTATACAATGCCCCTTGAATTACCATGTAACAATTACCTAGTCGACCAACTCACAGTGACGTTCAGACTGAATTCTGAATTAATTGCACATGTATATTTTATTCGTTTTATACACGTCAATAAAACACATGAATCTTGATACCAGCTAGAAGACCCAGTAATATAATGCGTCCAGCTAGCCGCAATGACTGAGCGGCCGACATGACTGCACACACATCTACGACCAGCGGCGCCACATGGCGAGTTAGAAAACACCCAACACAACAGCAGCGCTCCAACTGGATAAGCAGATAACCATATTCTGTAATAGGGAGCATTATTATTTCGTTTTGGATGCGAACATTGCTCTCCGTTTTTTTGATAATTAGTTAATATGTCACAAGGGCAGACGAAAGCTATGGTTAACGGGCAAGTATAAAACCCTGATATAAATGCTATGTAAAAGTAAGTTTAACTTTCAAAAACAAAACATCTGATTATGGCATCGTGAAACTAATGCGTCGTCCCTCCCACCGGCACCGTTAAGACTTGAAAATGGCGGACGAACCTTACGATCCTTACGAGCATCAAACTCAAAATAACAACCGTTCTGGACGTCATAAGTCGCCTATGGAACGGTATGTACATTTAGTTAAAGTTGAAGGACGAAATAATATAGTTATGAAAGCATGATGTTTGAAAATATATCTCGTAACTGCTTAACGCGATTTTGTTTCACGCCGGCAAGCGACGCGTGGTTCGGCGACTTTCTTTTGTCTACGGTTTAGTTTCTTATTTTGATTACTACATGACGAGTACATGTTTTTAAGTGTGAAACTAGTCGCTGCTTCAAAATGTATAATATAAAATGCGCGATTATCCAAATCATGTGTTACATTAAAGTTATTTAGTAAGTTCAATTTAGTCGGCTTTAAATTTTTATTACGAAACGTGAACGATTTTGACTGTCGATGGCGATGCTCTTCATCATGGCATCTTTATCATGATTACGTCTGTGGAACAATATTAGGGCCATAATTCCACCATGCTATGTGATGTTATTTTGCATTGTGCAAATGTTATCATGCCTGATGTCCTATTATTTATTATAAAGTGCGAAAAAGTACAAACAAATTGACCAAAAGACCTTTCAAATTCAGGGTGACGAATAGGGTTATTTGAATATCAGGACACTATTTTTAGAGTATGTTTAATTCAGATTGGGAATAAAAAAGGTTAATTTTAAGTTCTATTCCTGTGTTAATGTGCTGTAAGGAAAATGCGATTATAATTGATATGGACTAAAATGGTCAAGATTGGGTAATTGTACCCTGTTCACTCTACAAACAGAGGCTTTGAGCAGGTTCAGTTAATCCACGTCTATGCGCATTAACTAATCCGATTCAAACATCCTGTTGCGTTCACACTGCAACATCTTGAACAGGAGTGGGCCCGTCAACTAATGCGGTTGTTTCTGTTAGTGACCGCAATGCATCGCACAATAGTGGGTCGGCGTGGCATTAATTAGGTCAACTGATGCTCACAGCTACCACCTACGGCAAAAATATCATTGTATTCCAAGATGGATTGACTATCGAAGAAATTACTGTACTTCTCCAAGTTTATCACATTGTGAATGCATATGTCAGTTAAAAAGTCGTCGGCTGAGAGAGTGGAGCTTTCAAAAAGCGGCATCCCGTTGTTACTGTCCCTGTATACTGATATTGATGCAACATCAAAGCAATCTGGTCATGCCCTGAATCCGTCATTTAGGCTTCAGCCGACGATTCAGTCAAGTATATGGCTGTTCGGCATGAACTCGCCCAACTGGTGCTAGACCCTCCTCCCTCTCTCCAGATGTCAAGGAACACCACAACCGCATCAGTTGACCAAGTCACTCCTGAACTGTTGCCTTTTCTTGGATGTTGTTTGCACGCATGATGTAGATGTGGAGGCAGCCAACGGTCACCGGCCATAACATCTATACATCAACCAATGATCAGGTCATATTTTATGCGAATTGGCACTAATCTGCTTTGCGTTCACTCTAGCCATTTGAATCGGAGTAAAACTAAACTGGTGTGAAACCACTTCAATGAGGTGGATTAGTTTAAATCACTGATCAATCCGGTTTAGATTTTGCAGTGTGAATGCTCTACGGGTTCGAAACCGGCTACACACTGGTTTAAAACTAGTATGAACGGGGTATTAGAGAAAATATAATCTGTTAACTTTTGTAGATGTGTGCCACTTTCCAGTAATGTATACTGAACAAATGTAGCTGCATCGGCATGAAGCCGAAGATGTTTTTGTCTTAACTAACACTCTTGACTGAACAACATATGATATTTGTTTTCTACGATATTCTGCTGTATGACTTAGTTTTATGCAGTTAAGCCAGTTATATAATGTTAATGCTTATAACAATGTCTTTTGTAGAAGTCGCAAGTCTAGGTCACGATCTCGTTCACCCCGCGATCGTGATTGGAAGAAGTCAGAGCGCAGACAAGATCGGGACCATGGTCGCAGCAGTCGGGGACATGGCATGAGGGAAAAAGATGCCAAAGTGAGGCTGTACGTCTCAAACATTCCCTATGACATACGGTGGCAAGACCTGAAGGATGTCTTCCGAGAGAAAGGTACTTTTTGTCTTCTAATAGTACTGGCTATTTTGCCGGCTACTCATGTGGTACCATGTGTTGGGTTCTGTGTTAAAATCTACTTAACGTTTTCCTCTTAGACATCTTGAATCTTGCGTGCCAAACTTTCATGGATTAATCTACGACTCCACAAATACAACCTAAGTCATATCTTTTCAAAATACCCCATATGTATGTCAAGAATATCACCTTAAGGCCAGACACGGCAGGTAAATATAATTATTTTTTTATTGGTACAAACAGTTCAATTTTTGTTGCTCAATGCATGAAATGGGTCTTACGGGGTAAAATATATTGAACTTTTTTTAGCCAGACCCCCATTTCCATGGTAAAAAACATATAAAAATATAGTTATAATTCTTGCAAATCCATGTTCTCTGTACATTCTATTGTGCAATAATCAGAGCATCTTTTTAAATGTTGTGTTTTTATTTTTAAAATGTGTGATCATTGCACACAGTAGAGTATGCTGAATGCAACAGCATTTGTAGTACATATGTTCATACCATTTTTTTTTTATGTGTACACATTTGTTCTTTGATGAAATGGTTCATCAATATGGAAGAATAATAACATAGTCACTAGTTGGAAAAGCTATAAATAATGATCTTCCTTCTACTATTATTTGTTTTTATTACTCGTATTTTGATTACACATAATAATCTGAACAGTTGTGATAATAATTATTTATTAAGTAGCATTACCACAGCGGCCGCCGCGGCTGTTGGATCTGGCCAGTTTTGAGGCTAAACTACGACAGGTCACCGGTCACGCAGCCTTTACATCATTAAGTCCGCGTTAAAACTGGAACGGCAAGATAATGTTCTTTACAATGGCATAAAGTTTTAAAAAGTATTCCTTTATTTGACGAACTTATCGTTCGTGATTGAGCGATGATACGCGCCAAAGGTGTCATGCCGACAGCGCTCCGCGACGGTACGGTTTTCGCAATAACAGGTCGCGGCAAATTGAAAACCCGCACTTGTAAACCTATTTGGATCGTCATGAGATCTGCTCGACCAATTAGAAGACGTGTTCGTCTTCACTGCAGTCGTTGCACGAAGTTTCTGCATTAAACCAAACGAAAGTTATGTCGAATTATCGTATAAACATGAATTTTTGGTAGTGTTATCGCCTAAAATTCAAGTTCGTGTATATACACCTACGCGTCAGTTTCAGACTGTTCAGGTGATATATGTTATGTGATATTTTAAAAAGGTTTACAAGTGCGGAAATTGCATTTTGTGCGACCTAGTTGCACGGTTTTCGAGAACGCCACCGCAGACGGTGACGCTGTGCTAAAAATAGTAACATCCGCCTGGTAACGTCAGCATGCTGCTGGATATCCGCCAGGCGGACAATCGCGTTGCGCTGGTTGTCCGCTATTCGGATTTGGCGCCTAGCTGTCATACAGGCAATCCCTATTCACAGTACGCTGGCTACACTTAATGATTGATTTTAAACTTGAAATTCATAAACTTATATTCCAACCTTACTCTGTTAAATATTAAATAAGAACTTGTTACATTTGTTGTTTGCTTACTAGTAGTAATAACTAGCCAGTTTAAGATTGGTATTTCCACCATTATAATATTTATTTATTGCCACAATTATATTATTGATGTGTATAACTATATATTATTTAATTAATAATTATATATTCCTATTTATATAACTATTGTAACAACAGAGACTAGCAATAACATTTGAGTTGTTGATGCAATTATTCATTACTCTGTGTATTTAAATGCAGGTATCTCTCAGGTCCATGACACTTTCTGCAATTCACTTTGCTAAGTATAATTCGTATAGACAATAATTATGCAAAGTGGGAATTAAGTGACATCTAATGATAGTAATTAAACTCTTTATATAGTACTATGATAAGAAGTGCTAAACGTTAAATGATAAATTGATAATGCTTTTGAAAATTTTTATAACACGAATGAGGATACCAAATTTACTATGTTTGCCATTTTATTTTATGATAATTACATTAATCAATTATGTAAATGGCAAATAAGTGAGTTCTAATGAAAATGTTTGTGCTGTACTATTTTACAACATGCCTCAAATAGTAAAGATGTGCTTTTGGACAAAAATTGGGATTCTACATTTAATATGTCTGCCATTTTATTTTATGCAAATTACTCCACAAATTATTCAAATTGTGGTAATTAATTGATAGCAATGAAACAGTTTATGCTGTACTATTGTAAACGCCATTACTGAGTTAATTACATGCTCAAAATAACAATTTCTTCACAAAACATTGGGAATCCTCATTCAATATGGCCGCCATTTTGTAATAATTATGCTAATGATGCACCAATTTTGACAAAAAATTGGGATTGAAATTAACTATAATGAAACAAGATATATTACATTTTCTGATACCCTGTAAATATACTCTAAACAATTAATGACATGACATGATTTGCATCTTGTTACAGTCTATGATTCAATATGTCAGCCATATTATGCTAATTAGGTCATGAAATATGCAAATTAGGTCAACGAAAATGCAAAAAATGAATTCCTCGTGTGAAAATACCTATATATGCAAATTTTGAAGTAATTACCTCAATTAATTACTTATCTGTTGTGAAAACAATGACAAAAATGGTAAAATAGGGGTACACCCTGGAAATACTGTGACCCTATTCTTTCTGTGTTATTTTTCATGTTCACCGAAAACCCCTGGGGTAGTAACATTTCCAACTTAATAACTTTGTCAGTAGTTGTCCGATTTTCATGAAATAAAAAACATTTACTTAAGAAGAAGAAGCTCCTTACATGCATAACAAAACATGTTTAGGTAATGCAGTTTTTATTTTTCATGTGGTAATGCTACCTTAAGTATTATTAACACTATTACTTGTGTTGGCTTTTTCAGTTGGGAATGTTGTTACATTTGTTGAAATCTACGAGTCCCCTGAAGGCAAGTCCGTTGGAGCTGGGTAAGTGTCCAACATCACTTGTGAGTGGTGTAATTCATGGTTAGGGTTGTAAGGATACAGTACCCTCATGATACATGAGTCACAATACATATCGCGATACTACTAAAATTAAAATGGTGTTACAGTGTAGTTGTTGTGGCTGTTATACTGTGTTCTCCTGGGTGAAACGCATCTGGATTCAGGAACACGACAATAACATATTTTTAAATACTTGCTTCAATATGTGCATTTTAAAGAGTTTAAGCTGTTTCTTTGGTGATAGGAGAAATAAATGCAAATGTATGTTAGCTTGTAACAATTTTGTTCATTCATCCAAAGTGAAGGGGAGCATAAATTTTTAATATTTTGACGATATATCAGTGTGCGACGAGCATATCGAATCGATATGTAAGTACCAAAGGATGTGTTTACGTGATATATGTTGACACATTGGTTAACTCTACTGGGTGGATGGCCTTCTTAGTTTGCAACCTGTTGCTTGCATTAGAATTTGGGTATCTCGACAACCAATACATGAATATACATTAAATGAATGTGTAAATAAAATATGTGCTCTCCAGCAATTTACAAATTCGCTGCCAGAGACAGGACCATAGTGCAACTTTGATAGCTGATAATGATTTGTGCTGGTGGCTAGTTACATGTTCATTTTAAATTTTGCGACATTGATGTTTGTTCATTGTTACTACCAAGTCTTGATGTTTGTGCTTGTCTGCATGTACAGAGTGATAGAGATCCGCGGTGCAGACAATGCCCTCAAGGCCATCGAACTTCTGCACAAGACGCAGATCAACGGTCGAAGTATCATTGTCCGAGAGGTCAGTAAGACATTTACAGAATTTATAGAACTATAAACCAGATATTAGTAGCTATATCTAGTTACAATTTTGTAAACCCTTTGCAAATGTTGTGATGACAGATAATTGCAATTTCATATTTTTTTATTTTGTGACTAAATTCTGATTATACTAACCAATGGAATACTGAGTAGACTGAGTCCCAAACCAACAGTGGTGGATGGCACCATCACATAACGGTGCAGGCATTTGATTCAAAATGTGAATGACATGAATGAATTGTTGAAGTTAGATCGATAGTAAAAGTACAAATTAAAGTTGACACAAGCATGTTTGGAAGGGTATAACCATGGCGTAAGTCAGGGTTCGGGTTAATTGTAATTCGTCATTGTGTAATTAATTACAATTACGGTGTAATTGTAATTGAAACATTTGGAAGTATCGTAATTGTAACTGATTTTGTGTGTGTCATAATTGTAATTGCCTTAATTGTTCAATTACAATTCAATTACTTTCCCATAGTTTCTCCAGTTGTGGGTGAAAATCCCAGAACTGTTTTTTTATTTCATGAAAACCAAGGCTGTTTCCCTCTGAAATCACCTTCCCTCTCATACTCCCCATTTTTGGGGGTGTTATAGTCTAACAGTGACTCTTTCTGGTGAACATGGACAGATAACACCTGTCTGCCTGTCCTGGCACAGTCATGTTGCATAAAGCATTTAGCAGTGTCTTTCCAAACAATCAATTACCCATGGACAGGCACTTACTTATTGACTTGGCACATTGGAAGCACTGATAGAGAGATAAAAACATGGATTCTCTTCCATTGGGGAGGGCATATAGAGCTGACCCATTGAAGCACTAGCTCTAGCAGTAGCAGGCTTCAGCAGTTGACAAGTGTCCAGTAGGAGGCCAAGAACAAACAATAGGCCTGTGGTCCAGTGCTACACAGGCTAGCTGTACTAATTGTAATTTAGTTAAATAAGGCTGTGCACTAACACTATCCTTTCACTGTGGCAGCCATAACCATCACTGCGGATATATGGACAAATAAATCGATGCATGCCTGTATCGGTATAACTAGCCATTTCACTGAAGACTTCAAATTTAAAAGTGTCATGCTGGGTTGTCAGCGATTCAAGTGGTCACACACTGCTGAAAACATCCTGGCTGCCTACCAGCAGGTTGTGAGTACCTACAATATCGATAACAAGGTCATCGCAGTGATCACTGACAATGCTGCCAACATGCTTAAAGCATTCGTCACGTTGCTAGGAACCTACCATGAAGCTATGGATAATATTGATCCTGATGATGAAGACAGCAGCGAATATGACATGGTCACGTCCTTTGACGTCCTTGGCGAACATGTATCATGTTTCCTACACACGCTGCAGCTGGTGGTGAAAGATGGTCTGCAAAACATTGGGGCTGTGTCATCGACAATCGCCAAGGCATCAAAGATGGTGAGCTACGTTCAAAGATCGTCTCTGGCATCTGATCTCCTGGAAGGTGGCCCAAAACTGCAGGCGAATAACGACACATGATGCTCAAGTCAATCATTCATGTTGACACAGCCAAGCTGAATAAATTGGACTGTCCAACAAAACTGACCAAGTATGAACTGAACATCATTCGTGAGATCACTGATATCCTGTCGCCATTCGAAGCTGCCACAAGTCAGTATGAGGGGCAGAACATAGTCACATCCAGTCTTGTCGTCCCATGTGTCAGCAGTCTCGGCTGAGATGGAGGAACTGTCGTCCACTTACAAATCCAAGATGGTCGCCATACTAAGATTGTCCATTGACAAAAGGCTATCACAGTTTGAGGAGGCTGATAATTATCAACTAGCAGCAGCGCTCGATCCTCGATGGAAACTAAAGTTGTGTAACTGAGAAAGTCCAGCAATTGATTCCAGCACTTGACACATCAAAGCTAACAACAGAAGCTGCATCTCCCCCCAAGAAAAAGTGCAAGCTTTTCCGCTTCATGGGTTCCAGAGCTGGGCCAGCATCTCCCACCACACAGACACCATCACGAGTAGCAAGGTATTTGTCACAACCCACTATCGGGGAGGACTCTGACCCTCTGGTATTCTGGAAACAGAACCAGGAAACATCCAGAACTATGCATTCTCGCCTCCAAATACCTGTCAATCACAGCGTCATCTGCCCCAGTGGAACGGCTATTTTCCATTGCTGGAAAAGTGTTAAAACCAGACAGGTGTCAACTGTCAGACTAGGTTTGAGGAACTGATGTTTCTGAGGTGCAACAGTCACCTCCGATGAACAATGAACAGCATCTATCTAACAGATATGATCATGTGACTGTGATGTGTGTTGTATGTATTGTTATGTATGTTGTATCATCATGCGATTGTATACGACATGTAAGTTTGAATAAAGAGCCTCAATGAAAGTTTGCTTTGTGATCTGTTTATATTATTTTGAGCGAAACAAAAATCCATTGTAATTGACAATTATAATTGTAATTGGCAATTATAATTGTAATTGAATATATATTGGGATGGTAATTGTAATTGTATTTGAAATGCAAAATAATTGTACTTGTAACTGTAATTGAAAATTATCCAGTCATGTAATTGTAATTGATCAATGTAATTGACCCCAACCCTGGCATAAGTAGCCCTACTGATTTGTCATTCCTATCAATAGTTTAGTGTACTCTCAATTATAGTTAAATTTGTTATTGAGTACTAATATATCAATTTATTACATGGGCAGATGATCTCGATAATACATTTTCAATGGCCATTTGACATGCATGCTCTCATCACCAGCGCCGATAAATCCCGTTATTACACTGTCATGGACTACTTTAAGGCTAGGGGCTGGTCGAAAAGAGGCGTATACCATATCTCCCTTAATATTAAACAAATCTTGACTAAATTTGCTACACTTGTTAATTATGTGAAAACAAGCAAAAATATGAAATCACAGCTCGTTTGCATAATGGTTGCCATGGTAACCGAAAATCCTGGAATGACTGGCATGCGTTTCCAATAATCACTATTCTGAGAAATATATTAATCCCACATTGATTATTTTGCATTCTATGGCAACTAGGATGGTTATTGTATACAATAAGGGTGTTTTAGACGATTGATTATGTATTTTCAACATGTTATGACCAAACACAACATTATTATATTTTAGCAAGACACATTTTTTTCATTGTCACTGGATACCAGCACCCCATATAATATGACAATATTCCCAACCACCTTATTGTATGTCTTAACATACAGGGAACAATTATTGAAAATTTCATGAGTGTATCTTGTATACTTTTCCTGTTCAGGTTTTTTTCCGTACGGAACATATGCCAAAAATACAATGTTGAGAAAAGGGCAAAAAACTAAAACAACTTTTGTAAAGTTGATGTGTCATCATGACGTACATCAGTAACTACCTATCAAACATCTTATTGTGTGCACTGCAATACTGGGAATAACTGCTGAAAATGTCATTCATGTATATCTAATAGTTTTATTGTAATAATGTTGATACAATTGACATGTGCTAAAAAATTAGTGTCGATAAATATTTGAAAAACAATGACTGGTATCATTGAGGTGTGAAAATTCTGTTATTCACTACCACATAAACACTGTATTGTATTTATTTCAATGCATGCTTTTAATTTGATCAGTTGAAAGATTTACCAGATGGCTGCCAGACTCACTTGAAGTTAATATTATATCAGTATTCCAAGAAACATATTTAAACATGCATTAATGTACTTCAATGTAACTAACTAACATTGCAATGTAATTGGCATTGTAATGTAGAATACAACAGTTTTTACAATGTCCACTATCCACTCTTGTGGCTCGTCCTCAATTCCTCCTTTAGTCGACAACATGCCCCGAGTCTCTTCTCATCCATGTGCAGTCCAATAACCAAGTGGTTGCTTGCAAACTCAGGCTTCACAACTGAAAGAAGAATTCATTGATGTAGCAAGTGTAAATAAATGTTCCTGTGGCAAGCTGTGGTGCAAAAACAGGTATTATTAGTTGTTTACTTGTGAAAAACAAACAACTTACACAACTCATTTACGAATGACACGATAGTAACAAAGATATACTGAATTGAGAAATATATTTAAATTAAATAATCAATCAATCAAATTGATGTTTTTCAATTTGGAAAATATCTGTCGCAACAATGTTAACATGACTTGTCTTGATAACAAATTATTATTGATAACAACTTGCATGTGACTGCATGCCCGGCCCATGGCCATAGCCCATGACAGCATTGCAGAGCCAGTGGGCGTAGCTATTGATAAAATATTACGTTATCGTTTTCATTCTACTCACGTACCCAATTCAATCCTGCTTTTAAACTGACACAGGGTAGTATCTTTTTATAGCAATATCTGCCACAATGGTCCAGCATAATAATCTGATTACCAACAAGATCAACATTGTCAACATGAACAACGTGTCAACGGAACGAACACAAAAGAAACGAGACCGTAACTGTCACGATTTTAAATAATTTTCGCATTGATGCGAATTTATATTAATCTTAGCTTAACTAATACATACTTGCACACTGGTCTTCACTGGTTTACTGCCTCCTGCCATGTTCCATATGTGCTTTTGAATATCAAATCCATCGGCTTCAACAAACGTAATGCAGGACGACACCATTGTTCTGTCTGACCAGTCTGGGGGGCGCGGCCCGCGGGAACGCCACCGATTGGTTGCCGCGAGTATATACAGAAGCTCATTGGCTAGCTAGTGCATGCATTATGATAATGAGTATTTAAGCGCTTTTCTACGTTGTTTTGACGGGGGAATGGGGTCAGGCATTACATTATACACATTCAGGGACTGTCCAGACGCAGAGTTGAGATTTTAGCTGTCTGTTGATACCCGACATCGTGGCATTGCGCCGTCGCTTCGCGTTACAATCGAAGCAAATAAATGGCGTGTTTTGTGCATATCAGTCGGATAACGTGATGGTTTTTATAGTTCTGGACCAAGGGGCATGCAACAAAGTACTCGTTTTCGTGTATTTCTAATCGGTAATTTATAGTGAAATTTTCAGTCAGGCCGCGCAAGATATCAAAGTGTGTACGAAAATGACGACATCCAAAAAGTATCCAAAAAAAATGTCAACCCGCGCCTAGCCTTAAGCTGGTATTGTACTGGTCGCATGTACTCATGGGGGGATTTGGGATATCGCAAGAACAGTTTCTACTGTTACCAATTCTTTTTCATTTGTAAACATACAATATTAACCATTTCAGTACGACAGACCGGATTTCCGGCCGCACTGTCTGTGATGCTTCAGTACGACAGGCCGGTTATTCGGCATTGACGATGTCTGCTATTCAAATCGTTTTTACTCATAATTATCCACTACATGAAGCCACTTGTTGTGTACAGTTGTCAAGGCGAAAAAATTAGCTATTCAGCAGTGGTCATCATTTATTATCGCTCAGTAATGGTTTACAGAGATTTTTGCGGTTTTTAATGATGGATTATAAAAATCTGCGGTGGCCACAATAAATCCATTACTTCAACTAGTGATTTACCATCGTATGGTTTGGACAGATTATTTGATAGTTTTAGCGAAGAATCTTCGATCGACACAATAACGATGTTGGCGAACTTAATATACAACTGCGTTCAGCAACTGCAAAAAAATGAAATCTTGGCGGCCATCTTGGATTGTTGGTTACCATGACGACGGAATATAAAATGATTTGACTCACTGATTATTATACTTTCTGAAAATATATAAGATTCCTATTCATAAAATGCATTTTTGTTGCTCAATTTTGAATTGAAGTGAGGTAGTCCATTGTCTTGCATATTCACTGGGAATGCAGTATTCAGTGGTCACAGCTGGTCAGGGCTGTAGTACTGAAATGGTTAATCAAGCTTGGTGGAGGTCCTGTGCATAGTTTTGATTGTGTGACATAGGCAAACCATGGCGTACTGGATCCGTCAGTTCTGTTTGCTTTGTTGCCAGGAACGAGAGAAGGATCGAATGAGACACCAGAAGATGATGCGGATGGACGAAATGGGAGATGGCAATGGGATTTTGGGCCCTGGCATTGGTGCCGGCATGGGTGGCAACATGGGAGGGGGTGGCGGGGGCAACATGGGCATGGGAAACTGGGGAATGGGCGGAGGGGGAATGGGACCATCGGGGGGCATGGGAGTTGGCACCGGCGGAGGGGGCATCAACATGGGAGGGGGCATGGCGATGGGTAACGTCGGTGGCATGGGAATGGGGACGATGATGGGGAACATGGCAGCGAGTCCTGTCAGTAACATGGGAGGGGTGACGGGAGGGGGCATGGCCAACTCGGCCGTCTCTAGCATCAACCCCCAGGTCCTGCAGCAGCTCGGCATTGAACCCAACTGTGTCACCGACCAGGTGTTTGTTGCCAACGTAAGTACTGCATGGTAATAATATATAACATAAATGGTTGATGAGCCAGTAACATCAATCTTGTATGTTGTTGCTGTCTCCTCTTTCCCTGTATGTCTAGGGTAAGGGTGACCTCGATACTGGCAGGGTCCATACGGGGCCTTGAGATCCTTGAAAACCTTGAATTACACTAAGCCCAATTCAAGGCCTTCATATCCTTGAATTCTGGCTTGCAGCCTTGATTATGCTGTGCCTCTGGTCTTTGTTCACTGGTAGCCAGTGCATTCCCTGCTGATCTCAACCTGAGACCCAGCTTGCCTTATTTGCAGGGACACTGAAAATCGGTTTTGAAATGGAATTAACCTTTTGGAATGGAAATTCTGCAATTGTGCAAAATGGATGGAATTCTGCGTAATTTACATTTTGACGTAGGATTTGTTTTTGAACGGAAACTCCGTAAACGCGGAAAGAGTAATAAGAGCAATAATCCTAACATTAAAGCCAGTTTATTCTTGGTTAAATAGCCTTGAATTTTGTGTCTGTCTATCATTGTGTATGGATGGACCCTGTATTGGTCCTTGATTCCTGTTTTCTTTTTCTTCCCCTCATTATCTGGTGTCAAAATGGCTTTGATCACATTGGTATAAGCCATTTATTAAAACATTCATGACTGCTCTTTTTATTCCAGGTCAATTTCTGGTTTAAAAGTATATTAACTTATAATTACTTTATTTTAAATTGTGAGCAGCACACATAGCTTTACAAAATTAATGATAAGCTCCAATCAATAGCCCAGTTTTTTAAAGCTTTGTATGTATTTTTATTATGTACTATAAAATACATTTTTGCTACATATTATTTTCCCTTTGTATTGCAAAAATGTAACACACATGGTTTTAAAAACTGTGAAATAGTTTCTCATCACCACCCTGGTGCAAGGTGAAAGTGTAACTTGAGTGTGACAGTCTGAACCAGCAGTAATGTTTGTCATCCCTCCACTGGTTGCAGCTCGACTACAACGTGACAGAGAGCAAGTTGAAGGAAGTGTTTCGCATGGCCGGGCGCATAATCGACGCAGAGATCCGTTATGATAAGGAGGGCAAGAGTCGCGGCATTGGCCTCGTCAAGTATGAGTACCCAATGGAGGCCGTGCAAGCAATATGTATCCTTTACAATGTTATACACATGATGGCACTGTTGGCAGAGGTAGAATGAATTGTGAAAGTGGGCCATGGTTCCATGGCCCCTCTCCGCAAAACATACCACTGTCCCACCCCCACCTACTGGTCTTGTTTTGACATAACTTGTAGCTTCATTTCCATACAAATCGTTATTCTGTAGGGCTGCAGGAAATAAATGTTTAGAACTTCCTTTGAAAAAATACTGAGTCAGTCAAATTAATCAATCAGTTTAATGGTCATTCAGCATTGCCATACTACCTTTTGTATGAAATGTAACAGATTAATGTGTAGAGCACATTTTTGAGTTGAATATGCAGGGTTCAATCTAGGATCTTGGACAAACGGGCCAAGGGCCCATATAGGTTGTAAAAGGGGACCATTTTTTTAAAACATTGCACCTATGGCAGGGACTGAAAATCCCTCTGGGAATTGACTAATTAAACATTACTAATGACTTAATGTGGAGTTCTTGTATTGTATTGATTTCCCTTCTAGGTGCTGCAGCCAAATAACAAGGATGTTTGTCTGAATTTCCTGAACAGAAGTGGCTGTCTCTACAACTGGCATCCCATTGACAATATATGTGTGCAACACAAACCATGGATATAAAGTTTATAAATTATATTATTATAATAATAGGGGTCAACTTTTTCTGCTGATACTGCAGAAAGCCAAGAAACCAACTTTGAGCATACCAGAGATCATCTTGATGTAACAACGCAGATCCCCCATAAAGTGATAGAATAGTCAATAATGATTGATCACTATACAGAAGAAAGGAAGGAAGATCAAAACTGTTTATT
The DNA here is from genome assembly GCA_963995525.1 of Escarpia spicata. Lineage (NCBI taxonomy): Eukaryota > Metazoa > Annelida > Polychaeta > Sabellida > Siboglinidae > Escarpia > Escarpia spicata. The sequence continues at coordinate 34,069,096 of OZ023216.1, forward strand.
TCAAGTAGTCACCAGAATAAATGAAACTACACCACATTTTTACTGTAATTCATGCAACATTCATTTACTTCACATATACATAGTCATGGGATTTGGAAATGAGAATATTTTGAGAAACTTCATAAAATGGTACTTTGCCATTACATGTTTATTGTGTTTTGGGATTTTATGAAAATAAATAATAAGAATTTAACAACTTTTGCATTTTTTTTTCCGGTGGAGCTACTTGTCAGGTCTATGTCACGGAAGTGACGCACATCAAACACTTTAAAAACAGAACATGACTGAATCTAGATAGCTTGCCTCATTTAGGCATCTTCAAACCTGCATATAGCAAATTTTTGTGGATATTTGGGGAGTCCGGGCCGCATGTGGGCCTACGCTAGGCAAAGACAATAAAGTAAAATTTCATTTAAAAAGTGCCGTCCGATTCCGCTTGGTAGCAAATTTCATTATTGCCTCTACTATTATCGGTAATAATTTTAATTTCCAATGAATATTTTTCGGTTGTATGCTTGGCTTTTTGCCCCATATGTCTAGGAGTGACTTTTGCATTTAACAGCGTGCGCGCTCTGGCGGATATTTTATGCCTTGATAAAACAACGTGCGGGCTCTGGCGGATAATTGTACGCCTAGCGGATTTGTGTGGAATTAGCAATGGGTAGGGCGGTACGCTATATCATCGGCCAGAACAACTACGTAATAATTACTTGATATTGTGTCTGCTATCTTGCACACAAATTCTGGATACCTACAAAATATTGATTAAATTAAGGGATTGCATGTCTCGTCAATTAATGTAGTTTTATTTTTAGGGTGCATCAACTGAATTTGTTTGCACCAGATGTCACATGTACGCGCTCTTCAGGCGCAGTCGTGATATTTTGGTGGGTCATTTATTAAGGGTAGCCACTACCCGAAAACGGCCATAGGCCATATCTCTGTTAATACTGAACGTATCTTACCAAAATTTGGAGTACTGAATAGTATTTGAGGTTTTGGGCAAGGAAATCTGACTACAATGAATTTAGTGAGATGGGACTTTAGGTTTTAGCATTTTTCAAAGCATCTTGAAAAATGCTAATGCCTGAAGAACAGTCAGTGAAGTCAGATATCCTTGCCCAAAACCACCTTATTGCACAAAGGAGTATTCTAGCTGATGATTCTTGACAACGGCATGATCACACGTACAGTTGCTAGCTCAGAATAATTTTCAAGGATGTGAAAATCAGTCTCGCTAGAAACATTCATTGCCATGATAATACACAAGCAAATAAGCCCATATTTAAAACATCATATACCATTCATTTATCTAACTAGTACATCAAATTGTTTTAAGATATGTTCAGTATTGATAGAGATATATCATATTGATTATATTGCCGTTTTCAGGTAGTGGCTACCCTTAAAATATTGCGTCAATGGCGCAAGGGTGCGGCCTGGATTGAACCCTGAATCTGTTTATTTAGGGATTCCTTGTGTATGTATGATATGCTTTGACATGGACGTTGGAACACATGGGAATGCGCATTAGTCGTACACAGATCCTGTTCTAAAGTTAGGTATAGTTCTAGTAATGGCTATCCTTAACCATCACTATAGCAATGTTCAACGGTCAGATGTTGTTTGACCGAATGATGAGCGTGCGAATGGACAAGTTGGCTGACCAGCCTAATCAGCAGATGCCCGCCAAGCTGCCAAGTGAGTCTGCCATCTCAAATCTACATCTGTGGTTGCAAAGAACAATGAAAATCCAGCAAGATTGAGTTTGGACGATTTGTTGGCAATACACTATAATTTCATGCATATAACTTGAAACTTAATTACATTGGCCTTTGTGCAGCTTAGGTAGCTATGTATTCACCGTTTTATTTGTTATAATGTTTATGAATTTATGGATCCAGTATGTTGCTGGTACGTCAAAATCAAAATTATCCATTTGACCTCCATGAAGCCTTTATCTTTGCCAACAATGTTGATAACAGTAACATATGTGAATTACATTACTAGGGCAGCACAACATCTGCTAAATCTAACATTCCTGCGTACAGTTGTTGCTTTAAAAAGAAACACATTTGGCATCAGATTTCCAACAAAATATACCACATAATGTCCAAATGTTCCGTATGTCTGGCATTTATTTTTGGAGGTTTGACAGACATTTTGCTTGGTAGTAGGTCACATGATGGATAGGTCAGCTGTTGACTTGTATTGAATTGTATTGTTTGAAATTAACAGTGCTAGTCACGGTGTTGGTGATGATTTTGTAGGTGGCCTAATGAGTATAGGAATGGGGCTTGGTGCTGGAGGGACACCAATCCGCGTTGAAGGTAAGTGGCATATAGAAAAGTAATTTAATAACTTGTAGGTCATTCTGTTAAGGTCAGACAACTCAGGTGAAATGGTGTTTTTTTACAAAAAATACATGGTTTTCTGCCAGATTATTATATGCACATTATCAGTAAAGTTCACTTCTATGACAATTGCGTACCTCTGAGTGAGTTTTAGTCATGGATCAAGCATGTCGATATCATGTAATAAAATCCATTATGCAATCTTTGACTGCCATTTCCTCAAAACCATTTTTCTTAAAAATTATCTATTCGACCCCCATGAAGCCTTTATCTTTGCCAACAATGTTTATAACAGTAACATATGTGAATTACATTACTAGGGCAGCACAACATCTGCTAAATCTAACATTCCTGCGTACAGTTGTTGCTTTAAAAAGAAACATTTGGCGTCAGATTTCCAACAAAATATACCACACAATGTCCAAAACATTCTTAAGACTGGAATAAGTATGGTGAAGGTGTTCTACTATATTAGTATCTATTTTAGTTTATCACACCTGTAAGATTGTGTATTTAGTTGTAGCCAGAAATGTTTTTTCACAGGTCTACTTTACAAAATATATGGTGCATGGCCTGAAATGTGATGTGATAGATGTAATGAAATGTACTTGATGAAATGCACTGTGCTGGGTAAAATGAGCATTGCTGGATGTAATGTGTTGTATATGACAGACAACGTGTCATTTCAGAGACCGTGAGTGTGGCAAGTATGGGAGGAATGGGAGGAGTCGGTGAGTAGTTTCTATTTTAGCTAGGACAATGTCATTTCCCATGTTGTAGGGCAAAGAGCTCAGTTGACTTTACTACTGCGTACATTTGACAAAGACTTCTCCACAGCTACTGCCATCATGTCATTGATATGTTGACCAAATTTTGTCAAAATCACATACATGTACATCCAGCTCTTTTAAAACGCATGCATGCATCAATATTTTCCAAAATAGTCATTTAAATCTGCACCCACGTCTGTTATGTAAATAAAAATGGCAGCAAAATCACTCCACCAACTATACTCTTCCAAGTGTGTATCATTTCACTGTCAGTACATTCTACCAGGGAACCCCTTAATATGTCTGATCTGTTGCACCCAGTTCACCTTTCAAATAGCATACATTATTATATTACATGCAACGTAAGAGGGAGTTTAACTGTTCTCTGACCCCTGTAGAGGGATGAGAGACTTCAGCGGAAATCTGGGTTTCCGCGTTTTGGGAATCTAATTGGGTCATTCCTGTAATTCATCCAGATCCAAAGAGAAATTTGGAGGGATTTATATATCAAGAGATATCATCCAGCCGGAAACCCATAAGTGCATAGCATTATGAAAGCCTATTGGATAATTCAAATTTCATGACGTCAATAAATCTCGTTTTCATTTGGGAACTCCGGGGAACCATGCAGGGAAATACCAAATCAGCGTCTGAGTAAACGTTTTGGTAAACATTTGCACAATTTTAGTCCTTTGGGCTAAAAGTCCAACAGACTTATGCCTTCACTCTGCATCTGCTGTGCGCCGTTAGCTGCCATATCTAAGAAACCGCAACTTTTTCTTAAATTTTGTATAAACATATCTTAGGGTACAGCCACTATGCATGAGAAATCTGTGTTTGATTTAATCATTCTCAGGGCCCCCTAAACGGTAAATTTTCCTAGTACCTACTGCTGTAAGCCTCCTGCACTGATCTCTATTTATAACTGGATACTGCCCTATCTCTGATCACTGGGGTGGCTAGCCTGGCACTGAATTAGGTCAGTGTGTGGTCAGCGAGCACTGGTGAGAGTGGTCACTCATGGCCACGTTTTATTGTTGGTCAGTCTGGATGTGGCCAGGGCTGGGCTGTTGTTTATTGCCCAGTGTGGGAGAGTGAATGCTTTGTGGACTTCAGGAATTGTAGACACTTTTTGTATCTTTACAGGTATAATAATCTGGCATAACTTGATAAGGTTTTTGTAGCAGCACATTTGTACTTCTAGTGTATCATTGCAACATAACATACATACTGTGCGCCAAATTTGAATGTTATGCATGTAATATTTCCATGCAATCCATTTGCATATATAACTTAAGGGGAGGCTTGGGTCTAAACGTATGTTATTTTATAACTTCATTGTTACTTACTCTACAGAGCTGAAACTTTGACAGATTGATAGTCCACCTAACAGGTTTTCAAAATTTTACGGGGGATTTTCCCACAGTATGGCAGCCATCTTGGATTTAATGCATGTGTTGAAATATCTTGGTAACTACTGGACTTACATTACTCAAATGTGGTGTGTAGTTTCTCCATATAACCCTAAGTGTAACCAGCAAGATACATTTTGTATTTTTCAAAAAACTTTTTTTTTATTTTTCCAAAAAAAATTATGTATTTGTTCCCGAATTTTTTTTACTAGCGACTCGTTTTATTAAAAAACATGCCTTGCCTTTGAAAAACTAGCTTGCTGGCTACCAGGGACATAATGTCAAAATACATTGTAGCAAGTTTCAAGCAAATCTGTCAAGCAGTTACTCAGATAAATAAACAAGAAGACAGCTGGTGTGAGTGAAATCATGTTTCTGAGAAAATCGCGTTCAAAGTTTAGTTACACTTGTACACACTTTTCAACATCTAAAAAGCAACCTACGTGATTGAAAATTTGTACACATGTTATTCAATGTATAATCTATCAAATGGCATAGTTCAAAGTGATTTGAACAGCATAGTAATATGTCAAACAAAGCAATGTACCAAAAACATTACAGAACAGGAAACCGTATTTGTAAAATAGCACATCATTCCAACATTTATACAGATAAAGTTCACAGGAGCACAGATAAAGTTCACTGGAGCACAAATCTAGTTCACTGGAGCTCAGATAAAGTTAATTGTAACCTAAATAAAGTTCACTGAAGAAGAGAAGAAGAGCACGACAGGTTCGCGACAGCATCATGGCGCAGCATACAAGTACAGTCGGCAGATCTGCAAAAGTATCTCCTTCATCCTAATCCGGGAAGTGTGAGACCCCCATCTCATCCAGAAGATCCGTGTAGCCAAACTTCTGCTCAGTCACACACAGTCTGAGACGGATTGGGTGACACTGACAGCCAAGTTGATGCTAAGAAACAAGTACACAATACCAGTGTATTTCATGAACACAAGTATTACTAACAATAAAAGCCCCTCCCCAGTACTATAATTCTGTGACAGTAGTTTCTGTTGTGCCTTTTGTTTATTTTGTTAGTACTGAATGATATACAGTGTAACTGTATGTCATAAAGGGACATACCAAGGCAAGTTGTACTAATATAAACCATAATTCCATAGAATTATGTACAAAGTGTAACTGTCATCCCTAAAACAACATAATCTGAGCATGTATATAATTATCACTTTTATTTTATGTCAACTATACTGGTTCTGGCATGCCTGGATAGCCCCTGGACAGCTGAACATCAACAAGACCACGACTATAAAATTATAGGCAAACGTCAAATAATTTCTTGATACAGGGTTCAAAGACTAACTGTGGGGACAACATGAATATATATGTATTATTTATACTGTCAGTGTTATCGAGAACATATAAAACACAGAAATTGTCCTTACTCTGGGTGCTATTGACACAGTCACTGCTCTGGGCCTATCATCGTGGTCGGACCTGAAGACGTCGTCGTCACATATTCAACAACAAATTCAACTTGCAGTCTTTCTTTCATGTGCTAACTGCAGCTGCGCAATATTGCGTCGCTTCGCGGCACAGAAAGCACTCACTCACTTTCGACCAAACGGCATAATGTCGTTTTAGAAAGCTAAAGAAACGCGGAGAATAAAATGTCAATCCTGTCGAATGTAGCTGGTATTACAAGCTGACGTCATAGGTTGGACGTATTACAACCAATCAGAACATTTGACTTGACGGAATCAGAGGATGCAGCCTGACCAATCGTTGTAGGGTTACCCATTCCTTTGTCCCCGAAGCGGCAAGAGAGGCAGTCGTTTATAGGCTGGATTATTCAGGTAGCAGCGGTGCCATCTTAAAATAAGCGAAAACGGCTTTCCCGTGATATGCACCATGATGGAATGGCAATATTTTTCACGACGCAATCGATCGCGGAAAATTGCATAATGTTCGATTATTCACGCTTCGTTTGACAAAGACTTGGCAATGATAGGCATCACACAAAATGCATGTTTTGTGACATAAACAGGTTTATTTTGGTAGTATAATGTATATGAATGGGAAGTTGAGTAATTTTTATACATAAAAATGTGAATAACTCAAAACTCATTTTATTTTCAAAAATCCGTAAATTTCGACCCGAGCCTCCCCTTAAAACTTCAACAGCCGTTTTCTTCATTTTCATCTTTTGACCACTACCATGTTCAATGCTCCATAACTTTGCCAATTTTTGTAGCAGTCATAATTTTTGAAACTGTTTAAAGCACCCTACCCAACCTTTACAAGAATGTAAGAAAACAATGTTAACATTTTTCCGACTTATCACTCATTTGGTCAGCCGGGATCACCTATAGTCCAAAGGACTTCAGGGCCTCTTGTCCCATTTTTGTATTGTTCATGCAACGGTGAGACTGTAATGATGGGGTTTTTCTTGTAGCTAACCTCGGCGGTGCTGGCATGGGTGGTGTCGGCAGCAACCTCCCGGCAGGACTCGGCAGCATCGGTGGCACTGGCATGGCAGCTGGAATGGCAGCTGGCATGGCAGCTGGCATTGGCGGTGGACTTGCCATGAACATGGCAGGTGCTGGCAGCGCAGGGAACTTTGGAAGCCAGGACGTTGCACTTGGAGGAGGTCTTAGCAGCTCGTTCGGAAACAGAAGCGGGGGAAGGATGTCAGGAGGGGGAGGCATGGATAACCTTGTTGGGATGGACAACGGGATCCTCGGGTCGTACACAGGAAACATGGGAGGAGGCATGGGATCTGTTGGGATGCAGCATTCAAGTCGGTCGGAGGGCCGATCCAGGGCTACAGACTCGGTGCAAGTGAGAAATGTAAGTCGCCATTTATTCACATGTTTATTGGCATGCGCTTGAAAGCTAAGATCACTATTGCGGAGCCACTCCCCTGGTGAAATATTCAGATATGAAAATAAAATTTGTTGTGAGATAAACAGTGTCTGATTAGCATAACTGCTTTGTTATTGAACATGCATTGCTCCTTGTTTATGTGCATCTGAATGTGCCTTGTAGATTCCATTCTCGATGTCATGGCAGAATCTGAGGGATAAGTTCAACGATGTTGGTGAGTAGTTACAAGTTGCATGTGCCCAACCATCCACTGTTTGTGTCTGGCTCTCACTTTACGTTTGTTTTAGATGAAGTTGTTGCTACTAGCTGGTTGTGTTGTAAATTCTGTCGTCCTGAATGTGATTTGCAACTAGTACATCTAATGGTTCTACAGTTAACCTTTGAAAACGGAATGGTTCTACAGATACAAAGTTATTCACTCAGGTTTTATCAGATATATGTTTGGATTTAGGGTGTCAGATAGTAGTAAAATGCAATGGTTGGATGGCAAGAATTAAACTTATTTTGGAGCAATAGTTGAAACATGCGATGTCTCAACCTGTCTACATGCGATGTCTCGACCTGTCTACAGCGGATCTTCTTCACGTACTGATAGCATGTGATGCGGCTCAGACATCAGTGCGTGAACAAGATCCTCTGTAGATGGGTCGAAACGTTGCATCTTTCAACAATTGCTCCAAAGTAAGTTTAATTCTTGCTGTCTAATTTGAATTTTGGACCCATGAACAAATCCTTTCATAAATGGTTGAATGGTTTGTTGATCTGTTTGGATTTAGCATGTATGCCACTAATGCCAATAGTAAGAGGCATTGTTTGGTTGGCAGTGCCTATTAGCAAGGTGTGACAGTTGGCCTACTTGATCTGTCAGAAGTTGGCCATGTCAGGCTAGTGTAGAGAGTTATGCAGAGGCAATTGGTTTCATAGAAGTGGTGAGAGGTTGTATCCATGTTTGGAAGACCAACCATCTGTTGTTATCCACTGTTTGACAGTAACCTCATGGTGTGTGTTGTCTCTGCCAGGTGACGTGAGGTATGCCGAGATTCAGATGACAGCAGACGGCAGGTCAAAGGGTGTTGGTGTCGTGCGGTTCCACAGCCCAGAAGATGCCCGTAGGGCAGTCAGTATCCTTTATTGTTTACATGCGCCCAACTTCGGTTGTAGTTCATCTCGTGAAAGATAAACATTTAACGGTTTTCTTTTGAATTTAGAAATGTACAAAATATGCAGAGAAATGGACACTTTGAACAGTTGGTAACTGCCCAGAGCTGTACCCCATGACTATAGAGTCTTAACACTGTAAGTCCACTTGTCTATGGGTGTCGGTTACCACAGTTTACAGCTCTTCTATAATGTTAGCTGTATAATTAAGCATTTTTCTGTTTGAAACGTTCCATTCAGCAGCTGGAAGTAAAATGCAAGTTATTAAAATGTTTAGTATTAGCTACATTTTTCTTTGGAGTATGTGTCGACGTGATGTTGTTATATGTGTTCTTTGAATTAATGATGTAATATTTAAATGTATTTTTCCAGGAGAACACTTCATTGAGACTTAGCAATTTGTGACAAAAATTACTCTCCTGGTTCTTGTTTTCACTTAAGTATGCATTGTCCTACTACCACATAGGTGAATGATTTATGTCGTCTTAAGCTGAGCTGGTGTTTGCTGCTTTAACCCTTCACAGATTTGATGCATGGTCTGCGAATCGACGGAAGACAGATTGACGTCCGCCTGGAGAAGTGAAACGGTACTAGAGTTTATCTTCGTCCCCACCCACAAAACGTTTGAACTCTTGGTGTCAGTGGGATTACATTGCTCCTTATTCGATGCCTCACCTTTCCATTCGTCGATGTCGATGCCGTCTCGGTACAATGGCATCTCGGCATGGTTATTTCGACCAACAGTTTACTCGATTCAGATTTCACAGCTGGAACTACTTTCTTGGTGAAACGATGGAGAGCACTGTGTCGGCGCAAGTAGTTTTGTCAGGTTTGCTGGTTCAGTTGAGAATGCTTTCATTCTCAGGCAGCTAAACGATTTGGAACCCATGCATTGGACATCCTTATGGTTATATTGTACCTCTGTTGGCAATAATGGTAAGCAATTCCTATGATGGTAAACATTTCTGATTCGCTGCTTTCTGTTCACACGCATCCACTGCACACTTCCTGACTCTAATGGTGCGACTTTGTATGATGTGTTTAGACATTTAGATTTGCGTCTCAAATCTGGAACGTAGGCAGCAGAGTGATCCAGCACAAACTGTAAATGAATTCACATTTCCCTGTATAGTTTTTCTGTAAGGTTCGCTTCCGTGAAGTAACTGTCAGCATCCTTTCAGTCATTGGTTGGTGGCAGTCACATGATGTGGAGCGACTGATAATTGATTCGTCTGTTGTACTTATCATTTTAGTTAAGCTTATGTGTGTGTGCAAGATCATCAAAATGCATATTTTGACATTGAGAATGGGATGCCTGATTTGTAGTAGGATGGATTGGTTGGTTGTTTGTTGATGACATCGGTAGATATGACCATTCAATGTCAGTTACATATGTTGTCAGAATTTATTCTGGAAGTGTATTTCACACTGTTGTTTAACAATGAAATATGTATTCCTCGGTGCCGACTGTAGTTGCATTGGTTATCACGCTTTGTCTAGGTGGGCCAGTTTATTATCGTGGTCTCTTCAACATTCGTTATTAATTGTTTGAATGTACAGTTTTGTCAGAACTGTTTCACGTTGTCAGCATTGCGTTCTTGGTGCAGGAGTCATTACAGTTGCCATGACTTGCAACCTCCAATTGTGTCATAGTGAGTAGTTTTAGATCTGTGCGATCCATATTTTAGTAATAAAATTGTTGTGTATTGTACTTGCTGTTGTTTCGCTGTTCTTCAAGTATTGTGGGTTCATACAATCCAGCGTCAACGTGGGTTTTCTCTTGTCATCAACCCATTGTTACGACATACAATTGCTTCAAGCTATTAAAAATATGGTGGAACTGGAGCATGGGGATTGTGTTTCCTTGGTGACACATCAGATTCGCTGTGCTCTTTCATTGGCTGAAACTTCCTGAAATTACTAGTCATTAGAAAGTAAACATAAAGCATATCTGGGTAAGATATTTGTAAGTAGCAGTAATCTATCTCTTTGGAAATGCACATTTCCTGTGGATTTGAGCAAATCATTTTGAGGTGATAATTACTTCTCAAGAAACTTATTCATTTTGGGAATTTCTTAGAGGTATCAACTGCCACATGCTGAATGAGTTGATTAGAATCTGGCCATGGGAAATGCCAATTGTTGTTACGCTTTGCTTTTGACATTTTATTTATATTTAATAAACACCAATTCAGTTCAATATTTGAAAAGAATACAAGTTTCTTGAGGTATTTACCATGTCAAATTCCAAGAAAATCAACCATTCCAGAGCTTTAAGAAGTTTTTGACACTGAGAATTCTTGTGCTCTGATACCAGGTTTGTTTCATTTCCGCAATGTAATGGCTTTACGTTCCTCCGTATTGGAGCAGTGAATATGGCAGACCTTTATTTTGATGACCTTGACTTCTGTGGTGTCTGCATTTTAGTGGGTTTTAATAAAATACTTTCTCAGATCAACTGAAATTAGACAGTTTGTACTGCAGAGTTTCTGGTTGCCAGGAATGGTGCAGATCCAGTAAATAGTTCCAGTGGGATAACTTGTACAAGCTGTCCAGCATATGCATCTGTTTTGCAATCAAATTTCCAATTTTTTGGTAATTATACTAGTGATTCTTCATTGTTTCTATTAAAAAGTTGCTAGTTTTATGCAAATTTTTGACTTTATTGTCATGTTTGTGTAAATGGAGCACCACAAATTTCACAGAGGCTGTTTTCCACAGAAATAGTTTTCATCAGACTCCAGTCTTGATCCTGAACAGTATAAACAGAAATGGGAAGACACATGGGAGAATTCCTATTCAAACAATACCACCACAAAGGAAAATCTAATCACGGTAATCAAAAATGCAGGAAATTGTACACCATTTGAGGAAAATGTTAAATGTTAACCAACATTGCTGCTTTGAATATGTATTTTTCTATTTCTTGTTTACCAATATTTTTCTGGATCATTTGGAATAGATTTGTTCATTTGTCGGCAGGGAAGGATTCCTCAAGGCCTGTAGTGGACATGACCGAATAGAAGAATGAATGTGTCCCAGATGTGTTTATATTTCTTGATACCGGTGCATTATAACTGCTCTACTTTTTAACTTCTGCAAACCACAACTGTGGTTGTACTGGTGGATGTAAACGCTACAAAATGATTGGCCCCAACGACCGGTCAAACGATTGTGTATGTCTGTAGTTTTGAATGACATGACAATGAGCTGGTACTTCCTGATGACTTGTTTAACATTGTGGTTTCTACTTCCAGACTCTTGTTTCATTTGATGCAATTGCTATTATCTGGCCTAAGTGGTGTTTGCATCTGTCCAGTTACTATTTGAAGCATCTGCTTCTATTATTGTGATTTTTAAAAGAACACAAATTATTCAGCTTTCATTGGATACAAAATAGTTTCTGTGATTATTTTGTTTATAAAGTCTTGAATCTCAAATTGAATTTATCGCTGTGGTTATGGGTGTCCTGTTTTTTAATGTTACTTGCAAAGTGTTTTCATCTTTGCTTACTGAGTATGATGAAGTTTTCGTAACATGTTTCTGTAGGGATCTAGTGGGCGATATCTGCCATATTCGTAACTCTCAATCTATTTTTCTTTTCTGTCATTTTCTCTCACTCTTGCCGAGTCTCTTCCCGCTGTATGTTAGTCTTGATCTTTCCTTCCTATAACCCTCATTTTCACACGGCATAGTAGGACCCGCAGCTGAAAGGTTCAAAGTAACCTGTTGTTGTTGTGGAACTTGGGCAGTATATTTTATGGCAGTTCACAATAACATTGATGGAATTATAAAAGGCGTGTTGCATCATCTACTAGCTACACTGTTCTTGGTTGCTTATGCAACAGTTATAAAGAATTTCTAGGTTCTGCAGCGCTGCCATTGTACTAGTGTTTCTGCATAGAAAGCCTCGTTTCTGGTAGGTACCGTAATAATTGGTTAAGGCTGCATCATCCAATTTATTGCTGAAGTATGTCACATTCAATGTATGTTTGACTACTTGTTTTAAGTTCTTGCTGTTATGGTATAGTACTGCAGTTCATTATGTGTTGACACATACATAATGATGACTTACATGGTTTAAATGTATTCGTGTATTTCTATGTTAACATCCAAGATTTTTCACTTTTGTCGTGTTGTCAAGTTGGGTTATTGCTGCGTTTCTGTCCTACATGACTCTTGAGGGTTGCCACAAGTAGTATACTTGTTGGCCATACTCTGTTTATTCCTTCACTTGTGGGAGGATAGCATTTCTGGAAAAAGAGCACACAAGCAATTAATTATTGTTTCTTTAATTTATAGTTCATACCATCCCTTCTTAACATATTTGTTTTCATTTCAGGCTCCACTATTGTTCAGTGCAACTGACGATATATATAAAACAGGATCATGCCACCAAATTTGTCTGTGCTTTAAGTTGGAGAAGTTTTTCAAAACAAGGATCATGACATTAAATTTGGTTAAATTTTGAAACTCATTGTAAAGCAGGTATGGCTTTTTAAAACAATATAAAACCATGCATTAACAAATTCCAAAAAGGTTCAAATGAATACAAATTCAACATTAACATGCTTGGAGAATGTTGTGTACAAATCGACTGCTATGTGTTTTGATTTTTACAAGTTTGTTGATTAACATTTTTCAGTGTTTGTCTAACAAGCATTATCGGTGATGCGCCACTTGGCTCTCTGGTATACATATTTGTCTAATTCTTCTGGTTATTCCATTGTATGAATGGAGATTATATTTCTTTTGTTTACTTCTTGATTTTTGTGCGACTGATATCGGTGATGTGGAACTAGCGATGAGTGTTTGATGAGTGTTTATTACAGTCGCTGCTCCAGCAGAAAGTACTGTGTTACGGCGTCTTCATGTTTCTGCCAAGCTTTCTTGGTTCAATTGGTTGCTATGGTGTTATCGGTTGCCAAGGCAACTCTTCGCTGGAGTTTCTAGGTTTGAAATCTGCAGTCTTGCGTCGTTTGTGGTTTGCTGTTCTCTGCTGTGCGAGCGTCACGAAACATCATGTCTGGTACCGGTAGGTGAAACGACTTTTGGTCTCTCGGATCCCAATTCCATCTTCATTTTTGAAGTGAAGAATCTTATGACACTTCATTTCCATGCTCTTGTTGGGGAGTTGAAGTATATTTTTTCTTTCAATAACTTAAATATTTAATTGTGAAATAAGTGGGTTCTGTTGTCTATCGTGAAACTCCTGGTCTTGATTCGAATACAGTTGTCTGTGCATCAGTGCCGCAACTGCAGCGATTTGCAACTGCAGCGATTGGTTAGTGCAGTCAGTGCTTGCAACTGGAACATGGCCATCAAATTACTAGCTACCTCCACAGATAGCCTATTGAGAATTAAGTCTGTGTATGTTGAAATCTGTAATTTGAATGGTTGATTTACGCAGTCAGTTTAATAAATGAGTTTGTAAGTAATTGAAAGAATTTATTTTAATCATTAGATCGGATAACTTCCAAAAGTGTGAATAGCCATATATCATGGTATAATTATACATATAATTTCAGAAGTAAATAACACGTTTGCAACCAAACTAGCTTGTTGTAGTGGATAATACATATTTATTGATATGGTTGATTTTTGGGTCAAAATTATTAAAACTTGTGAAGTGAGAAATGTAGTTGTGGAGGCAGCTTTTATCCATGTTCGCAGCATCTTCTTGTAACACTGTTTTCATTCAAATGAGCGAGTCCATGAGATAGTTTGTTCTACTTGGAAGTGAAGTTATGACACAGTTCTGCAATCTTTGGCAGTTCTTATATCGTGTGAGATGAAGTTGGTGGGAGAATCAATCTCTTGGCAATTTTTTTAATGGATTTTAATATATATCTGATAGTTGATGAAATAATATCACATGAGTATTTTTAAAAGAGCCTCCAGTGAGATTTCACTAGTTTTTGTCATTTTAAATGGATTGTAAAAAATTGAATGGCTGTGCACAGCTTTAGTGTTTCTTGGGGGAAAATTATGTTTTATATAAAATAATTTGAAAGAAGCCAATTTTCAGTACAACTATGTTTTATATGAATTATGTTGTATTTTAGCTATTTTTTCATAAGAAGAGGTTTAGTGTCGCTTTGTGAAGTTTACGTTAAGGGATCTTGTTCCTTCATATTCAAATTGTTGCCCGTTAGCAACATACTTCTGTAACAGCATATCCGATTTTATTTATGGATCTGTGTCACTTTTAAAGCATGTGTTTTCCTGTTTCAGTGCTGGTGTCCTGAGTGGCTGTCGGTACAGAGGAATGCAATGAACGAGTCTTCCTACTGAACTGGAGAGGTGTACAATGAGAGAAATTTAAAACAGGTTCGTTTGAAGATTTTCTTGATGACATATTTAAATAAAATACACACAACCCAAAACTTGACTGATATTTTGGATAGGTTTACCAACCATGGTATTTCGAATATATATCCAAGAGTCGATGATAGGATAATGATATATCGCTTTGGGATGTTTTAATACTGGTACATTACATCTAATGATCAATAACTATAAAACTGACTGGTCAATGGTAACTCACATTTTCTGTTGCATGCTTAGAATTTAGGGTATGCCTGTATTGCCAGGCACATCTAAAATTAATTTAAATTTTTATTTATTAATTAATTATCTGCTTACAAAAGGTGTTAATTATTATTTAAGCCTCTCTACACATAATTTCTTTCAAATGTATCGACACAGTACTACAGACCAACTGCATAATATAATAAAGAACATTTCTTTGCATGAAATCCTAAATTTGAAAGAAAGTTTGTGATACTCTGCATCTAGCAAGCAGCTTCAGTTAGAGGTTGCTGATTTTCTTATGACGTTTTAACAATACTAAAATAAGAAATTGCATCTAGATTGTTCAACCTATCCTCTTGTGTGTGATCAGACTTAAGAATGATGTGCTAATACATCAAAATCAATGCGAATAAATGTTCACTTTGGACTACAGTGTATATTGAATAACAAAACTGGGGCACATTTTCTTATAATTGCTGACAGAAAACTGGGAGTGTGTGATGTTGTATTAACACATTTTATTCTGGTTGGTCTGCAGGCTTGGTTGTTCGCATTGTGACTCCAATACATTCCTTCCATGGTGGAGATGCACCGTGCCAATGTGAAGACAGTTGGCCACAAAGCGTGTGGAATCTATCTGTGTTCCTGATGTGCTCTCTGTGCAACAGAAATGCTGGCAACATGAGCCAGTGCACAATTTAAACTAGCGACATCATCAAGTTATATTGGCTGATGTACTAATGCTGGATGTAACTACGGCTACACACGGGGAACGTTTAACTGAGAATAGACCACAGAACTAGAAGAACGGCACTGGGCAATTTACTATGGACTGGCAACAGACATTTGGACTGTTGATAAGTCTATGCATGCTGTGTATAGTTTGTTGCTTTTGATGCAATCTTGTTAAAGCCTCCATGTTGGATAACGTCATTGTTTTGTAAAATATTGTGACAACTTTTTAAGGACTTCATCTGTGGTGACATTGTGGGTGATGGAAACAGACCTCTAGTCAGTATTTGTGATAAACTGTTATACTGCATATATGTGCATATGCCAATCTGTTCACATCATCTTATTCTTGCATTACCACTGTGGCGAACAGATTGCCTGCAGAGGTCCCAAGGGTTGTGCTGTATTATTTCGTGCACCGGACCAAAGGCACACCCAGTGACCAAGGGTTTATGATACTGACAAACATCTACCGCTGTACATGACTTGAATACCATTTTCACATACCCGTTATATACATTTTCAGGTTGAGATTTAGTAAGATTTGTATTAGTAAGTGTAAATAGCAATAACTTCCCTATGTGTAAGTATAATGTATACCAGTCAATATTTTGTGCCATATGTAACTTCTAAGCATCATTCGGTATATTTAGACTTTCTATTTATTGTATTCTAATCAGAATACATGTAAATACAGCTGTACTTTGAATATATATATATTTTTGTACAATAATTACTCAATTAGCTCAATTATTCTATGTAGAAATAGCTTGAAACTTCTCGTATTACAATACTGAAGCATGGTTTAGATGGTTACTAAGATATATCTGGAAATATTTTGTATCTCTAATAGGTTAAACCTCAATTATAATGGATCTTCCGAGCAGTGACGCCAGAAAAAGATATATAAATATATTTTAGAGATAAAACTCATTGTAGCCATGAGCAGGATGATGACTTTTTTACTGTACCAGTTTATTTCTAATTTTTTGCAATCCTTTTCAGCAATATCAAGATATAATCACAAATCCTCAAAATGTCAAGTGTTACATTAATAACAATTAATAATAATGTTATGGATCCAACCATCAGGACGAAGGAACAGCCATTTTTATTGACATTCACAGAGACTTTCATAATAGCAATATGAATAGAGCAGCACTGTTCGACATATTGTAAAAATGTCATATATTTTGGCGCAGGTCTATCAAATTTAAAGCATTCTTTTGTTCAAAGTACAATATTTTTAATCATTTGGGCCGAAGGTCAAACGGACTATTGCCATCATTCTGCGTCCACCGTTAGCTGCTGTATCTCTGATACAGAATGATTCTATCAAACACAAATTTAGTGTGTACTGTGACACTACCCTATGGGACGTATGCAAAATTAGAGAGAAAGTTACTGAACAGTTTTTGAAATATTAGAAAAGACAATAATAATAGTAATATTTTATTTTGTTAAGCGCCACATCCAATATTGTATTTTACAACAATATACAAGAGTATGTTAAAAATAATGCATTTTAAAGTTCAGCAACTTTTTCTCTAATTTTGCATAGACATCTTAGGGCACTGCCACTATGCACGAGAAATCTATATTTGATTTAATCGTTCTAGGGCCTCCAAGGGCCCCAAACCTGGTAATTTTTTACATTTTGCCTATTTTTTCTAAAACCCTTCAGTAACTTTTTCTCAAATTTTGCAGACATTTCATATGGTAATGCCACTATACACAAGAAATCTGTATTTGATTGAATTGTTCTGAGGGCACCAAAATGCTAAATTTGCTATCTAAATTGTCTACTGCAGCAGTAGCTCTATTTATAACTGGCTGGCTATACACTATCATATAGCTAATCGCGTTTCCTACAACATCTGTCACATGCGGAGTCTGTCTCTTGCATGGATCAAAGGTTCACTGCAGCATATATGTAACTCGGACACTTACCAACACTGTTTTACCATAGCTGATTGATGTTTAACATTTATTTATCTATATTTTATTTACTTTTCGTATACATTTTAGTCTAATTTATTGATGTTTACATTAATTTTTGTTTATTTAAAACAAAGTAATATGATCTTAACTAGTTTATGATATTTTACATCACATTCCTTTTCTACTATATTTATTGTTTTAATTGCAGTTATTATTAGTTCATTTTATCTATGATATAACAACTTGTTTTTTATTCAAATGCATTATTTTTAACATACACTTGTATATTGTTGTAAAATACAATATTGGATGTGGCGCTTAACAAAATAAAATATTACTATTATTATTGTCTTTTCTAATATTTCAAAAACTGTTCAGTAACTTTCTCTCTAATTTTGCATACGTCCCATAGGGTAGTGTCACAGTACACACTAAATTTGTGTTTGATAGAATCATTCTAAGGGCACCTCCCAAAAGGCTAAATGTTCACATTTGGTCTGTTTCTGCCTGGACTAGGTTGGCAGTGTGCAAATTGATTGTGTACCTCACACAGATTATCTGCCTGCTATTGTTTGATGGAAACTGTGACTAATTTGTAATTGATCTCTGGCAGAGGCTTGTGTCAACAGACAGCATTAACCCATTAGATCCCTGTTAAACTGGACAGTTGCATGTAGGTTTTAAGCTGTGTCAAACAGTGGGCTGTAACTAATGTGTAATGGGAATCCCTACTGCACTGGTAGAAACTGAGGAACTTTAAAACAGCAGTAGACATCATTATCAATGTAATATAAAGATATGACCTGGGATTAAAATTAAATAACTTAGGTTTAAAATAATATATAAAGTAATAACATAGGTATACTCGAAAAGGTTAAAGCATATTTAGCCAAAAATTATAAGGAATATTATTCGGATGATTTACTATACATGTTGCAGCTATTCCGTCACACCAGTTATATCAGTATTGTGTTGTTACTACTGTTTTTAAGTCAAGATGCATGCATTTGTACCTTCTTAACAAATAAAGTTTTATCATAGTTCATCTCTTTCTTCTTCCCATTCTGGGGGAAGGTGGAAGGGGCAAAATGAGAACAGATACTGCGTGTGCATTTTCTTAAACAATATTGTAGACTGTGCTACATGCGAGATTGCAGCTCACCAACTCTCCTGCAAGGTTTTTACCACCACTGGAAATCGGCCTAAATAGCAGAGTATCTGGATAAAATCTGACAGTAATTTTTAATAACACATTAACCAATATATACAATATTCATAAAATGGTCTACTCGAATACTTTATTTCCAGGTTTATCTTCACTGGCATGCATAATAATCTAGAGAGCTACTTCCATCATAACTCTTAATGATCTATAACTATGATTCACCAAAAAACATATAATTAATAATTACCAACTCACAATATAGTCCAAAGGACTTCAAGGCCTTTTGGCCCATTTTATTATGGAGACGGTCAGTTTCTCTATCCTGAATTAGCCAGCTTAACAATACGTAACAGGAAGTCTGCCGTGTTGAACGAGGTAAAATTGGAAATTGCTTAATATCAAAGGGTACTGCGGTTAATTCAGCCCGTCTCGTCATTATTACCAATAATTTTTTTTTTGAAACGATGTTTTGACCTTTGTTTAACGTTTGAACATGCTCCGGGGACGTATCTTCCCAATTGTGAACGTTGTTACGGGCTTACTAAACAACATTTGGCGGGCAGTATATCTTCAACATAATTATTATAGTCTTAAGAACATTGTATTCATTAATACACGAAAACTAGCAACATACTGCGTTCCTTTTTAAAGGAAAAGTATTTAATTTGTAAAACTAAGAAGTTACATGATGAAATTTAAATTGTTCTTTAAATCAAGTGCGATGTAATTTATGCCATATCTGCATATGTTATTTATCTAATGACGCAGAAATTACACATTAATGTTCTTAGTAATTTATTTGTAAAGTAGCGTTTATTTTGTACGATACACACCACAAACTTGACGTTTGTGAAAATGTTAAGTTCCGTTGTCACTGACGCCACCAAGCGGAAACTGTATGACCCGCCGACGAAAGTCAATGCGTAGTGACGTGTGCAAAAAGCGTCGTATTCACCACGGAAACGTGGCTGACTTACCGGAAACGAGATGTTTTGATAATTTAATCCAGTGCGAAAATTAGTTCGTTTATTCGACATTCATATACTAGAGGGAACACTCGGTAAGCGTTGTAAGTTATAAGTACGTTAGGCCCACATTAAGTGACAGATGCAATATAGGTTTCCCGGCGTTATTTTGCGTTGCTCGTGACGCAAGTTCTGACTTAGTCTTAGACCTGGTCTTAGACTTAGTCAGTCACTAACTGACTAAGTCAGTGACTGGCACAAGATAGTCAGTCGTGTTGACAATTTTATTGGCAGTTATTTCTAAACGTAGCGTATAAATAGTTTGTGCTAGATTCGATTTCGCGTCTAAATCCAGCAGTAGTCGTACTCGAAGTCGAACGTCATTTGCTCTGTCTGCTGTGACTGTGTAGTCTGTAGACTGTACTGCAGTGTAGACGTAGTGTAGACGTCTACAGACTACTATAGTAGGGTGCAACATTTTGTTTCGTAAACAATTTTTTTCAATTCCCCCTGATAGTTGTCGCTATAAGAAGTACAAATGGTATTTGTTTCATGAATTTAAGTGAAATATAAAACAAACTACAGCTTGGGCAAGGCATGGCCTTGCCCTTGCCTTGGTTAGGTACATCAGGTAAAAATTCAAATACGTTATTTTTTCAATTAAATCGTTCCACGAGATAGAGTTTGTTATGAAGTTTATGATAGTTTTTGAATTTTTGTGATATCTTCATTATTTCCGACGTAATTCCACTTTTTGTTTCAGAAAAACAACACTTTTTGGTATTGAATTTCAGTCCATTTGTTGTGCACAAACTGGCCCCAGAAGCTTGATGTACTGCATTTTATTATATAGGAAAACGGCCATAAAATTGTGTATACTGAAGATATTTATGCGAAATAAGAAGTTATGTGACCCCAAAAATCATATTGATATGATTTGACCTTGACCTAATTAATTGACCTTCATTGTATATTTGACCTAATTACTGTGATTATTTGCATTATTTGAATGTAATTAATTAGGAAATGCCTACTAAACTATTAGAGGTTTGAAGATTGTTAATATATTATATTGTTATAGCATACAATGAAATTAGTTATTTAATGACCTTATTAATTGACCTATATTTAATAATTAACCTATTTACTGTTATTAATTACATAAATCGGGTAGGAAAAGGCCTGTTATAGGTTGAACTCTGTCAGTCAGTTTATACAGTGACTGTAATATATTATGACTGCTACCTCTTAAAATCCATAATTTGTTGATGACCTAATTAGTTAACCTAATTTCTTAGTTGACCTATTTACGGGGATTAATGGCATGATTGACCTACAATTAATTAGGAAATGGGCATACCAATCTTAAGAATGAAAAAAATTGTTAATAGATCAACTTGAAATGTTACCTGTTATGCATGACATAATTAGTTTAATATTTTCCTAATTAGTTGAACAATTTTAAATACTTAATTCCGTAACGAGGATTAACAGTATGAACAATTTGTTAATACAACAATCTGAATTCAATGTGACTTTGTAATAAAATGCACGCAGACTAATTGATAAACATTTCTGTAATTAGTATGCCACAACAGGTAAATTTTAAAGGGAATTATATGGATAAACATTACAACAGAATGAATATTAAGAACATTTATTATAACAGATTCAAACATAGCGGCAACGTGAATAATTTCATGAAACACTGGATGCATATAATGCAGTGCAAATGTATTGCATAAATGTTCATATGTCCAAGGATGCATGTCCAACATTATCAAGTCCTGCAGATGTAGAGTAGCATGTTCTGTAATTCAGGCAGCACAGCAACATGCAAAGTCCTGCACGTACAACAATAGTTGTAAGCCTACACAGTTCAGCAATGTTTGTAAAGTCATGTAGTTATAACGAGTAAAACGTCTTGCAGGTAAAAATCATTTGTAAATCTTTGTCTAGTAATTATTGTCAACTCTTGCATAATTTTGCATTATGTCTGTAACTTTCAGTTGAACAACTGATGTATAATTCATGTTTTGCATGAGGAGCCACATCAGAATATTGTCCGCAGAGAGAGGATCATCTCAAATCAGCTTCATGCAGCATTCGTTTGAAGTTTCGGTAGCAACAGTGAATTTGTGTGAAACTTGCTATTAAGAATTCATTGCAACTTGAGGTGTGCGGTAATGTTCTTCACTTTTAAAGCAGTCTTTTTGCATGTAGTGGGACTTGCAAGCGTATCAACTGATGTGTAGAGATGTTGATACCAGCCACTTGCAGAGATGCCAGCTGACGAGGAAGAACAAAATATTCAACTACAATTAATACAACGAATATATATATGCTATTATAAATTTTGTACTACAATAATGTAAATGGTTTTCAACAATTTCAAGTAAATTCAAGCAACAACTGCACAAATTAATACAAATTAATTTCCATCATCTTACAACTGTCTTGAACACTTAAAGATAAACACCATTCATAACTATTCAACTACAATTTAAATTATTTCAACAATTGCAACTGTTTTATTTGTGACATATTAATTAGAAAAAAACAATCACTTAATTACAAAATTAACTATATTTCACTTATTATTAATTAATAATAATAAATAATATTATTAATTAGACTATTAATTAGTCCTACAAATTTAATAACTACCCGTTTGATCTTCCAACACTGAAACATGAAAGTACCACTGAATCACTTGTCTAGACTTGATGGAAATGATGTGGTGTAGTATGAAAAAAGAAATGTCATAACTAAAGACATAACAAAATAAATTTGTTAATATAATATTAAAAAGTTAATTACATAATAATTAGTTATAACTTTAAGTACAAAAGTAAAAGCAATTCGTTTTATAGATTGAGATGGTTTGGGATTTAAATAACGATGCTATGGAAAGCGTCACTAACAACAGACACAGATTCAGTCAGCTTGAACACATTTTTCTTTAAACATTTAATTTTGGCATGTTAATATCAAACTAAAAACGGTAAATATTAATTATATATAGATCTTGTCACTGTTACAAGTGAACAATAACACCAATTATATGTGATGGTTGCGATGGATATGGATTTAATTAATGCTGCAAAAGCGCCTACTGCTGCCTGCGTGATACGGCGTCGACTGTTGAAAATGTACGCCTAGAACGCCAAAGTTGCCCATGTCGGTGTGTTGCTCGGCAGGCACGTACACTTATGCAACATATATCATTTTAAAGCTAATATTTAAATCTACACTAATATCGCTATTTCATTACGTAATCTTTACATTTTATTTACGCATTTAGCAAGCATAGAAAACATTAAACTTCACTTACCTACACACACAAAACGCCACGCTCAAAACGAAAAAGAAGTATCTCCATATGTAACAGAGTTATCCATTGGTCGATTCCATGCTCAAACGTCATGGTGACATCATTTCCATAGCAGCAGCGACGTATTTTCTGCGACCATGTGATCTCTGACGCGGCGCCGCGCCGGCGTCATTTTCAAGCACAAGAAATGGATCAGTTTTGGCCGCTAGAAGGCAATACGCCACCTAGCGGATTCTGATATACCTACCTTGGTAGTTTCAAATTTAATAACATTTTCTGACATCTAATATAAATCACAAGAATTTTTTTCTAAAATATTTTCCGACATAGTGGCCACTATAAAGCATACAATGCTATTCATTTCATGTAGATAAGTGCAAAATTAAGGAAACTACAGTTTTGCCGAGTTCCAAATTTAATGAATTTTTCCAAACGTTTTGTAACTGATCTGATTTTGTACATAAATCACAAGAAAATAACTTTTTATCATCTTGAGTCTTGCCATCTATAAAGAAGGCCAATATGTAACAATAAATATACACATAAGAAAGTACACACACACACACACACACACACACACACACACACACACACACACACACACACACACACACACACACACACACACACACACACACACACACACACACACACACACATGCATTACAATACCATTAAAACATGAACACGACACAGCAACTGAGCAAAGATGATCATTGTGCTATATCTTCATAACTTTAAAACTACTGTATAAAGTTGTAACCACATGAAAGCCATTGTTGATTGGGCTGTGAATTAGAACCACAAAATGACAATAATAGTCTCCCATCACACAACATTTGTTATATTAGGCAAAGCCAATAACTGCTATGATTGACAAGCCAATTTACTGGTAATACACTGTGGCACAAAATGCCAATAATAGTCCCCCATTACACAACACTTGTTACATTGGGCAATACTTGTTATATTGGGCAAAGCCCATAACTACTATGACAAACCAATTAACTTGCAGTAGCGCAGCGGTAAGAGCTCCGGTCTCTCGACTGAGAGAACGTGGGTTCGAATCCTGTGCGGCGGTGTTGAACTTTGGGCAAGTTTGTTTACTCTACATTGCTTCATTTCACTCAGCTGTATGAATGAGTACCTGGATATAGGCAGTAGTGGATATTTGTGTACGAATAGTCTTTGAGCATTAATTACAGTGTGGCTGAATGCTTCCCAGAGAAGTCGAGATGGTGTTCGATTGAACAGGTCTGCCAGGGAGTAAAGTGTAAAGCGTTTTGAGCAGTCCTGAGGACTGGATACTGCGCTATATAAAAACATACCTTTACTTTACTTTTTTTAATATACTGTGGTTAAACCCATTGTTATCATCAGCAATAGGGCCTACTATTATACTTATTTGTCTGTGATTATATTCGCTTAATAGATACAATAATTCATAATGTTTATTTAATGTATATTATTTTATGTATACTATATAGTGACAATGAAAAGATATAATTTTATTCTGTAATTTTAAACATAAACAAGAAAACTGATACAGTAGTCCCTCTCTTCAGCGGACACATCTGTATCCAAGCATAAGTGTCCCGACATGGCAGGTGTCCGCTCATTGGAGGGACAGGCATCTTGGTGCCAAAGTTCAGACCAGTACAACCGATGCATGGTAAAGATGTGGCAATATTATGTCAACGCATTGACTGATAGGAATTAAGCACTATATATATATATATATATATATATATATATATATACTCCTAACAGCAGCATACGTCGACCAGATATGCATAAGGGACCACCTTAGGCAGACCACCGTTTTTAGGCAGACCAGAGCCGGTCTGCATAAAGTGTTGACCCCTGATTGCGTAGACAGTATCGTTTATTTTATAATTTGAACTGTTAGTGTATGTAGTATACCCAGACATATAATGATATCAATAATTATTTGCACCAAAAAATTAATTTTTTGGATTTTGGGAGACGTTTTCTCGGAGGTTGTATATCCTATCTCTCATAATGGAGCGGTCGACCTATGCTGCCCTTAGGCTTATATATATATATATATATATGTTTATTATTACTGTGATGTATTAAAAAATAAACAGTTGGTCATGAAGTCATATCGCCCGCCCGGCATCATCCGCCCGACTCCCTCTGTCGATCTGAGATTTTCCTCAACTGCGTCCACGCACTGGTCACTCACTCACTGCCACGGCGTTGCAGTAGAATTTGCTGCACATATGGCAGCATTCAACCAAAAATGTTGAACAAAACATCTCTCTTACAACATTTTATAAATTGGTATTCTCGAATGATTTAGATATTGTATAGCTAAAATGCTTCGTAAGTAATTCGCAAGTTGACGATTTTGGCTGCCCCCTACTGGCTAAAATAATAACCTGGAAATGATCAACCGAATATTTAAATCAGTTGCTACATGCAGCGTGAACATTAATTAAATATTAAAAACGGTAACGGGTACAATCGTTAATTGTCTCACTTCATTTTTCATCCAATTTCGAAAGATTCATTAATGCACAAATTGTGCGTCACTTGATAAAGCGTTCCACCGTTTCATATACTGGTAACCAGTTTATCTTTTCCAGGCACTGGTAATATTTGCCGTTTGGCGTAGCGCAGCATAGTTTGATGATGCTTGTTTATTATTTCACCTCAGTTTAGGCTTAACGTTGGACTACATTGAAAACAATTGAGGTGAACCTTTTATACATTGTATTTGTGAATCTTAATTGCAATTTACAAGATGAAAAGGCGATGCCAAGCCTAAGCCCTGGCTGGGGCTGGAGTTGTGAACCGGGAAGCCATCATGGCATGGCCTGAGGCAAATGTGATTGATAACAGCACAAAATCAACAATACCTTCCTCCACATTCACTCTGCCTAAAGTTTACAGATCACTCTGCTTGTACTTGGTGTTACCATTGACACACACCAAGCTGTATGTCCGCCATTTTCTAAACAAATTCGGCAAAAAATCTTCAAATTAATTAATACTGTCCATCTTAGGAGGGACAGATAACCAAGATATCCTGTCCGCTGTCCACATACACAAGATGTCCCCTCATCAGAGGGACATTAGCATGGCACAACGGTCCGTACATTGACAAACTGTCCCGACATAGCGGGTGTCCCCTCGTCAGAGGGTCCACTGAAAAGAGGGACTACTGTGTATATATATTAAATACATAAATAGTAACATACTCAGAACTCAAGAATAGTTTTTAATAAAATTGTCATCAAAGAAAACCCGTGTAATGACATATAGAATGAAAGTAAGGCATGTGTAATATAATTTTATAAACAATAATAATACAATAAATGAATTAAAACATAAATTATCATAAATTGTAATAATGTAACCAACACACAATATTATCTATATGCTAAATAGTTCAAAAATTGTATAATTACGCTAAAATAATACCAATAAATAAACTAATATTAATATAAACATCAAGACCTCAAGGAAAATCCATTATTAAACAGAATCCATTGTTGACTTTAAGATTTTTTCCAAATGAAATTATGTATATGGGCTATTTTGAAAAGATATAGGTCTTACGTTCTATTCGTGGGGTTGTAGATTAATCCCTGAAAGTTTGGCACTCGAGGTTCAAGCCATCTAAGAAGAAAACGTTAACGTACCCGCATGTCTACATACATTTGCTCGATTATAATTACACTGCTCACCTGTCACAGTCGTAGGTGTTGATCAGATGGTGCAATAACTGACTTCAGCAGCAGCAGGGCAGAATGAGTCGACCTGGGCCATCAGGCAGGAAGAATTTGGGCAGGGCAAGTGGCTCCAAACCAAAGACCCCAAAACAGGTGAGACAACAAATGTGTAACCTACATATATAGTTTTATGATATATGTTTGATGTTTTCACAACTACAATAAATGAATTAATAATTTTATTGTACCCTGGTAACTATATGAATTGTCAATATCAAAATAACTTCTATATTAAAGTTGCATTCTTAGTTAAACTACCATTTTAAACTATTTTAAGAAAGAACACTATTGACTTATTTGATCATACTTGCTACTACACATGTCACTTTGGCATATGTTATTCGACAAATTAAGCTTTTGCAAAATTACCAGTTGCCAGGCCCGGCCAGTGGACTACTAAATTTTTATGACACATGAACAAAATGTGTTGCCTTTTCCACTGTTTTATCTTAAAATTGCACATATTGTGTGAAAAATGGGCCAAGAAACCCTGAAGTCCTTTGGACTATATTGTGAGTTTGTAATTATTAATGAAATGTTTTTTGGTGAATTATAGTTACAGATCATTAAGAGTTATGATGGAAGTAAAGTGTTGACATGTTTAGTAGCTCTCTAGACTACCGGTATATGCATGCCAGTGAAGATACACCTGGAAATAAAGTATTCGAGTAGACCATTTCATGAATATTGTATATATTAGTTAATGTGTTATTAAAAAATACTGTCGGATTTTATCCCGATTCTCTGCTATGTAGAGCGATTTCCAGTGGTTGTAGAAACCTTGCAGGAGAGTTTGTGAGCTGCAATCTCGCATGCAGCACAGTAAAACTTTGTTTAAGAAAATGCACACACATTATCTGTTCTCATTTTGCCTACCACACTCCCCCAGAATGGGAAGAAGAAAGAGAACTATAATAAAACTTAATTTGTTAACAAGGTACATATGCATAGCATGCATTTTGACTTAAAACAGTAGTAACGACATAATACTGATATAACTGGTGTGACGGAATAGCTGCAACATGTATAGTAAAACATCTGAATAATATTCCTTATATTTTTAGGCTAAATATGCTTTAACCTTTTCGAGTATACCTATGCTATTTTACTTTATATATTATTTTATACCTAAGTTATTTTATTTTAATCCTAGGTCATATCTTTATATTGCATTGATAATTATGTCTACTGCTGTTTTAAAGTTCCTCAGGTTCTACCAGTGCAGTAGGGATTCCCATTACACATTAGTTACAGCCCACTGTTTGATACAGCTTAAAACCTACATGCAACTGTCCAGTTTAACAGGGGTCTAATGGGTTAATGCTGTGTGTTGACACAAGCCTCTACCAGTGACCAGTTACAGATTAGTAACAGTTTCCATCAAACAATAGCAGACAGAGAATCTTAGCTCCACATTGGGGTGGGGGTGGGGTGGGTGTAATACACAATCAGTTGATACTCTGCCAACCTAGTCCAGACAGAAACAGACAAAATATGAACATTTACCTTTTTGGGAGGCCTTGAGGTGCCCTTTGAATAATTCAATCAAATCATTTCTTGTGTACAGTGACACTACCCTAAGAGACGTCTATGCAAAATTAGAGACAAAGTTACTGAACAGTTTTTGAAATAACGGAAAAGACAACCTCTGATCCATGCAAGACACAGACTCCGCATGTGACAGATGTTGTTGGAAAAGGGATTAGTTGTGTGAAAGGGTTTAGGCAGCAAGAGATAAATAGAGCTACTGCTGCAGTAGACAATTTAGTTAGCAAATTTAGCATTTTAGGAGACCTTTGGTGCCCCTAGAATGATTCTATCAAATACAGATGTCTTGTGTATAGTGGCACTACCACATGAAATGTCTATGCAAAATTAGAGAAAAAGTTACTGAAGAGTTTAAAAAAAATAAAAAAAATACCAGTTTTGGGGCCCTTGGAGGCCCTAGGGAACCCTTAGAACAATTCAATCAAATACAGATTTCTCGTCCATAGTGGCAGTTCCGTAAAATATGTATATGCAAAATTAGAGAAAAAGTTGCAGAACAGTTTCTGAGATACAGCAGCTAACGATGGACGTGTGACGGTGGACACAGGTTGATGGCAATAGTCAGTTAGACCTTCCGCCCAAAGGACTAGAAAAGTTTATACAGTAAAACTTGTGTTAGCGGCCACCTGTCCGTAACGATAACCTGGATATAACGGTCACTTTTGAAAGTCCCGAATGACTTCCTATTAGTTTTCACAGCCCACTACGTGTCCATAATGGTAACCTGTCTATTGCTTATAACGGTCAGATAATTTGGATGGAAACCATTCATAGTAAATCTGCTGCTTGCAGGCAGGTCAAAGGGAATCCATAATTTCCCTGAATAAAACGTCATCGCTTTGGTGTCATGGCATGTAGGTGGGACTAACAAATTGCAATCGAGTCACACATGCTGTCATCAACTTGTTGCAGCAGCTGTGTGACTCCTTTACTCCAGCAAAGAGGAGTTGAATCAGCTTTGATGAGAGAGAGCTCAGAGAAGCCACAGATGGAACCGGGCCTTTGTAATATTGACCTAGGTGGTTTGGCATAGCTGGAGAGACTGCTTAGGTAAATATTACAATGGCCCATAGCTCAAATTGTATTGATAATCCCCTGAGCAAATCTGGGCCAACACTTGCCTTGCACTCGTTCACACCCTCTTGTTTCCTTTTGGACATCAAAGCTTTCTCTGTTCACCTTTACTTGGAGGGCGTGATTGTTCACATTCACAAGAGTACCAAGTAACGAACGTCAACGTAACCATTCATAATACTGTGGCTCCACCTAGTGAATCCAAGTCATGAAACTCTCCATAACGGCAACCTGCCTATAACAGTAATTGTGCGCAGTCCCGACAATGAACATTATGGACATGTATGTGAGTCATGTTGATTCATTGAAATTTGTATTTAACCGATGGACGATCTCAGAATGCAACTATAAATAACTAAAATATCTGTATAGTGGAACCTCACTATTAAGGTCAGCCTTGGGACTGGACAACAAAAATTGCCTGAATGCACAGGTGATCGTATCAGTGAAACTAATTTCCTATACTTTGCTCTTACAAAAATCATTTGTCACTGTCCTAGGGTGACCGTAATTGCAAGGTTCGTAAAGAAAGGTTCGACTGTAGTTAATATATCTTTTCTGCAGACTACAGTAATAAAGGCAGCTCGGAAAAGAAGTGTTAGGTTAGAGTAAGTTTAATTGTTAGCTCCTGTTGTTTCTGAACCTCCCCGAGGCATACATCATAGGTGTTTGCAGCCTCCACCTGGGGGCACAGGAAAGGGAGCTCTTGTACCCCGCAGTAACAGACCTGTGAAAGTACCTGGGAGCAAGGAAGGAACAATGCTCGCACCCAAAGGTTTGTGTCAGCTTTACTGCACATACCAGTATCCACACTGCACATACCAGTATCCACGCTGCACATACCAGTATCCACACTGCACAAACCACTATCCACATTGCACATATCAGTATCCACACTGCACATACCAGTATCCACACTGCACATACGACTATCCACATTGCACATATCAGTATCCACACTGCACATACCAGTATCCACACTGCACATACCAGTATCCACACTGCACATACCAGTATCCACACTGCACATACCACTATCCACACTGCACATACCAGTATCCACACTGCACATACCAGTATCCACACTGCACATACCAGTATCCACACTGCACATACCAGTATCCACACTGCACATACCAGTATCCACACTGCACATACCAGTATCCACACTGCACATACCAGTATCCACACTGCACATACCAGTATCCACACTGCACATACCAGTACCCACACTGCACATACCAGTATCCACACTGCACATACCACTATCCACATTGCACATACCAGTATCCACACTGCACATACCAGTACCCACACTGCACATACCAGTACCCACACTGCACATACCAGTACCCACACTGCACATACCACTATCCACACTGCACATATCAGTATCCACACTGCACATACCAGTATCCACACTGCACATACCAGTATCCACACTGCACATACCAGTATCCACACTGCACATACCAGTATCCACACTGCACATACCAGTATCCACACTGCACATACCACTATCCACATTGCACATATCAGTATCCACACTGCACATACCAGTATCCACACTGCACATACCAGTATCCACACTGCACATACCAGTATCCACACTGCACATACCAGTATCCACACTGCACATACCAGTATCCACACTGCACATACCAGTATCCACACTGCACATACCAGTATCCATACTGCATATACCAGTACCCACACTGCACATACCAGTATCCACACTGCACATACCACTATCCACATTGCACATACCAGTATCCACACTGCATATACCAGTACCCACACTGCATATACCAGTACCCACACTGCACATACCACTATCCACATTGCACATACCAGTATCCACATTGCACATACATCGCATGTCAATAAAAAATAACAATTTGCAAATCTGACACAATAACAATACTGTGCATTTTGAAATATATCTGCTATTTTTTAATGAAACAGTTGCTTGATGATATCTTAAAGCTGCCTCCATAAAATAATGTTTGATTGATCATCACGTTTCAGCCTCATTTCGCATGAAAGTTAACCTATCCAGTGTCATGTAATATATTGGCACATTTGTGCAAATCTTTTATTTAATGTTGATCAAATCCTTAAATGAACTGTTAAACTAATTTTGGTTTGGCCAGACATTTAGATTCATGAATAAGTGCTGCAAAATCCTGTAATGAAATGTGTATTTGTCGTGTCTACAGTAGATTGAATGTGTTTATGCTTGTAGGGTACACATTACGGCCAGTTCAAGAGGCGAAGAATTATGATGTGATATCGTTTGCGCGTGCCATGAATGATGACTTTGGTCCTCGGGTCCAGAAACTGTTTGAGCCAGAGAGAGAAGCGGCTCTTGATGCACAGAACACTGGTATGTAAACAGAGTGTCCTCTATACTTGTGGTTAGTTACACGTTACATTTTGCCTGACATGATCAACTGACATGTATCAAATAAAAAAGTACTCATGCACTTGAGGCAGTGTAACCTAAACCCTAGTATTATGGGATACAGCAAGCAGGAAATACATACACCGAAATTAGATCTTTCCAGGAAAGTAAATTCTCCAGCCATGCTGCTGATTACATCAGTGCCAGCCAGCAGTACCCCCTGGCAACCATATCAGTGGTTGGTGAGATGTCAGGTGGTCATAATAAAACTCATTTCAATCAACCGTGGCTCATGTTACATGCAATGTTTAGGAAGTAGAAGCAATTATTCAAATACATAATACCGTTCAGCTGCTCGTGCTAGTGAGCGAACGGGTCATTATATTATTGGGATTCCCAGAAGTTGTTTATCCATCTTCAACTTGGGCGGGTATTTGCATGTTCTCACTGGTGACGCAGTTGCGACTGGCGAAGTCAATTACTAGTTTGACTCTGCTAACTTCCGCACTTCGCAATCTGCCAGGGCTAGTTTTGCATGGCAAACAGCCCTGGCTTGCAAGGAACCTTTCTCTGAAGTAGATACAGTGCCAAGCCCAGCCTGTTCACGGTGCCTGGGAATCCAGGAAGTTACTAATTTCATCATCAAAAGTAGATATACCGTATTCGACCTAATTAGCGTACATGCCCTAATTAGCGTACACCCCCATTTTTTTGCGATGTCGGGAATCCGTAATGCTATATCCTCTCCCTCAATATCAAATTACTGCGACATTTGACTATCTTTTTACATAACATTTTTTCTCACATATCTGGAGACTTTGCAGCGTTCTTGTATCCTCTTGACCACACGTGAATATATCAATAGCTGGTAACATAATAGTATTAAACATGTCATATATTACAATGTTTGATCGAAGTGTGAATGTGTCCAACTCGGACGACACGCTAACTTGGTGTACGCCATTAGCACGCGCAAACGGCGAGACGATGGTGCCACCTGGCGAATATACTGCTAGCTATGTAGTAAGGGACCGGTTAGTATTTAATCCTTGCAATAGGCAGTTTCGTTGTGGCTGAGCGGAACAATCGAGTGTTCTAAAAGTATTGTCTTGATTGAATAAAAATAACTGGAATAATACAAACAATACATTGATAAATGGTCACAAAATTATGTTACGATAAGAATGCGAGGGTATAAATGATGTTTTAAATACCATCACCATCAACCTAACAAAATAACGGTCCCCTGGAAATCAGGTTAGCCACATCCACTATATGACGCTGTACATACGGGTATGTTTGCGACTTCGAGTTTTAACGTAGACGTCGGTGATTAACAATTTCAGATAACATACAATTTAATTACTTACAGTGGATTACGTTGCTTGTGTAGGACACCATTCCTTATGCAGTCATCGTTTGTACGACGGGTGGAATTAGCCAGGTGCAGTTAAGTCTCCTCTGGCATCATCCAAGTCACCAAGTGATCAAGTCGGCCGGCAACGATGTTGTGTTTATTTAAACTTGGCTCATTTGGGTGTACGCTTAATAGGGACGATTTGTTGACATACTTCAGCATCTCAAATATTTGTTAAGCGTACTGTACGCTAATTAGGTCGAACATGGTACTTTGTTTCAACATATTGTGTTGCTACAGTGTAACTGTTGTCGGCAGTTAATGTAATCAGTTAGCACTTCAAAGGGATGCTTGTTTCACAACGTCCAATAAGTTACACTGTGTTAATTACAGCTGTCAAAGTGCTTGCATGGCCGGGTAATGCCATAATCTGAGGTGAATTTCCGTAATGATTACGGAAAATCCGTAATGGTAGGCAGCCCTGGTTATGGGTAATTTGACAATTATTTGCACAGCACATCGGTAATCACAAATAAATACGACCAGCAAGTAAAATGCATTTGATTAAAAGTATTTATGCATACTGAACATTGTTGTTTTGTACAGATATTCTACTAATATTAAATACATATTAATTTATAAATAAAATATCAAAAAGCGTATTTTCTATTCAACATCATACAAATCTACAGTATTGGTTTGATGATCAGTTACTGTTTGTTCATGTCTCCTGAGAACAACATCTTCAGTGTGCAGTGAAATGTATCTTTGTCTCCATCTAGGTATTTACATTGGTTGGCGTTGTCCAGAATTTAAGCACGACTGTCAACGTATCAATCGCAACTCAAAGTGTTTCTGCGGCCACCTACTGAAGGACCACGCCAGCTACAATGGTAAAGAATAGTTGCATTGACTGCCAAGTTCTGAGGGGCTATTCAGTAGGGGTGTAATGATACATAAAAAGTTTATGTAACAATAGTGTACTGTCAATAGTTGATTTAACTATTGATAGTTATAAACATGCATTTTCAGTTGACTTCCTTGAACCATTGACCTTTGATCTACCAACTGGCAATGTAGTTAAAAAATAGTAAAGGTTGTTCTCTTCTTTCACTGTGTGTCAGAGGTGAGGCACGCCTCAACACTGGTGCTTCTGTTTTCTTTTCTTTAGTTATTTAGTATTATTTATTGTTTTCAGTGGACAAATTGAGTGGTCAGTCATTCTCCAGAGGGCGCAACATTATTACAAAATTATTACTTGCATTCAGTGCTATAATCTGCAACTGCAGAAATTAAATGGTCAACCAGAACAGGTTTATGATCAAAATGCCGTAATTTTGAAAACTGCTGCCCTTGGCTTGTTCTTCCATGGGTGAGTGTAGGCTAGTTGACTGTCCACTCAAACAAAACAGACAGACAGACAGACTGAGAGGTGGACCGACACAAACGGAATGACTTTGGTGCCATCAAGTGGTGACCTTTTTTACAGGTCACAGTGTCAACGTTCCGTGTAAACAGTTTGGGTGTCAGTGTAAGGCGTACGCGTGGATTCCGTCGCGGCCAGAAGACATTGGTGAATTCTGGTTCCAGCGACGACGTGGCTTTGACGTGTCGACGTGGCGTGCGAAGTGCCGATGCAAACATGATCATGAGCACCACAAACCGACTGGATATCGCCAGTGCACTGTCACAGGTGGGTGTTTCACCATCTTTTACTTTGCCTGGCTTATTTGATGTATGAATGAATGAATTAATCTTTATTTTAACAACAACAAACATAATAAAGTAGCAAATTATTAAATTATAGATGTATTCAGTTGTCAAAAAATGGCAAAAGAAGGGTAAGACTTATAATTACTTGTCCTGTAGTTATAAGTGTTACACTTCTTCTTGCCCCATGTAGCAGCATAGAGTGAATTCTTGCTAACAGTTTATACAAACTTGTGAAATAAGGAGCATCATATTAAAAGGAACAATTCTGAACCCCCTTTCTGGCCTACATGTGTTATTGAACATTGGATATACAGAACAGTTTAACCAAATCTCAACACGGTCCTTATAGAGAGGGTTCAAAGTATTTGAAAAAGTAAATAATATGTCTATTATTTATGGTATATTTATATAAGAGCAACCTTGTTAATCCTGACACTGGTTAATCCAGTCTGTGAGTCCGGATTAATAAGCCTTCATGGATGCCAAGATTCCAGATTATATTATCAGGGTCTGTATTAATAAGGTACCAATGTATCAGTATTGAAAAATGGATTAAACTGTCAAAAGTTGGTATGGTTTTGAATCGGTTGCTCTCTCTCCCTCTGTTCTTCCTTCCCTCCTACAAATGTGTGCGTGAATGTGTGTAGTCAAAAATATGTTTATTTTATTGATGCACCATTATTTGTGGCTTCAATAGCCATACAGTAGTTGGTGATACGATTAAAAAAGACGTATCACTTTTTATGAACATGTTTTTATTGATTTATTTTTGTCTATTTATTTATTATATATCTTAATTAATTTTAATATATTATAACTATGAAATTGACCTTTTAAATTATTATTAAATTATTTTAAATTATTTACAATACATTTTAGTGCAATTTCTATTGACTTTTTAATAAGTATTTTTAAGTTTTGTTATCATATAGATATTTTAATTATATATGTATCTATTTATTTGTATATTTTATTTATTATTTATTAACTCTGCTTCTACAAAAGAACTGTGATAGTACATTTCGTGTGGAATGGCACAAGTGAAACAGATGCGAACCACATCACATCTGCCATGTGAAAGTGCACATAATAATAATATGACTATTTATTTGTCTTAACATTTTAGAAACTATGTCATGTATTTTGGTTAGTTAACATGTCTACAGTGGAACCTCGGTAATGAGTCACCTCAGTGGTTGGGTCACTTCGCACTTAAGGTCACGCTGGGTCAGTCCCAAATAATTTCCATAGTTAAAAACAGGACATTCGTCCCGATAATTGGGTCACCTCGCTATTCATTAATAGGGTCACTAACTGGGTGCAAAATGACCAGATTAGCCACAGATGAACCCTGCAATTAGGGCCAGCTACGGCAGAGCAGCTATACCCATCAGATTCGGGACACCAGCCAGCTGCCCCTTTGTTAGACTCAAAAGCACCGCCAACAATGTCAAGAATCCATGATCCTGGCAATGTTACTCAGAGGCCAATAAATTTCAGACAACTATAACAGGCACAGCACTTAACTTTTAAGATCCTCAGTCATCTTACGTAACACTTTGAACTCAAATTCTAATCGGATGAGTAGATTTCCCAGATAAATATCACAGTCTGGTCTGTCTTGATGCTAACAATAGGGTGTCAATAATTAGGCACATCACTGCTTGTTTATCTAACGAAGCTGAGCTCAACTGGAGAGGTAGGTTCAGTATAATTTACGAATTGTTAGATTTTTACCAGTGTATCCGAAATGAAAGCAAAAGATAAGAGACATGTCAGAAAAGAATGTAAATCCTGTTATATCATGTTCTCTCTGTACAACCCTGTACATGTACACTGTACTTAACATTTTAGGAAAAGCAAACTTAGTACACCCTGTAACTGTATCTAGAAATAATCCAGATATTGCACTGTACTTGATATCAACAATGCATTTGCATAATATGCATTGCTATTAAAATCACATATATCTGAGCAATTTTTCAAATTCCCATGATGCTTCAGTCACCATATTCAGTATTAGGGTTACCTTGCTATTAGGATCACTCTTGCCCAGTCCCATGGGTAACCCTAATACAGAGGTTCCACTGTAATCTTTTTCATCTTAATTTAATATTACATTTTACTGACATACATATTTGTTATTCCATGTACCTTTTCTAATGTATGTGAATAGGCTTGTCACAGATATATTATGGTTCTCTACAAATTATAGTAATAATATCAAAGCATAATTTCAAATTAATGTCAACAATGAGTTGCATGAAACCAACTTGTATTATTCAACATAAGTGGTTGTACTGCAGGGTGTAAATGTGGCATGTTTGACTCCAACTTCCTGTGTGCTGCGTGTGACCGCCACTGGGAGGAGCATCAGACCTTCTTTGAGGACACGGACACTCGCAGACACAATGGCCTCCCCGTCGGTAGGTCCTGTACTATACAATCTATATCATTATTAACGTGCTAACTTGGAGGACTGTATCTCCTCCCAGGTGCCGAGGTCCACTCGCCTCTTTTTGTGTCCGTTCGCGTCCTTAGACCAAAACACAGGTAGTTACTTAGTTATTTACTTTTTAGTGGACCACTGTGGAGTTGTTTGATTAAATTATATAATATAATTTCAGTGTTTCCAAACAGATTAGTTGGAATGAGTTATTTGGTTAACAAAGCTTAATTTTTAATGTAAGCTCTGCCTTAGAAATAACATCACAACATG
Organism: Escarpia spicata; assembly: GCA_963995525.1. Classification (NCBI taxonomy): domain Eukaryota; kingdom Metazoa; phylum Annelida; class Polychaeta; order Sabellida; family Siboglinidae; genus Escarpia; species Escarpia spicata. The sequence continues at coordinate 34,106,883 of OZ023216.1, forward strand.
GACAGTTTCTTAGAATGCATTCCTGTCCAACTTTATATTTTGATGATTAGTTTATAATTTTTGTGTGGAAATAGTTTCTCTATTTTATTCTACTATTTTACTCCATCAAAAACTGATGTGTTCAAGGAAATGTGTTATTCCTGTAAATGACTGCATCGACCATTTTTAGTCCTTTGGGCCGAAGGTCCAAAAGACTATTGCCATCACTCTGCGTCCGCCGTTGCTGCCGTATCTCAGAAACCGTTCAGTAACTGTTCCTCTAATTTTGCATACCTGGTAGATGTAACTTAGGGTACTGCCACTGTGCACGAGAAATCTTTGTTTGATTTAATCATTCTAAGGACCCCATAGAGCCCCCAGGACCCCCCAAAAATGGTAATTTTTCACATTTTGCCAATTTTTTCAAAAACTGTTCAGTAACTTTTTCTCTAATTTTGCATATACATTTCATGTGGTAGTGTATACAAGGGATTTATGTTTGATTGAATCATTCTAAGAGCACCTCAGGGCCTCTCAAGCTAAATGTTCACATTTTGTCTGTTTCTGCCTGGACTAGGTTGGCAGAGAGCCAAGTGACCCACCCGACCCCCACCTCACTGTGGAGGAAGGGTCTGCCTGCTATTGTTTGATGGAAACTGTGACTAATCTGTAATTGGTCACTGGCAGAGGCTTGTGTCAACAGACAACTGGATAGTTGCATGTACATTCTAAGCTGTGTCAAACAGTGGGCTGTAACTAATGTGTAATGGGAAACCCTACAGCACATTTACAACCTGACAACGTTAAATCAGCAGTAGACATATAACTATCAATGAAATCAATATAAAGATATGACCTAGGATTAAAATAAAATAACTTAGGTATAAAATAATATATAAAGTAAAACAACATAGGTATACTCGAAAAGGCTAAAGCATATTTAGGCAAAAATTATAAGGACTATTATTCAGATGTTTTACTATACATGTTGCAGCTATTCCGTCACTCCAGTTATATTAGTATTATGTTGTTTTTAACTGTCATTACTACTGTTTTTAAGTCAAAATGCATGTTATCAAAAATAGATAAGCGAGCGAAAAATGAACAACTGTCAAACACGTTCGAAAAACGCCTTTTTAATGATTGCTAGTACCATTACGGTTCGTCGGATCCTAACAATATTGATGTCGTTTGAAAGTTTAAGCATTCTGCTATTCAAACATATAAATGGTTTCCTGATAATCATTCCTAAAATTAACTGAAAACGGACCTACAACCGGGCCCGTTCCGGTGTCTTAGACACTGCGAACCATGTTGTTTCGTCGACACAGTTCACCAATCTACCGATTGAGGCACCACTATCAGATTTCATAGTATAAGCTCCACCCACTTTCAAACGACTGCTAAAATTACATACGTGAAGTAGGCGTGACGTCACAATCACGTATATCAACCAACCAACGCAACGAATTTAGACCCGTTGGGTGGCGTACTTTATTGTGACGTCACGCCGACGTAGAAATATATCGGTTTCGCTGCAATCAAAGCACATCAGTTTTGCCGTGGTTTAAAAGTGGGTGGAGCTTATCACATGAAATCAAGAAATGGCGAAGTGCGCATGTCTGAACCTATGCAAATGAGGAAAACAGCGCCGCAATCGGAAGATTAGTGTACTGAGTACCCGCCGCCAACATCGTTCGGAACCGTACAGAACACCGAAAACGGCGTGATTGCAAGTCCATTTATCGGTGTTCTTTGAACGGTTACCGGGAAATCTAGATGTCGCTAGAATAACAAAAAGTGCATCCTTTCAAATGATACCAAGATCGTCGGGACAGGACGTTCCGTGAGGGTGCTAGCGACCGTAGAATTTCATGTTTTAGACGTGTTTTGAGTTGTTCATTTTTCGCTCGCTTATCTATTTTTGATGTTATGCATATGTACCTTGTTAACAAATATAGTTTTTATCGTAGTTCATCTCTTTCTTCTTCCCATTCTGGGGGAGGGTGGTAGGGGCAAAAGGAGAACAGATAATGTGTGTCCATTTTCTTAAACAATGTTTTACTGTGCTATATGCGAGATTGCAGCTCACCAACTCTCCTGCAAGGTTTTTACCACCACTGGAAATCGGCCTAAATAGCAGAGTATCCGGATAAAATCCAACAGTAATTTTTAACAACACATTAACTAATATATACAATATTCATGAAATGGTCTACTCGAATACTTTATTTCCAGGTGTATCTTCACTGGCATGCATATAGTCTAGAGAGCTACTAAACATGTCAACACTTTACTTCCATCATAACTCTTAATGATCTGTAACTATGATTCACCAAAAAACATTTAATTAATAATTACAAATTCACAATATAATCCAAAGGACTTCAGGACCTCTTGGCCCATTTTTATTATAACCACCTTCCAGAGTGACGTGTTTCTTCCCCCAGGGGCTGACTACCTGCCATTTGCGGAGATCCCGTCGCTGCGGAACATGGTGTTGACGGGTGAAGATGATGGGGACATGTCCTATATGTCCGTCATGCAGTCTCCCTACGCCCAGCCTCTTCCCATCAATCAGCCCGCCGACAACAGGACTCCAGTACAGTTTGGGAGGGCGCAGCCTCAAAGAGCCATAGGGCCCGGGGAGCAGTTCCCTGCATTACAAGGCCCGGGAGGCCCTCCCATGGGGCAGTTCCGGGGAAGGGGTGGTCCGGGGGGGCCATCTGGTAGTGGCTTCAGACCTGTGTATGACTGAACCAATACGTTACTGTACAGTCGGTTCCACACAGCTGCAGGTTAGATATAGCATGCTGGACAAATTAAATATATTTATTATTGTAATGATCATTTGTTATAGGAGCATTCAAAATCTTTTGAAAATGTGATATGATTGACCTTGTTTATTCAATTTAATGGTTCTACAGTATATGAAATGTTGGCAGTCTTATGAGCATTTTAAAGATAAAAATACAATAAAAAGTTGGATGTGTGGGTGAATGTGTCGGTGATCCATTTATATTAGCACAAAATATGGAAGTTGTTGTTTCCCTGTTAAATGTTTTCAATAATTGACTTTCCATTTACAGTATTGACATTCTTTTGGATAGAGGTGTGGGTGGGTTGGTTCCACCATATCCCAACAAATTTGGATTATTGTATTTTTTATTTACAAATTAATCTTCATTTTGTGTTTTATAGTAGTGTGTTTTAATGTTATTCTTACAGTATTGCATTTACATTCCTGTGATAGTATGGAAAGTGACATGTGAATGTTAGCTTATTATTAGTGTGGTCACTAATGAACTATGAATGTATTGGTAGGGGCCATTGTTATACTGTTATTTGTTGGTGGTCTTAGCTGCTTCTAGGTGCTTATTGATGTTGACCAAAATTAAACAAGCAAAATCACTTTGAATGATCTACCTTGCATGACTGCAGCCCTCTTTCTCTCCTTTCCCTGCCATTACCCTGTTTCCTCTCCCTGTTTGTGACTCCCACTATCTACCTCCCTGGCAACCTCACTATCTCTTCCAAAACATGCCCGTTCACTCTCACCATGGCCGTGTTACTAGATTCCTGTTTTCTCGCTTTTGTCTCACAATCTCGCGTCCCCTTTGGTATAAAATATCATCCTCTATGGTTCCACGCTAACAGTTTATCTGAGTCTCCTATTCTATTTATTTACTGTAATAACTTTAATTTAAATGTCTGACCCATCATCTCGGATCATGCAGATGTCCAGCTGATTACAATGAGTTTATTTTACACTTTACAGGCATACAACTTGACAGTATAATTTTTATAGAACTAATATTCACACTATAGAACAGCAACTCAACAATCAAATTGTAACTAATTGTTATGTAAATCATGTGACACTTGATAACCCAGTTATCACGGCTGACCATGTCGCTTTTTAATCAAGTTCTGCTGTATATATTTGAATAAAAAACTGACTATATCAACAAAGATGGCTGTCTTACTTGGACGTGTAGATAAAGGTTATTTAAAGTTTTCTTGTAGGTAGTGTAGCTGCAAAACCAATTTATTAAATTGTTACTAATAATATGTGTGTCTATACATATTACTGTTGTAAGATCTAAGTGTAACACAAATATGTTTAAAGTTGTATTATATGCTTTACTGTTACATTGTTAATGTGCTCTAAGCACAAGTGTAAACCAGGTCACACTTACATACACTGATTGTATTCACAACTTATTACTTGCTAGATTCAGTCACACGCCAATAAATTGATGTCCTTGCTGTACTGAAATCAGGAGGCCTGGATTTTGTTGTGCAATCATCTGCTGTTTTACTTGGTTCTATGCAAAGAATATGTTCGACTCATTCGGCAAATGAGAGATTTCACCTGGAGCAGCACCATTGGCGGTGTTTCAGCCATTTCAGTTCCGTGCAATTATGTTGTACTGCACAAGCAGTTAAGTGCATTTCAATCACAGTACGAGTCCATCTACTGGCACAGTGTTGAACCATTTCAGCTGAGCGTGTCAAGCTGTGCTTGAATCGTCTCCAACTGAAAAGGTCAACACAAGAAATAGAAATGTGAGACTGCAGTGGTGACGAGCGATATGAGCTTTCTTTTATGAACATAAAAAAACGTCATTTTTATCTGACATACAGATACTATGATAACATTGAACTTCTCGTGAATGTTTTGTAATAATATGTATCTATATATAAATATATATACAGGCTGTACTGTGCGTGTATAAACTGTACATCATGCTAATATCAACAAGCTTTTCTGCAATTTCACAAAACATCCAAATCAGTATATATTAGGAAAAGGTACCCAGAATTAGGAAATTTTGTAATTTGTCATATCTTAAAACAAATATTTTACCAACCTGGTTATAGAATGCATATAATTCCTCATGGGTGAATTCCATTCTGACTTTGTTTTTCTCCTATGAACAAACCAGATCATCAGACATTGCTGTTTATGTTGAAACTGCCATGCACATTGTTGTAAACTGCTACACATGCACACATAATCATGAATAAACATGCAGTACTGCTCCCATACACCCACCACCTCACTACCTCACTACTCACCCACCACCTCACTACTCACACACCCACTCACTACTCGCACACCCACCACCTCGCTACTCACACACCCACCACCTCATTACTCACACACCCACCACCTCGCTACTCACACATTCACCACCTCACTACTCACACACCCACCACCTCACTACTCTCACATTCACTACACACACACCCACCCACCACCTCACTACTCACACACCCACCACCTCACTACTCTCACATTCACTACTCACACACCCACCACCTCACTACTCGCGTGAATAAGCAAACATTAAATATGCACTTAAATGGGTTTGAACAATGATGTGTTTATGGAATAAAAACTTAACTAATTATGTAAAAGGTAGACAATTACCAAACCCCCAAGTGGCCCATGTGATAGTGACTATGTGTTGGTCTTAATAGGAGTGTCCTACACCATATATTGTACAACCTCAATTGTCATACTTTTTGCATTAGATTGTTACACTATATGTTTATATGTATGCTTTATATGTATTACTATTTTAAATTGTATGTTGTACAATATCATATTGGGAAAATAAACACACCTATCTTCTGCACTTAGTGGGGTACCATAACCCAAGATAGCCATAAGAATTGTGCATTTTGTGATAAAAGCACCAGATTTGGCACACATATAGACATTTATATCATAAACAGATTAGGAGCCATCGCAAATTTGGCCCCTGGTGGCTGTAACAGCCATTTTCCAAAATGGCCACGTGCGATCACCGATATTTTTACATATCTGCTCTACTGGGGAAGACAGCAGGTTGACATTGCAAGAAACAGTCCAAGAGTGCTTATGGAAGAGCCAAGTATTTGATTTTACCAAAACAAATTGGTCTAACTGGACTAATTAGTGTAATTAGGTACACTAGCAAAAATGCCCGTCATCTGATGGGATGCCATGTTAGAAGACAATCTTGAAAGTATAACATTTTAGAAAACACGGCATCATTACATAAACACCATAACGCATGTCGATTGATAGGCCCTAGTTGTGACAATGTTGAATTGTCAAATAATATTTGTATTGATGTGCTATTGGCATGAGGTTAGACATAAACGTTACTGTGTCTGCATCTACTCCATGATGCCAAGTATATGACGCAGGAGTATTTGCTATGCATGCAGGGTTCTTGTGACTGTTAAGTTATGTTTTACCGTTTACGTGAATATTACATTTTACATTTCGAACAACTGATTTATCACATCAAAAGTTAAATCTTTATATATATATGGAGTATTTTGAAAAAATATAGGTCCAACCCTTGGGGTCATAGTCTCGTAGATTAATCCCTGGAAGTTTGGCGCTCGAGGTTCATGTTGTTTAAGAGGAAAACGTTAACATGCCCGTATACATACGTATATACATACATATATACATACATAATTATATAAGCTCGATTATACTATATAGTAAGATGTCAAGAGAGATCTCAGGGGTGAACAGCTAAGAGTGGGAGACAATTACAGATTAAGATCAGGACAGATGAAGAAATATCATCAAGAAGGCAGAACAAGGGATGTGTCCTCTGCCCTGCAAGGAACCCGGGTAAGTTACCTGTGTGTTTTCATCCTTGACTGTCAGCTCAAACATGGCGTTTGGCAGTTTCATCTTGCTCTGTGTTGACTGTGCCATCTGTAGACTTAACCTCCAGTTAATGTCTTCCAACTGTCACAGGTTCAAAACAGTAACTTCAGTTTTATTTGTTTCAAGTTATCTTTAAAAAATACAATAATTTGCAATGTTATTAACCCTCTACACTTTCACTGCCTACAACTGCACAATCTATGATTCTCCCCAACCCACTGTATCCGCCCACACAGCACCGAAATGTGACACCACATCACTGTGCAACCAGCCACTCGGGTTCCAACAACTGTTGTCGGCCATATTTACACCAACGTAGTGTGTTGTTTTGTTCCAGACTGTAATCGTTATTCTCATAGTCATACTTGTCGTGTTTTTTTATCCCAAAAGTTTAAAGTGAGAAGCAACGATTGGTGACACAAATTAAGTATTTTATGTGTTTTGGAATGAGAAAATGTTTTAATGCAAGCTAGTGGATAATGACGATATCTATAGCAGCGTAACACATTCATTGTTGTGCATCACGCTATTTTCACTGCAAAATAATAATTCACTGAATAATATTGTTGATCATTATGACAGAAATGTATCTGGAATTGTACCTGATAAGTTTATATTTAAAATAAATACTTGTAGTGTTGTGCATGACCCAATATACTTGTACTTGGAATTGCACTGTCTCTTGCTCACTTTTAGTAAGTACCCATTTTTAGAGCATTTGTTGCCTAAAGTCCTTCCCATTCGGATTCCGAGGATATGACAACAAATATATCTGTCCTCTGACCTGTTTTGAGGCTATACTTCTTTGTCGCAGTTTCTGAGTCACATTTGCTGCATTGTTCGTCCACGCATCCACAAACACTGCCACCTAATGGGCAAATAACAATTACATATAAATGCAGCAAACTTATAGATTAATTTCAATTTTAATTCAAAACTATGTTAATTATCATTATGGATGTTATCATTAAGAAACCGTTATCTTATCTTCTAATTTATTAGTAAAAAATACAGATAAAATAGTTTGTTGAACATAAATAAATTATCTTGTACGTGCTAGAATTGGAATGGTGGCCATAAGGCAAGTGATGAATAAGTTTATTTTACACTGTACACACATTATTATACATTTCAACCAATATTAAGAAAAAACTTGGACACAAGTGAAACAGGAAAGAAACATCTGACTTACATGAAGTGTTTCTTCCCCCATCAAAAAGAATCCCTGATTATAATGTAAGTACCTACTATTGAACCTCTACATCAGTCGGTCAGATGTGATTTTTCAAATGTTACCTTGTCATCGTCGAAGCCAAGTTGTTGCAGCTGTTTGCTGAGGACTGCAGGTTTGGCAATGTGATATGCAGCCTACAAAGTACAATAAAAAGGTTTCACTATAAATGGAGTGGAGCTCAGTGGTGCAGTGGCTAGAGCTTTGGACTCTCAACTGAGAGAACCCGGGTTCGAATCCTGTGTTGCGGTGTCGAACCTTGGGCAAGTTCAGTCACTCTACGTTGCTGAAAGTTCACTCAGTTATACGAATGAGTGCCAGGCTATAGACAGTGGTGGATATTTGTGTATGAATAGTCTTTGTGCTTCCCAGAGAAGTCGAAAAGATGGTATTTGATGGAACAGATCTGCCAGGGAGTAAAGTGTATAGCACTTTGAGCAGTCCTGAGAATTGGATACTGCGCTATATAAGAACTTACCTTTATTTTACTTTTAACTTTAAATAAGTCTTGAAGGCATCAACATTATATAACTTGTAAAAACAACAGTATTTTCTAATTGGACATACTACTTTGCTCACCCTTTTATACAGTATATTTAAAGTTATAAATGTAAAATATTCAAAAAATATATAATATTGAAACAAATTTATCAATATATTTTATGATTATACTGTAAATATCATCCCTTTCTTGTGAATAGTCACACTTTGACTTACCGGTAGTCAGTAAACCCTGTACCAGGTTACAGAAAAAATCCACTTATTTATATAAGGCTGTCAGTTATGAATTTTCTATAATAAAATTACAGTACAATTATTTGTTATTATTTTGTTAAAATACATTTTGGATCATAGATTTAATGATTAGTGCCCCAAAATATATCAAGTCTTCAAAGTAAATGAGGCAGATGCTGTGATTCAATACAATGAACACTGCTCTAACCAAACATTTAACATTTGTACTTAACTAAATTAGTAATGTAATATTTTTGTATGTTTTATTAATAAGCAACTTATTGAAATTGAAATTCTTGTATCAGGATAACATTACAGCATTGGTTTCTAATGAGAATAAAATAATGAAAAATAATAACTTAGCTTTGGAAAGAGAAATACCTGCTGCAGAATAAACTCGCAAGTCTCTATAACAAGCTGCAGATGTTGGGATGGAAGTGAAAGAGCTGATTCCAGCTTCTCCTCCTCCACTTCTGTGAATGTCCTCTCACCCTGGATACAAGGACAATGGAGGTGACATAAGACAATGGAGGTGGTGTAAGACAATGGAGGTGATGTAAGACAATAGAGGTGATGTAAGACAATGGAGGTAATGTAAGACAATGGTGATGATGTAAGACAATGGTGGTGATGTAAGGCAATGGAGGTGGTGTAAGACAATGGAGGTAATGTAAGACAATGGTGGTGCTGTAAGGCAATGGAGGTGGTGTAAGACAATGGAGGGAATGTAAGACAATGGAGGTGATGTAAGACAATGGAAGGTATGTAAGACAAATGGAGGGGATGTAAGACAATGGTGGTGATGTAAGACAATGGTGGTGATGTAAGACAATGGTGGTGATGTAAGATAATGGAGGTGATGTAAGACAATGGTGGTGATGTAAGACAATGGTGGTGATGTACGACAATGGAGGTAATGTAAGACAATGGAGGTGATGTAAGACAGTGGTGGTGATGTAAGACAATGGTGGTGATGTAAGGCAATGGAGATAATGTCAGACAATGGAGGTAATGTCAGACAATGGAAGGTATGTAAGACAATGGAGGTGATGTAAGACAATGGAGGGGATGTAAGACAAATGGAAGGGATGTAAGACAATGGTGGTGATGTAAGATAATGGAGGTAATGTAAGACAATGTTGGTGATGTAAGACAATGGTGGTAATGTAAGACAATGGTGGTGATGTAAGACAATGGAGGTGATGTAAGACAATGGAGGGGATGTAAGACAAATGGAGGGATGTAAGACAATGGTGGTGATGTAAGATAATGGAGGTAATGTAAGACAATGGTGGTGATGTAAGACAATGGTGGTGGAAACTAATGTGAGGATCTTGTCAAGAAAGTTCTAGTAAATAATGATATAAAAACTGAAGTATTTTATTTTTATATGAATTAATTGTATTCATAATGTACAACTACTTTCACGAACGTTAATACATCATTTAACTGTCACTGTGAGCATATGCTTTGTATGTATTAGTAATTTAGTATTCCAATGCCTAATGTTGTGTGTGAGTGTAGTTACACAAGTATTTAGACAGACGAATGACAGAGACATGCATGGCGTTCACTATCATTTATTTGACCCTCAATCAGGTCATACCTAACTGGAAGTGCCAGTTGCACTGTCCCCAGTGCAGCAAAGCCTTGCTGGCAGTTATGCTACTACTACTTGATGTATTTGTATGTACATAAAAACAGCATCATACATGAATTATTAGATGGTTATTTGAAACACAAACCTTGATGTGAAGCTTTTGCAGTATTCTGGATATGAGAAGAGGAAACTTGGCACAATCTAATCCATTAATGAGAACCACTGCTTTCTTTAAACTGAAACAACCACATCAGTGATCACATTAGGAGTGGCAGCATGCCTGTCTTGTGCCTTGACAGCACTACATGCATGCTACATCCATAACTATTCTTAAATTTTATTTAACATATTGAGTATATAAATTATATGACTACCATTAGATATAGGTATATAAATGATAACAAAATAGTCAAGCTTGTTCTGGTTGTGTTGACTGTTGGTCTTGTTGTTTTCTTTAAAAATACTTCAATAAAGTATACATATATATATATTTGTGCCCTCTCCAGTCTAACCACAGTGAGAAATGGCCTTTCTATTTTTTCTGGAAACAGTGTCAGTGACAATTGAGCCACACTGCAGAATGTACAGTGCCAATGTGTCTGCAAGTGTATTTTTTTATGTGACACCGGAACGAAAGTGAGTGATACTGAAATATTGGTCCACTTGATTTCTGCTGTAGGCAATCATAATAATTTTAGAATGCAGACCATGTACACAAATATCCACCACTGTCTATAGCCAGGTACTCATTCTTACAGCTGAGTCAACTGGAGCAACATAGAGTGAATGAACTTGCCCAAGGTTTGACAGGGCAGCACAGGATTCGAACCTGGGTTCTCTCGGTCGAGAGTCTGAAGCTCTAGCTACTGCACTACTGCGCTCCACAACGAATCAAACAGTGATGATTTTGAACACGACACAGCAGAAACCGAGTGCTTCCGTTTGGCACGTGATGTGATATCGTCTTTTGAATATTGTATTTCACTAAAAACAATTCATTTGACACTTTATGTGCATGCCATTGATGAAATGAGTGATTCTAATTAATAATATCGATATGTTGTAGAATGATTTCTAAAATTGTTGGTGAAAACTGCATATTATGATTGCATACAGCAGAAACTGAGTGGACCAGTATATACTAGATGTCCCCAATTTTGCCAAACACAACAAGAAAACAACATTTTAACAAAAAACACGAACAAACTTTTCCATATGATATTCATATTCTAAATCTCTACTACATATCTAATCACATTTGTGCAAACATATTTTTTGAAAACTTATTTTGAGTGTAGTAATTACACTTTTAAAATGACAAAATTATGTTTCTGCGAAGATACGCTAGTGCAAATAGTCACATTATGTGCGGTAATAACTAGGTACATAGCGTTGGTTTTTATTTCTGTAACTTATCATGCAAATGTTCCATGTTGAATTATTAATTACAGTAAAACCTGTCCATAACGGTCATCATTGGGACCGCGCAAAATTACCGTTATAGACGGGTTGCCGTTATGGAGTTTCATGACTTGGATACTCACTAGATGGAGCCACAGTATTATAAATGGCTACGTTGACATTCACTAGTTGGTACTGTCGTGAACACTACAAATCTAGAGTTAACAGTAATAATACACTACCACTATTTAATTGTGGTTCTTTTTTCACAAATAATCGGTGATATAGACAGCTCGTTACGTGTGTGAAAGAAGCTTTCCATATCGTTATGTTACACTGCCAGGTCTAGCTCAGCCAATTCGGTGTCAATTGGATGTGGGCCATGGTGAAATCAATCACGCCCTGCATGTAAAGACAAACAGAAACAGCTTTGATGTCCAAAAGGAAACACGAGGGTGTGAACGTTGGCCCAGATTTGATCAGGGGATTTTCAATACAATTTGAGCTACAAGACATTGTAATATTTACCTAGGCAGTCTCTCCAGCTACTCCAAGCCACCTAGATAAATATTATAACGGCCCACTTCATCTGTAGCTACATGTTCATGTCTTCTCTTAGCTCACTTTGGACATGTATCAAAGCTGATTCTAGTCCTCTTTGCTGGAGTAAAGGAGCCACATAGCGGATGCAACAAGCAATTTGATAGTCCCGCGTACACGCGATGACACCAAAGCGATGACGTTTTATTCAGGGAAGTGATGGATCCTCTTTGAACTGACTGTTATACGCAATAGACAGGTTACCATTATGGACAGGTAGTGGGCAGTGCAAACTAATAGGAAGTCATTCGGGACTTTCAAAAGTGACTTATATCCAGGTTATCGTTATGGACAGGTGGCCGCTAAGACAGGTTTTACTGTACATATATTTTACCAACTTCATTATTCATAGCCGAGTTTGTCAAAAACAACTATTTCTTCAGCAACGTCTTCCCACGGAGCGCTCCCTTCACTGCGCCTCGGTTTCGCTTTTTCAATGGTAAATATAAGCGGCTAGCGCAAGATGTTAGTACAGCGATTTTTTTATGTATACAACTATAGTACTCATACTCATCCTTGCACGTGAGGGGTCACTGCTGCCGATTACATCAGTGCCAGCCAGCAGTACCCCCTGGCTGATCGCTTTGCGAAACTCTGAATTTAAGCTCAGCCTATGAAATCGCTCACTAGATCAGTGGTTGACGGCAGGTCAGGTGGTCATAATAAAACTAATTTCAACCAACTGTGGCTCGTGGTGTTAATGGGCGAACAGGTCATTATATATTGGGATTCCCAGAGGCAGAAGTCGTTTATCCGTCTTCAAATTGGGGCGGGTATTTGCGCTGCTGTTCTCACGAGTGACGCAGTCGCGGCTGGCGAATTCAGTTAGTAGTTTGACTCAGATAACTTCCGCATTTCGCGTAGGAGATCTGCCCGGGCAAGTTTTGCATGACAAACAGCCCTGGCTTGCGAGTATGCTCATACTGTGACTGTCAGTGACAGTGAGTGTGTGTGTCACTGTGTCTGTGTCACTCAGTGTGACACTGTGACTGTGTGAGTGTGTCGCAGTGTGTGGCAGTGCCAGACAGAATGAGAATGGGCACCAGATCCAGGGCAGTGTCAGTGATCATATTATTCCCATTCATGAACCACCGTGATCACTAGCATCAATCGCCAACAAATGTCTTGCTTTCGACATTAACTAAAGTGGCTGAATAACGTAATCAAACATACTTAGCAGTTTCCGTAAACATCAACGCCATTTCCACGCCCCTCGTCAATTCATTGCTAAAATATGATTGGATGAAATTGTACATTTAGTGCGTGACTAATGTATGGCGTCCAACGAACTGATCAGTGGTGCATCGACGTATTTTGTAAACGGCTTTGTCAATCATGTTTTAATTATGCCTTATGTTTCTTCGTGCATGGTTTGCAATTAAAGATTGACACCTCATATTGAAATATACTGACGCGATTTTGATGTTGCAAGTTGACGTGTTATAAACGCGTTGTTGTATTATCGCTCGCACAGCTACACACACACACACACACACACACACACACACTGACAGTAACATTGCGTTACGTAAGAAACCAAATAGAAACAAGTCGGGATCCTTCCGAGTTTGTATATCAATCTCGGTGACATCAACAACCATGTTTGGTCAAGTTGTGATCGGTCCACCAGGATCAGGAAAAACAACATATTGTAAAGCAATGCATGAGTTTTTGACAGGTCAGTATCAATTGTCATACTCCTTACCTTAGCCTTAGGCTTTGTTAGTTTTTGATAATAACAAACTCACTGTTTATATTATATTGTGTACTATTTCTCCCTTATATATCATACTGCTGTGAAGTCTGGCTAATATGCAATGATACTTTTTATGTCATACTAATACATTATTTTATGATTTAGGTATACACATACTTAAACTGACTGACATAATATAATTGAGAATTTCTATTGTAATGTTCAAAGCTAAAAATAAGATGTTGCCATATAACCTTCAAGAATTCTTTGCTACTAACCATGATTCAATGCATTTGACATGTCAAAGTAAAAAAAATGAAACGTGTATGCTCGCACAACTTTGAAATATATGTGTATATTGGTATGTGGGGTTAAATTATGGAACTCCAATGATGAAAAATAACCAGTTCAGATACAGTTAAAATACTAAAAACAAGACTAAAGCACTTGTTTATTAATAATTACCATGCACCCAAGTAAAACGGAAGTGTTGAATATACGTATATGTATATATGTGTGTATATGTAATTATGTATGTGTATGTATGTATATATATATATATATATATAGGTATGTATATATATATGTATATATGTATATATATAAATGTAACTGAAAAAATGAATGAGATTGCTTTCTAAAAATATATTTCTATGTTGTTACCAATGTTGTGTTTAATATACTTGTACAAGTTATTGTCATGTTGGGGGAAGTGATTTATAAGTACAACACTTCTATCTATCTATATAAGTACAACACTTCTATATATTGCATATGCCTGGTAGCTCTCTTTGTATGCATTTTCCACTTGGAAATAAACAACCAATCAATCAATAAATCAATGTAAGTAGACCAGAAAAATAAATAGTTTCTGCTCTCTCCACATTTCTACATAGTGTAGTGGTGTTACTTGAATTGATCATAGTTAACAGAATAAGCTGTTTTGCAAAGAAACTGGATCAAATCTTCTAGTTCTAGTTGAGATCTAGTTCTTATGAGATCTCATTCAATTAGTCAGACTTTTTCAGAACATTAACGCCAAGCCGACCTTTCTGTGCTGGCACTGAGGGTGATCACTGCCAGGGTGCATGTCGTCCTCAGTCGTTCTTTTACATCCCAAATTGAGACGGGACCGACATTAATGTGATCTCCGAGTCACGATATATGCACAGTCCCCAATCTTGAGAGTCGGGTTTTTACACTGGTCAAATATATCATGCCTGCTTTGTCTGAGTTTTGAATTCGGAATGCTGGCATGCCAGGCAGATGGATTAACCACTGCACTAGTGTGATCTCTTTATGAAAAGTATCAATATTTATTGTAAATCGCTAGCCATTATTTAATGCAAACAAACTGTTAGACAAGTTGCTTTAAGTGAAATACTTATAATTTGTTCAATAAAAAAACATGCTGCGACAAGTTTCCTTCCTATAACTATTCTGCGTTGAATGTGATATATTACTATTACATTTGAAGCAATTACTGTTACTATTACATTTTTCATCGGAACTATTTATAGTACAATGCACGGTACCACAGAATATAACGATCATATTTAGTATATCTACTAATTACACTGTCTATGGATAGAACATATTTTTCATTTTATATTCTAGTACTATATAGGAATGAAAGACAAAAGCAGTGTTGCTGTCACTTTACTTAACTTGTTGAATTATAATCAGAATAATTAAAACATATGATACTGCATGACTGCTGCTTGGTGGACAGTTGATTATTGGCACAAGTACAAATACATAAGGATGTGTTTCACACCTCTGCTGTTTAGGCCTAGTAGTGTGCAGACAGCTACTAAACCCATATAGGCTTGTGTGAAAAAGATAGTTGGCATGAGAACCAACTTCAAAGAACTGTTGAATCACTTTAGCTATGCAGCTGTCACACTGTCCCAGTGTCTCCTGCTATATAAGCTCTCATAACCTCCAGGGTGAAACTGACTGAGGGCCATGATTCACTGGGGAGCAAACATAAAATGGTGAAACTAGTGGAATATTCTTTTCCTTGTAAATAATTAAATAACCAGACAATAATTAAATAAACACAACTAAAATTGAACTTTAAAATGTCCAATAGTAATATAAAAGTAATAAACTATTCCATTGCTTTCTATTACTGTTACATTTTGTTTTTATTTAACTTATTACTATTACTTCAATATTTGTAATCGTTACTATTACATATTACTATTACCTCAGGCCTGAGTCTCTTAGTGAATAATAAAAATAGATCCGACTAATGGCATATTTAACATAATATCCAGTAAGATTTCAAGGCTTATGCTAAGGGGTGACCAATGCATATTTGTTGTCAATGTCCAAAGTTGAACTTTCAATAGGTACCGTTGTTGATGATACAGATCTTTCAAAATTACCTGGAACATAAATTCAGTCTACTTCAATGTTTAATTATGAACAAATTTCATATAACTAACATAATTGTAGCTTAAGATATGTACTCTTAATTGTTACTTTAATTTGTAATGTGTTTTAAAGAATGTTTCTTGTAATTTGCAGGCATTGGACGAAAAGTTGCAATAATTAACCTGGACCCAGCCAACGATATTCTTCCATACAAATGCGACATTGACATCTCTGATCTAATCACGCTATCAGACGTAATGGACTGCTTGAAGCTCGGACCCAACGGGGGCCTCATTTACTGCATGGAATATCTGGAAAAAAACTTTGACTGGCTGCTAGAAAAACTAAACCGACTCAAAGATCACTATCTGCTGTTTGACTGTCCTGGTCAGGTTGAATTGTACACACATCACAGCTCGGTGCGGAATATCTTTTCACGACTAACGAAGGCAAAACACCAGCTGGCAGCCGTGCATTTGGTGGATTCACACTACTGCAGTGACCCGTCAAAGTTCATTGCTATCTTATTGACATCTCTCAGTACGATGCTTCAGGTTGAGCTTCCTCACATCAACATCCTCTCGAAGGCTGACCTCATCGAACGTTATGGAAGATTGCCCTTTAATCTGGACTTTTTTACCGAGGTCTTGGACATGACCTATTTAATTGACCTGCTGCAGGTAAAGTTTCATTTAAAATATGCTGGTTCAAATAACCTATCCATCATGTGGCTTGTTTCCTAGCAAAAGCTTTCTCAAGCCATCAAAAAATGGATGTCAAACATGAGGTGCTTTCATGCATTCCTTTGTATATTAATTTTTTTTCTTTATGACAAGAACATAAGGCAAAGTTTCTAAAATGACAGTTTTGCTGCGGGAATGTTTGATGTATGAGATGTCAATGGTAGTGTATTTCACACATATATATATATATATGTCATAATGTTGATGTCCAATATCAGTTTAAATTACTTCCATCTGGCCTCAGCCCCCACCCTCTTCAGATGAAAGTGTATGATAATACACTGTAACAATACATCAACAGTATCGATCTGAGCATATAATATTGATATTCTATGCCAGGCTCTGACACCCCAAACGAAAGTAACTTGGTCTGACATTGGAAATCAACATCAATTGGACATGAGATAATCCCCAACTGTTGTCAACATTGGTGGCAAAGATAAAGCTTGACAGGAGTCACACACAAAATTTTAATTGTGAGGTATGCAATTCACAACATACTGGATACATAAATTGTATTATTATAGTACCATAAAGTATCTGTACATGTAGTAATTGTTTCACATTTACAAAGTATAATTGTTCTTATCATAAATAACGTTATACACAGAAAACATTTAAATGGTGACTAGTATAAACTGTATAGATCCATCTTATTCCATATTTACATAATCCCAGGCGTATTTACGTAATAAAAATATTGCATATTACGGCAATTTTTAGCCCCAAATAGTGCACCAGTTTGTGCCAGTCTTCACTGCTGCGGCCATGCGTTGCTGTGCCAATGAGCAATGAACATTGCATGTTGATGCAGACTAGACTGTAGTTTAGACCTCAAAAGTGCACTTTTTTAAGACGCAATATTTGTATAATGTAAATATACCTGGGATGATGTTGAATGATGGAATTAACTTACAGTGGTATCACATTTAGGCAAAAATATATTCATAATGATGACATTGAGGTGGGCCCGGATTCTACACAAGTGCTTTTGGGTCAAAACGTTCAAATTAAGCAGAGTGGAAACATTATTAAATTTGAGTTATGTGTCACCATGTAGGATGATCCATTCTTTAAGAAGTTCAAGAGACTGAATGAAGCAATGGCTGGCATTGTGCAAGACTACAGTCTCGTGTCTTTTGTTGCACTCACAGTGAAGGTAAGATGATCGTTATTGCGTGTGTTTGACGGATATGGTGATCAGGATCAGACTCATCTAAATGGATTGTGGCTTGCATCCACTGTTGCTTGGGCAATTTTGTTCAGTCCCAATTGCCTCAGTTCACTCAAATGTAAAGTTCTGTTTATTAATATGCTAACTCTTTGGAGTATTATAAGCATCTCTGAGATGCTGATGTCTGCTCACCTCTCTCTGTTCAATTGCTTCCTTGGTCCATTGGTCTCTGATCTACCAATTGGCGACGCATTTCAGAAAACACAACAATGCATGGCTTTTCTAGAGGGCCTTTCTCCTCGATTTGAGGGGAGATCATCATCAGATCAATTACCAGATGGTGCACATGTATACGACTTTTTGTTTCTCCATGGCTGGGTACTATAAGATAGTATTAAATATCTGGGTATGTATCAGGTTTGTTAACAAATGTGTACCATTACATTCGAATGTGAATGCATAACTTTATTCGAATGCATATTTCTATGATCACTTTCATATGCGAATGTTTGGAGGTCGCATTCGAATGCGAATGTTTGGTAGCCGCATTTGAATGCGAATGTTTGGTGGTTGCCTCTGAATGTGAATGTTTGTTTGTGTTACGCCTAGTGTAGGACTGTAGGCCTGTATAATATGTATATATATATAATAAAATATAAAAAAGCTTAATGCTACATATTTTTAATAATTACATGCAAATTACAGACATGATATTTATTCACAAAACCTGTCTACAACTGTAGAGCAAAACATTGTCTATTGGCTACAGCTTAATGTGTCCCACTGGTCACAGAAGATTAGATGAGCATTACATAAGTTTCAATGTTACAACAGGTTGTTCACAGAAAATGAGCATTGCATTTAACGAACATCAATTGCTCAAACGGTTTATCACGAATATGGGCACTTCCATATTTTTAGTTACTTTTTATGTTATAACTCCAGGGATGAAGCAGCTTCACCGGGCTTTTGTTTGCATTGGTAATCCTTGACTGACTAAACTTTGGAGGAATTATGGCTTCTTTTTTGGTAGCCTTGATGTTTACAAGCAGGTGATATTGGAACAGTGTGATTGCTGCCTGTCCAAAGGGATTCAATGGTCCTTTGAAGCTAAGTCCTCAGCCAAAACCCTTTTCACACCAGGCTAATGGGACAGGCCTCATTTACTGATTAATTGCTGGGTACTTCTTCTTCTTCTCTTCTTCCAGTAATCCACTAAAGTCATTACTGAAGACTTTGTGGATGGTGTGGTGTTTGTTGCGTGCGCCAGGTGTGCAGGTGTGCAGTGCTGGTTGTAACTGTTTATAAAATCATGTGCAAGTGCAAGTTGCAAAATGGTAGGTAATGTTTGACCAGCACTTCATCTTATGATACCAACTTTAGTTAGTGGCTACCTGCACACTGCTGATCTTATGACTCCCAAAAGTGTGAAAAACATACTGATGTATTTGTGTTGAGTCAATCAGACAGAGTGAGGTGACAGTGGCAAAGACTTGCTGTTTGTTGAAATCTACTCTGGCTCATTGTGTTACAAATAGATGGGGCGTACATTGAATATAATTTTTTTTTCAATTTTGTAGGCATCACAATAAATAACCATTTAAACTGGCAGAGTCATACAAACAAAACAGCAAATAAAATATCTAAAACAATAAGCATACTAAATAAACTTAAACACTTTTTACCACCTAATACGTTATATATTATGTACAATGCTCTTATTCTCCCTCATATTAATTATGGCTTACTTTTATGGAGTTATCAGGCACATCAAATTTTCAAATTACAGAAAAAAACAATACAAATAATATCCCTAAGTAAATACAATGCTCACACAAGTCCTATTTTTAAAAGACTTCAGTTGCTAAAGTTGGATGACATTTATAAAATCCAACAATACAAATTTTATTATAAATGAATTAACAATCTTTTACCCTACTACTTGGTGTATTGTTAATTGTCTCCACATAGTAGAGACAGTTAACAATACACCAAGTAGTATCATTAATAAAATTTACACTCACAGTCTATATGGTTTTTCAACATGCACAAAACCTTTTTAATTAATGATCCAGTTGTCATATTCATAATTGCTTTATTTGTAATACATATTGAAATGTATACCTAAGTATCCATATGTACGTCAATGTGTACACGAGTACATATAATCAGTCCTTGAATTGTGTATGTATGTTGGTACATTGAATAATTATCAGCTATAAAAACAAGTCATATTCTATTCTGATTTGTGTCATGTAAATTTGGTTGTTGTTTATATTTATGGGGTGGCTCCTGTGCTAGCGATATTATATATCTTAATGGGAGTCTCCTGACCTTATCTATTACTTACGTTATTTGTTGTATTCAGTTCAGTTCAGTTCATCCCGAGACCTGTCAGGTCGTAGGGGAGACATGAGGGACGTAGTCACAGCAAATGCTCTCCAGCCGGGACGGTCTAGCGCAAGTCTCAGTAGTGTTTGGACGTCAAGGTCAGTCCACTCCCGTATGTTGTCCAACCAAGGTCTTCCTTTGCCTGCCTCTCCGTCTGCTGCCCACTGAGTGCCCTGCATGATTGTCTTGGCAAGGGAGTCATGTCATGTGACATGGCCGTACCATGCCAACTTTCTCCTTTTCACTGTTGCGAAGAGTGGCTCCTGTGGACCTGTCAGAGCAGTGATCCAGTTTAGGACAAAGTCATTGGTCTTGTGCTCGGCTGAAGATATGTGCAGCAGGCGTCTGAAGCACTTGGTCTCAAACGCGTGTATCTTCTTCGTCATTGCAGCCATCAGTGTCCAACTTTCGCAGCCGTAGAGCAGGATGGTGACAACAAGGGCTCTGTAAAGTCTGATCTTAGTTGCGAAACTGATGTTAACGCTTCTCCATATCTTACTGAGTTTGGTCATTGCTGCTGTCACAAGAGCTATTCAGATCTGGATCTCTTTGTCTGACCGTCTATCTTTGGTGAGTGTGGAGCCGAGATATTTGAATGCATCCACTTCCTCAGGCTTCTGGCCGTTCATCGTGATGTCAACAGTGAGTTTTCAGTGCTGCTGGCCATCACCTTGCTCTTTCCGTTGCTTACTTCCATGCCGTAAGCGCCTGCTCTATCCACTAGTCTATTGGTGAGATCTTGGAGCTCGTTGTTGCTTCCTCTAAGAAGATCTATACAGTCTGCACATCGCAGGTTGCTGACCGATCTGCCTTCCACAGAGATGGTGGTGTTGAAGTTGTGGAAGGCTTCTCTCATGATGTTCTCGAGGTAGATGTTGAAAAGAACTGGCGACAATATTTGTTGTATATGTATCATATTATAGATTCCGAGTTCATTGAAAAGGTAATGCATAATGTACGGTATGCCATACGGGTCTCTTAATGGTTGTAATGCAGTTTAATTAAGTTTGCATTCTTCTCTCCTGTTGTATAATATAGATAAATCACAGCGAATAATTTGTCTAAATTCAGACATGGGTTAATTCACTTAATTGTAATTGTCCTTTAATTGTATTAACTAACTTATTTTATGATCGTAATTTAATTCATTAGCTTGATTTGGGTTAATTTATTATAGCTTAATATAGTTCCACAGGAAATTAATTCTTAATTGTTAAGTTGGCCCGAGCAACACTTAACAATAGCATAGGCCTCTACTTATTGCAGACGTAAACAATATTGTAAACAATATGCCAGCATTTGATACGCATTCGATAAAACATTTGAACAGTCAAATGTTTGGCATGCAAATGTATAAGGTTCGCATTCGAATGTGCTGAAAATTGAACAGTTGCATTTGAATGCGCATTCGAATGCCAAACATTCGAATGACATTCGCATTCGTTAACAAGCCTGGTATGTATTAGAAGAACGAACAGGTTTTGTATGGCTGTTGTAGTGACTGGATACTTCCAAGGGAAACTTAAATAATGTTTGCCTGAATAGATCTGCCCTAAACAATGAATGTTGGGAGGGACGGAACATAAACTGAATTAATTTTGTTTCAGGTGTTAAATTTGTATCGGCTATTAAAGTGGGGCTTCTGAGGCACATTATTCATGGATAAATTCCCTTGATCACATCCTCGCAAGCCAGGGGTGGGGACAACGTACACTACCCCTGGTAGATCTCCTATGCATTGTATGTAAGTTAGCCGAATCAAACTCGTGATTGACTTCGTCGTACCACCCATGAGAACAGTGCAGACACCCGTCTGACTCATGCCCCAGTTCAAGGATTCCCAATATAATTACCCATTCAACCATTCTCACAAGCCGCTGAGCAGTATTGTGTATTCAAATAATTGTCTACTGCCTAAACAGTCCCTGAAGACCATTGGAATTTGCTGGCAAACGATATTATTGGCCGAGCGAGTATTCTGAGTTTCGGCAAGCGATCTGCCGGGGTTAGTGAGACTGATGTAATGAGCAGCGCTCTCTGGCACGCGAGGATGCTTGATTACAGTAATAATAACAATAATAAAGTCATATAGCACTGTATCTAGTCCTTAGTTCTATTCAAAGCGCTTTACAAAAAGTTCATAATTGTATATCACTCATTTAGGTAGTGAAAGCGATTTTAAAAAGGTGTCTTCAGCACCGTTTTAAACGACGCAACAGTGTCGCACTGTCCGACTGACTGGCAGTACCCAGTGCTATAATTACGAGATTGACAATAAGAATTATAACAAAACGCCTAGGCAAATTAGATATTTGATCAACTTTTTAAAATGTTATGCTTGTGTTATTGCATTGTTCATTGTATCCTTTCTACTACTATAAATACAAGTCAGTTGAAATAGTGCCAAAGCTTGATTTAATGTCTTGACACCTCCTTATCTCAAATACAACTGTTGATTACCCACTGTTGAATTCAACTTTATTTTCCTACATCAGCACTAGCACATGCAAACATAAATGCATGCTCAAGCGTAGTCTTCATGGGTTGAATCGCATGTGCATATATGTCCGTAACAGTATTCTAATGTAAATACAACGAATGGTAATAAAGTCAAAGTCCCCTGGTATCAACACAACTGTATTGCTGTACTGTATTTGGTATCATAAATTAATGTGTCACTGGTGTGGTGTTGTAGGACAAAGAATGTATGTTGCGTGTGACAAGAGCCGTTGACAAGGCCAATGGCTACCTGTTTGGAGACTTGGAAGAGAGGAACCTTCAGTCACTCATGTCATGCGCTGTCGGGGCCGAGTTCGAGTACGAGAAGATTGCAAGTGTACAGGAAAGATACATGACAACAGACACGTCGGTGACACCCGACACGTCAATGACTCCCGACATGTCAATGACTTTCGACACAGCTTCATCTGTTCACATGGAGTGTGACACATGACTTTGTGTGCAGACTGGACTAGTAGACGTAATAATGTTCTTGTAGAGAAGTTTAGCATGCAGCAAGACTGCTTGGCAATATTCCAAGTGGACTAGTAACAATACAGTAATCATGCTGTTATAGGGACGAAATCTGTTCATTTTTATTGTGTAGTCATATTGTACAGTGTATTGTATTATATCTATTATAACATACTGAATACCCAGGGGCCGGTTTCATGAAAGATACTTAAAGTTACGCAGTTACTAACCGTCATGTGTTTGCATAAAATCCAATGTTCGCTTATATTAAAAAATCACATAATTTACCAAGACAATCATCTCAGCGTTAAGTACGTTCTTAGCCGCTTCATGAAACTGGCCCCTGATGTGTTTTAATTAACGATTTTGTATTGTTAAGGAATGGTATGGCAGCTAGATAGGAAATTTGTTTTAAAAGCATAATTAACTTAATTGTTTGTGCCTAGGTGTTACCGAGTAAAAAATATACAGATATTTTTGGCCCAACCCCCGTTTCCATGGTAAGAAACAAAATGGTCGCCAAATATAGCACATCAAAAAATTGCAACACGTAGTTATAATGATGATATGGCAATATTGCTTGGATTGTTGTGTTCTCCTGGATATGCTCTACAATCTATATACAAATATTTATATGAGTACACAACAATCCAAACCAGATTACCATGACATTTTTAGTTCTGGAGTGTTGTAAATTAATGTTGACAAAAATTGGGTTTCTGTAAATGCCCATAAAATATTTAATAATTGCATCAGTTGCTTAAAAGAGCCACACCTGATCCATAATGAAGTGTTTTAGAGATATGTAATTGTTATAAAAGGTACCTTTATTGATAGGATAAACATACAAAACTACTGGAATATGGAAGAAACATATTTTGGTCAAAAACCACCATTCTAGCTGCTATACCACCCCTTTAAAATGTGTTTCAGGATGATACAGTTTCTTTACATGACAGCGGGCCTTTTTCTAGTGCTTGGCCTTGGGTTCAGTTACTAATGAGATGGATATGTGCATTACATACTGCATCAACACAGCCCCGGAAGTATCCAAGCCCATTATTCGAGGCTTTCAGAGAGAGCACAGCAATTTTTGTAAACACTGAACTGTTGAATTCAAAAGTTGTTTCTGCTTCGTTTAAATATATAATATTTGGGTCGTAAGTTCATTAAGATACATATTTTTATTCTGTACCACGATTTTGCAACACGACCAGACTACCTCCCTTTAAAACATTGCATGTCTGTCCATCTCTGATATCCAGTGTAACAGGTTGAGAGTAGTTCTGTGCCCAAGGCAGGCGTCTACCAGGACCATGGCAGAAATAGGCATTGCTTTTCAGGTGATTCGTGCTTGTAACTGATAGAATACATAGTATAAATATAATACAAGTGACGTTCAATTGTCTGCAGGACAAATTTAATAAAACAAAAACAAGAAAAATTACATTTTGATATGGCAGCACACTTGACGGTTCAAGATCAGGTAAATGTCAAAAGGGCAAGTCAAATTGTTCACTGTGCATGCAAAGGATTATTTTTGGTCTGGTACATCAACACCAGGATGTAAAACTTTCTGCAGATGTTACAGCAAAAACTTTGAAAGCAAAATAATAACATTGAGTGCTATTACATATAATACCAGAAATAAATGTTGTGTTCTGGGCACATAATTTGGATGTATTTGATATGCACATGAGATACTATGAGTACCTGGTACTTAGAGCATATGATACAGTTTTGTACATCATAAATAAATGTTGTTTACTTTAATTGAAACAGCGGGTGCTCATTTCTTAGATAAATTGAACAATTATCACGAGAAAAATATATTAAAGATAAATACATTCCAGAAACTATTCTTTTTAATGAAAATATAACATGCTAATATATATACATACACATATATATATCGAGCAAGTTCACATGTCTAAAATCATTCACATGGAAATGAAAAATATTTGTAATTACCTACAAGATGTAATTTCAGTAGATACACATCTCGCAATATGTGTGTGACGACAAAATTGCTATTTCAAGAAATTTCCCATATTTGTGTGACATTCTGCATTTTATTCATGTAAATAATGTACACAGTGTAACAACTGCATCGTGCATCTACAGCTGATCTTCCACAAACTTCATAACATCATAGATAAATTTACACTAAATGATACAAAATTACATAGTCTCAGACATGTCGTCTCATAATTGACCCATAGGAGCCTTTATGGCTACAAAAGCTGTCACTTATGGTTAGACACAGAGATAACACACACATTAACATGGTTCCAATAATAGACGTATAGTACACTGCTTCTTTGTACATGGGTATTTACAGTGTAATATACATGGTTATTTGTTAACCAAATAGAGTATTTCAGCCAAGTGCAGCTCTCTCATATACTGACTGTAGATTAGACTACAATACAACCAATGTGGTCGTCATAGGTCACTACTGCCTTGTCAGACAAACTCATTAATATTGACGCCTTCTTTTTATACTAAAAAGTGACATGTTTATAGTTTAAACTATTCAGCTATAAGAGGAATGTAGAACAATTCTCATTGGTATAATAAACAAAATGTTGAGAGGACCTTGCAACACAGGATGTATTAGTAGTATTGATAACACAGAATGTATTAGTAGTATCGATAACACAATAATAACAAAATCAATACAAAAAGTGAAACT
Source organism: Escarpia spicata (assembly GCA_963995525.1). NCBI lineage: Eukaryota > Metazoa > Annelida > Polychaeta > Sabellida > Siboglinidae > Escarpia > Escarpia spicata. The sequence goes on from OZ023216.1 coordinate 34,133,165, forward strand.
TTGAAAATACACTACTTGGTAATACATAATTTGTCATTTTATGAAAGATTTACTGCAACTAAAACCAGACCAATAAATCATCACCTCGAACAGTGAAATATAATGTTTTTAATTGATGATTTATTAGCCTGTAAAATTTATGTTATGTTCAGTTCAAATTAAGAGAATGTGGGCATTTTTATAATATGATTCTACTAAGTAGCTCTGTATTAGTTACCCAATTAAAATAATTATATATTACCTTTACGCTTGTACACTGTCAACCTAAAACTAACCATTTTGGTGCGGTAAACAGTGACTGACATCAGTTGGAAATCTGAAATCAATAGTGATAAACCTTTCTTTACAGAAATGCATAAAATCGCCCCACATATAAGTCATGGAACATCGCATGGTTGACTAGGATAGTTCTAGGCAGGCTCGGTCTGGTTTCAATATAGATTTTGTCGCCATGTTGGAATCGCTCTGAAACAGAAAATGGTTATAAAGCCAAGTTTAGGGGAAAATTACAACGTTATGAGAATATGAGTTAGAAAATGAGCTGACATAACCATACTATTTTCTCAAGTGGTTTTAAATAAAGATTGAGTAAAAAATTGTATCAGAAAACTTGCCAGATTTTTATTAAATATTAAGTCACTTCTTTTCTGCATGATAGAACAACAAAATTAAGATTACATTTAAATATTAGATTTATTAAACGAGTCGTTCTTGTAACTTGAACGACTCAGTGAAATATTTTTTTTATTTCTTTGAAACTTTGTATATATATATATATATATAAACTTAATGCTCTTGTCAAGAAATGTGCCAGATATGAAGTATGTTGATTGTGAACTCATTCAAACATGTTCATTTGTATGTCACAAAAAACCAGGTCATCAGATGTTGGTGACGTCAGGGGAGTAAATGCCTCTAAGCACCCGAGGCCTTTTTGCTTGGTGTGTGACTGCAGGTAGTTGTTTCAGGCTTTACCTGAAATTGCAGTTGCAGAATTCAATATTTTTTTTAATCACCGTAAAGATAATAATCTTATCTGACAATTTGCTACGATGTAGGCATTGTGTTTTCTTTTCAAGTTATTGCCATTTGAACATCACGAATGCTCAACTATCCATTCTATCAGCGGCCGTGTATTTATTTCAGGATTAAACATTTGCAATGTTCAAACGGCAATAGCCCAAAAACTAAATATAAATCCTGGGTACAACATGATCCAGCAGCATATTTATAGATAAGATTATCTTTACGGTGATATAAAATATTAAATTCTGCGACTGCAATTTCAGGTATGGCCTTTACTTCCATGATGTCACCAACGACCGCTAGATGTCGCAACAAACTACAGAAAATGTACAGAAAAATGCGACCAAAAGGGGCCTTGAACAGGGTAACAATATTTGAATAGCAGGACACTATTTTTAGAGTAAGTATGTGACCCATCTTAACGAAATGAGTTGGATGTCGATAAAACTGATTTTCCGTAAATGCCGTTTATGTAAAAAAAATCGTGAATCTACAGATTTTGAGATTTCCCCTTAAAATTATTCCTAAATATTTGTTTTATCGATTGCCACTACTGCTACTATCTAATGAATTCTGTTTTATGTATTTTAATGTCATTTCTGAGGAGCTGTGCGAATGACCCACTTGGTTTCCATAAAACAAAGTCGAAAATGCTGATAATTGTGCGCATTCTTTGCCATAATTTTTGGGGTGTTCCCTAACAAATGGTATATTCCTGCGAAGCTTGACACATTGTCTTTCCAAATATGGGCACATATATGCTAATAATTGCGAACTGTGACCTACAGAAGGCAGGGAACACACTCCCATTAATGCCAGATGTGTAAACAAGTTCGGAACACGTGGTAGCAACGTAACCACGTGACGCAAGCGGTTTCACGCATTGGTTCAGTGAAGAGGTAATTTGAATAATTCTCTATGCACGCAGGCTTACTGTGTATTTTCACTGCGTCAGCGCTGTCACTTGTGACCCAGATAGTTGTTTATAACGAAGCAACAATGGCGTTCGGCATGGCTTCGAAGATGTGCTCTGTCCAAGCCCAGCCGAGGAGGTTGTCTCTATTACTGGACCGCCTGGTTAGTAGGAGTCTGGGCGTTGCCGGAGACAGACCCTGTTGTTGGACCGTCTGGTGAACAGGAGCCACAATGAGAAACTACTGCGGTTACACTTGAGCAGGAAGGGTCCATCGAACCGGTTCCCTGCACCCGAGGCCGTGCGCGCCGTGCCGATACCACGCAAGCGAGGATGTGGCCCGTCTGGAAGCTAAACTTGACTTACTGGACATTGTCACCGATCTGTTGTCGTTATGTAGTTAATTTGTTCTTTGGTATTAAAATTCTTGTTAAATATGACTATCTGTTGTATTTTTCTATGAAGATTTAAAAAAAATGTCATCGTATTTATGTTTTCATAAATCTTAATAAGTTATTTTTTATTAAAAGTAATAATATAAAATTAATAATAAAAAAAATGGGCCAAGTGGCCCTGAAGTCCTTTGGACTAATACGTCTATATGTGACCCCGGTTGACCAAATGAGTGATAAGTCGAAAAAATTGTAACATTGTTTTCTTACATCCTTGTAATGGTTTGGTAGGGTGCTTTACACGGTTTCAAAAATTATGACTGCTACAAAAATTGGCAAAGTTATGGAGCATTGAACTTGGTAGGGATCAAAAAGTGAAAATGAAGAAAACGGCTGTTGAAGTTTTATATTATATATGCAAATGGATTGCATGGAAATATTACATGCACAACATTCAAATGTGGCACACAGTATGTAATATGCATGTTATGTTGCAATGATTCACTGGAAGTACAAATTAACCATTTCCGTACTTCAGCCCTGATCAGCTGTGACCACTGAATACTACATTTCCAGTGGATACGCAACATAATGGACTCACTTCAAGTCAAGACTTGAGCAACAACAATGCATTTTATGAACAGGAATGTTACATATTTTCGGAAAGTATGATAATTAGCGAATAAAATGAGCCATATCATTTTACATTTCGTAGTCATGGTAACCAACAATCCAAGATGGCCACCAATATTTAAACGATTTTGCAGTTGCTGAACTCAGTTGTATACTAAGTTCAGCAACATCGTTATTATGAATTTATGTCGATCGTCAACATCCAACAAAGATTCTTTGTTAAAACTATCAAATAATCTGTCCAAAACATACGGTGGTAAATCGCTAGTTGAAGTAATGCGGTCCGCCATTGTGGCCGCCGCAGATTTTGATAATCCATAATTAAAAACCGTGAAAATCACCGTAAACTATTATTGAGCGATAATAAACGATGACCACTGCTGAATAGCTAATTTATTCGCCTTGACAACCGTACACAAGAAGTGGCTCCACACAGTGGATTATTATGAATAAAAAGGATTTTAATAGCAGACATCGTCAATGTCGGAAAACCGGCCTGTCGTACTGAAGCGTCACAGACAGTGCGGCCGGAAAACCGGCCTGTCGTATTGAAATGGTTAAGTCATTTAATGTGCTGCTACAAAGACTTATCAAGTTATGCCAGATTATGTCTTCATGTGTAAAACTAAGACGACAGATTATTTGAGAGCAAAAGGTAGACTCGCTGTTTGACACAGTTTAAAACCTACAGGCAACTGTCCAGTTTAACAGGGGTCTAGTGGCTTAATTGTGTCTGTTGACATAAACTACTGCCAGTGACCAATTACACATTAGTCACAGTTTCCATCAAACAATAGCAGGCAGAGAATCTTAGCTCCACAGCTGGGTGAAATACACAACCAAAGCCACCACTGATTCATGGTCAAGTAGATTAGCTCAATGCACCAACTAAGACAATACACAACACTGTGAGTGACAGTGTCCAGAGTGAGGCCTAAGCAGTGTCCTCATTGCTGAATAGATCAATTAAACCTGCCAAGTGGGTGACATTCTGCACAAATGTTCATTAATCCTTAGTGATTGTTCAGAACACCAGACTGACCACATACCTAAACAAAGCGAATGTAATAGGTGAAGAACAGGCAGTGTTCAAATAGGGGTATTAGTTGAATTGTATTTGTCTCGATGCACATGGCTTTATTGTGCCTTCATCGATTCTAAGAAAGCATTTGATTTAGTAGACCGGTCCTCCCTGTGGTCTAAGATAATTTCATGCGGTATTAATGGTATTGTGTTGAAAGTTGTATACAACATACACAAAAATGCTAAATCATGTATAAATCAGGGCCAGGCTGTGTCAGCCTTCTTCTCATGTGATGTAGAGGTATGGCAAGGAGAAAACTTGTGTCCTTTGTTATTTGCTATTTACCTGAATCATTTTGAACACTGTTAGTCACAATTATAAGGGTCTTGACATGGCAGCTGGTGAAATTTACAACAACCGTAGGGATGATGATGTAGAAAATGTATGTTCTACTATATGCTGATGACACTAGAATGATTCAATCAAATACAGATTTCTTGCTTGTGTATAGCGGAACTATGTCAACTCTTCTAATGGTTGACATTTGGTTGTTTCAGGTGTCAACTATATCGTGAATCTGTAATTATTAGTCTATATTGATACAATTTATTTACACAGTACCATGTCTACACAAGGCATGGCAAGCGTTAACAGAACAGTAGAATGCATTTGATATCAATAAAGTGTAGGATATTTCACCCTATAGTTGTCCAGAATATTAATTTTCTATGTTTGTCACCTACAGGTGACAGAATATAAATTTTCTATGTTTGTCACCTACAGGTTTCTACAGACAATACATTTTTAACCAAAAGACACCACAGTCACACCATTTTATAATAATTAAATGAACATCAAAATAAACACAACTTGCAATTATAGAAAATCATTAGTTTTTAAGATAAAGTGTTAGGCAACTGTTCAGTCTAACAGGGGTCAAGTGTGTCTACTCTGCCTGGGCACTGTGACCAATTAAAGATTAGTCAAGGTCTCAATGGAACAGTAGCACTAGGCTGAAGAGATTAGTTAAGGTGTTGACTTTGTGGCACATTAAACAAAATCTACTGTTGGGGGTGGTCTCAAGGGCCTTTCTCAAAACCACATCACTAGATAATGTAAAACTTGTGCACTTTGGAGGCCCCTTAGGAGCCCTTAGAATGATTCAATCAAATACAGATTTTTTGTATATAGTGGCAGCACACTAGATACATCTATGCATAATTAGAAAAAAAGTTGAACAGTTTTTGAAAAAATAGGCCAAATGTTACATTTTTACCAGTTTTGGGGTCTTTGGAGGCCCTAGGGAGCCCTTAAAATGATTCAATCAAATACAGATTTCTTGTGCATAGTGGCAGTGCCCTAAGATAAGTCTATGCAAAATTAGAGAAAAAGTTGCTGAACGGTTTCCGAGATACAGCAGCTAACGGCGGACGGCGGATGCAGTGTGATGGCAATAGTCCCTTGGACCTTCAGCCAAAGGACTAACAATAACATTCTTACTGACCCACTAATGACAGATACTTCTAAGAAATTTAATGTATTATGGTAGAGCTGCTGGCTTTCACTTTTCTTAACAATGCAATTAATTTGTTGCTAACTTATTTCTAACAAAGGTTTTATTTGTATATTAATGTAGTGTCATGAGGATGCCATTATCGTCAAGTGTTCCAAATATCATCCATATATGACAATGCTAACTGAGGCATAATGTATAATAATGTTTTTGTAAGTGTTGAACTATCCAGTTTTACATTTTACTTTCAGAGGTCGTAAACATGATCCTAAACACAATCAAAGAATTTATGAAAATACAGCACCCAGTTAAAATAAATTTATTTATTATAACTGAACCTGGTTTAGAAGTAGAACTAACCAGCTGTAATTGTAAAAAATCCAGAAACCGAATTGTTTTTTTTACCTATGGGGCATCTGCAGCAAAGGGCCTCCATCTCCTCCTTCCATTGCTTTGGCTTTTTGTCGTTCCATCCAACCTTTTGTTGGCTTTAGTAGTCTGTTGACATCTCGTGGAACGTCTACTGGCTTCTGAGAAAACAGAACAATTTATTGTAAAAGGTAAGGTCTTATATAGTGCAGTATCTAGTCCTTAGGACTGCTCAAAGCACTTTACACTTCACTACCTGGCAGACCTGTTCAATCGAACACATCATCCATTATTAATATCTTAACATTATTGCACGAAGACTTTTCGTACACAAATATCCACGACTGTCTATAGCATTCTTACTGACCCACTAACTATAGTCTATAGCCAGATACTCATTTATACAGCCGAGTGAACTGGAACAAATGAAGAACTTGCCCAAGGTTCAAACTGGCAGCGAGAGGATTCAAACCCAGAATGTCTCACGACTGAGTGTCGGAAGATCTAACTACTACATCACTATGCTCCACAACACTTACTTATCCTCTTTGGAATAGCAATATGTAGTCTGTCTTACGTAGCACTGGTATCTGCCAAAAAATGCCATCATGACGCTTACTTCGTTACACAGCAAGTGTTTTGGCTGCAGCTAACGCAGCTTTGTAGATTATAATAATAATATAACATTATAATGTTTTTACTTCAGACAAAAGTCCATATGTACATACAATACAAGTAAATAAAAAATAAATAACTAAAATACAAAGACATAGGTACACATGAAATAAAAATAGATGGTTAATAAGATATATATAAAATGTGCGTTCAACTTTAAGTATACAATTGGGTAGTCCAATATTTAAACATAGGACTTCTAAAATGTATATCAATATAAAAATAATTAACAAAAAGTGGATTTTCAGACCGTTCAAGACGACATAATAAGCTATATATGGATAAACGCATACATTCATTAAATGATTTAACACAGTTTGTAGCAAACATAAAACTTGCACTACAGCGTGATGACAAATTGTGTAAAATTCTAAAACTGTTGTTATAGGCAACAGTAATACCTTTCAAACTCTGTTTTTTTTATTTACACCAAAGACTTGAGATGTACATAGTACCACAGTAAGAGAGAAATAGGTAAGTTTTAATGGTAGATCTGCAAAAGCGAAATTGTTGTGCTAAGATGTTGGCCTGAGCATACAGGGATCTTTTCGGTCTGGCAATGTCGTCATCGTCAGTAAGATTATAGTTAATTATATGACCCAGTTATTTGCATTTAATAGTGTGAGGTAACGGACGATTATTGAGAGTGACAGGATGACTATTTTTCATGCCCTGAGGTTTGTTGTCAATAACCATAAAATATGATTTGTTGGCATTATACGTTATGTTACACATTTCGCCATACTTGGCACAAAAATCTGTTAGTTTTCTCAACCCAGAAACACTAGGTGACAAAATTCAGAGATCATCTGCATACATTAAATGATTCATTATGGTGCTTGCATAAAGACATCCAATTTGTAATTTGTTAAGATTTACACTTACATCATCCATGCACACACTAAAAAGGTGGGGAGAAAGGATTCCACCTTGTTTAACACCATTTGAGACAGTAAAAAATCTAGAAAAGCCCTGACAGTGAATTTCTAGGTACTGTACCAGTGATACAGAATGCGCACAAAGAAAGCAGGACAGCCACGGTCAATTAGTTAGTGAATAGCTTGCTATGGTTCACTTTGTCAAAGGCCTTGGAGGCATCCAACATAGTGACATACATAGAAGAGCCATTCACTATGTAGTGTCGAAAAAGTTCTTTTAATAGAAATATGAGCATCTGAATTGAGTGATGCTTTTTAAATCCAAATTGGTTGGCACACGTTGTGAAGAAAATGGTAGCCCTTGATAATATTAAAGATTTAAATAATTTACTAGCAATTGTTGCAAGAGCAATAGGTCTGTAGTTATTGTTATCAGACAAATCACCAGCTTTGTTTTTAATTATTGGAGCTATTATTGTGACCATCATAGCATCAGGTAAAAACCCATGAATTAACAAGCTGCTGAATAGCAGTGACATATAAACATGCAGTTTTTCATTAGCATACTTAAAATGTTCATTACTTATATACAGTCATAACCAGGAGCTTTTCCTGTAGGCATCGCCTTAATTATTTCTTGTATTTTTTTAGCATCAACCATTATTTGGTCATTAAATTGCATATTGCTGCAATACATATCAATCTTTTTAGTATGTGTTGGAGAGCCAGGTACAGTAGTACTACCAGTCTCTTTAAGTAGAGACTGGTAGTGATGAAGCCACATATTCTTTACATTTTCAGCACCACATGCACCGCCAACATTGCTAGGATTTGGAAACTTGGCATTGTTCATTTGTTTGGTATCTTTCCAGAAGTTTTTAAAGTCATTACTACTTAGTTTCGAAGCAAGTCGTTCGGCTTTAAAGGCTTCAGCATTTGTTTTCACAGAGTCTTATTACGTTTAAATTTAGCACGTTTTATTTTCATTATGCCATACAAATGACTGTGTCTGGGACTCCCTGCAGACCGCCCGCCATATGAGAAGACTCTCTAGCAACCTGGTGCGAGTCTCTGACCAATCATTCCAACCAAGAACGATGTGCTTTGAAGACATGCTATGCGTTTTAGTAGGTATTACTTCAGAGGCATCCCTGAGTGAATTAATAATGTCTTAATAAAATTTGCATAGCAGTATCTGATGGGCTTCATCATTACAATTCGAGTCGGTACAGCATAAAACATGATGAGGTACATCAATGGCAGATAAAAGCACACTGGTTTGAGTGTAATAGTTGTGAAGGTCTCGGCAAGTGGCAGCCCCCCACATAGGACAAGGCTGTCGAATTTGCTCCTGAGTGGATGCTTCAGAAGTAGGTAATAAGTTGACAGATATGATAAAGCATAAGGGTAGGTGGTCCGAAGAGACACAATCATAATTAACTACCATATCAGAGATTGCTAAGTGACTGGAGTGAGTGCTGAGCACATGGTCAAGCCAGCTCCTTTAGCCATGAGCATCACTGACATAAGTAAAAGCATTAGAAGGGAGACACTTAATGTCACTTGGAATAAGGTGACTTTCATTAATAAACGCACTGAGAAGTGGAAAAACAGACTGGGCTTGTTAATTTCCGCATTAAAATCCCCAATGATGAATATGTTAGCTGATTCAAATGAATCGCTTATAGCCTGTATCTTGCCTAAATGAGCTTGATATTCATCGGAATTGTTATCACTCTGACACGGTAAATATACGTTAAGAATCAGAATAGTGGCATTAGACGTGATGATTTTCAGACCAACGAGTCTTTTCTCATCGTCGTAAATTATAGGTTCAATAAATGGGTCAAGTGAACGTCTCCATAAAAAAGCAAACCCTGCCATGAGGGCGTCCACCAAAACCATCACAACAATTAATAGAACTAATACCTCTGGCATTGAAATCAGGGTGAACAGAATTGAGATAGGAAAGGCACTGTTTGGAGAGCCAATGTTACTGCACTGCAAGAATATCACAGGATTTTAAAATGTTAACCACGTCGTAAGCACTGTTCCGTATGCTTCTGGCATTAAATAAGGCAATACGGAGTTGACAGTTTACAGGTGAGTGCAGTAATGGAATAGGTATCGCTAGTTATATACTTATCATTGCTCCAACACCACAGTAGCAGACATATATGAACATATTGATAGATGCGGTTTAAAGAATTTTCTTTGAGAATTTTAATATCTTTATGATGTACGCAATTATTAGGTAATCCTGTTCATATGATTATTTATGTAAATCTATGCCTTTATGTCATTAGAATTGTGTTTTATTAATCACTAATGAACCTGACAATATATAGAAAAAATTACTCCGCGTACGCAGAGTTTCTACTTTGGGCCCACCTTCACGATCCGTATAAGGCATGTTCATGAATATTCGGGAATGTCCGTCAAACTTCGATTAGCTACGCCGAGTTAATAGATGCAAGAAATACGTCGCCAACATGTGTGTATATGGATTAGCCACCACCATGCGAATGAGTCGTGACCGATAAAATTATCAAAATGAAACGTGGACCAGCTGTTGTTTGTGTCACAGATTCAGCAAAGAAAAGAAGGAAAATATATGGAATAAACGGAGAATGAAAATAGCGACAGTTCATATAAGACGGATTGATTTACAAGAAAAAAACACCACCTCTCCATGCACGAAGCCACCGATTGCGACGCCGATGGCGATGTCATATTAAATATATGATGAAATCGTGTTCCTTTTTCACTAGGTACATCTGGCTATACATTTTTGAAGTGAAGTTTTAATGAAACGTTTAGATAACAGAAACTGAGAAACCGAGAAACATTCAGTAATGAAACCATTTTATTTGCACCATAAATCCAGCTGCTATTTCCATAAGCACTATAAATACATTATACATCACTAAATGGATTTACGGTATTAAAATAGGAGAGGTGTTTATGTACTTTCCTACCTACATGAGGTTTAATTTTAGTTTGAAAAATTTAGATCTATAACGAGCATAACATTATTGTCGACAAAATATTAAAATCTATTGCATCAGTGTAAAAGCATGTTTTATTTTGTACTGGGAGTGCACTAATTATTTGTTCTGCCTATCATTTAAAGTAAACGATATTGAATTTGTTTCTGTCGAACTCCTGTTTCGATAACAAATAAAATGGTCATTGTATGATGGAATAAAGTTATAAAACTACAACACTTTATAAGTAACGCATATTTTAGTCATCATTGGTGCATTTAGCTCAAGAAGATCCCTAAAACATTTTGAATGTTGTAGAACATTTATATTTTATGAATTTTCAAAATTATTGTGAAAACAACTTTGTCAACACCTATTTATACACTACTCCCAGTTTAGTTCACTTAACACAAACTTGTTTCAACAATTTTTGAAGAATATTCTGTAGAACACAATCCAACCATGATGAGTATAAGAAAACATAAATGTTATTATGTACTCCTACTTTGAAACAAGCACAAATCGATCGATTGCATAAATCCATTTGAAACGTATGTAGTGATGTACATATTCCCAGCAGAAGCCACACGGAACTAATGTGGCAGAACAAAGGCAGGCATCTTCTTCACTACCGTGTCAGTTAACAAATTGTCCTATTAATAGCACTGCTATGCATTTTGATACACAAAGCTATCAGGTGTACACATCCATTTGAAACTCGAAGTGAGGTACAACTTCCCAGTAGATGTCGCACAGAACAGAATGGGGCAGAACAAAGTCAGACATCATCTTATACCAGGTGACCCATTGTCCAATTAATGGCATCAGAAGGGAGACACTTAATGTCACTTGGAATAAGGTGACATTCATTAATAAAAGCACTGAGAAGTGGAGAAAACAGACTGGGCTTGTTAATCTCCGCATTAAAATCCCCAATGATGAATATGTTAGCTGATTCGAATGAATCAGTTATAGCCTGTATCTTGCCTAAAAAAGCTTGATATTCATCGGAATTGTCATCACTCTGATACGGTAAATATACGTTAAGAATCAGAATAGTGGCATGAGACATGATGATTTTCAAACCAAGGAGTCTTTTCTCATCATCGTAAATTATAGGTTCAATAAATGGGTCGAGTGAACGTCTCCATAAAAAGCAAAGCCTGCCATGAGGGCGTCCACTCCACCATCACAAAAATCAATAGAACTAATACCTCTGGCATTGAAATCAGGGTGAACAGAATTGAGGTAGGAAAGGCACTGTTTTACCATTGGCAATGTGAGTCCACAACAGGTTTTTCCTGTGAGGGACATTTTACTTCTGCTGCAGCAGACACCAGGTAGAAGGGACCAGCTGTTGTTAGTCTTTCTTGTGGAAGACACAGGCAATGTGGGATGAATTAAATTACCCAAGTCATGAAATGGCTGGAGGTGGACTTGAAGATCAGACCTTGACTGACAGCCTGGTTTTCAACTGCTGAACTACTGCCCCCTATAGTTGGGGCACAAAACTATAGGGTTTCCTTAAGTTTGGACTTACTTGTTCACCAATGAGTTTAAGCAGTCTCACTTCTCTCTGCTCCTTTTCCTTTTCTTTCGCTTGTATCTGTTCAATTTTCTTCTTCATTAAAGCCTGGTCCTGTCAAACACATGTATCGGTGGATTGCATTGCAACCAAACATGTAATAATACTACCAGATAGGCACACTTGATTTGAACTTAAGTCAACTTTTCCTCGGTCCAAGGCCTATAAGGCTAAAAATTAGGTTGTAATAAGTGGAACTTCTGATATGTTTATGTGTATAATACGCTCCCATGTATAATACGCACCCCAACTGTTGCTAAATTCTGGTAAAATTCCTATATTACCATGTGTAATACACATCCCAACTTTGGCATCAACACCACATTTCCCTACTTCTTATAGTTTGCTTGAAGCATGGCTCAGGGTTGACAACTGTCATTTCATCAAAGGTTGATTGCGTGATGATCCTTGAATTCATATCAGAATCGATCGTAAAAATGTCCATTGCGCAAGTTACGGCATATTACGCCGGCACATCGCATGTGACAACATCTCCTCATGAGTCGTATATAAGATGCTAAAGTCACGTGCTAAAGGCACGTGATAAATTGTATAAAAATGAATGGTGATGTTTTCTATGCTTTGCCTAAGAAGCTACTTATCATGACGCATGCATTTCTGGCCCATAACCAGTTGGAGAATATTGTGTTTTGCATTAGCACCATGTATAAATATGCTCAGGACTTTTAATAAAAAATGGGCCAAGAGACCCTGAAGTCCTTTGGACTATATTGTGATTTTGTAATTATTAATGAAATGGTTTTTGGTGAATCACAGTTACAGGTAATTAAGGGGTATGATGAAAGTAAAATGTTTAGATGTTTAGTAGTGACTACATGCATGCCAGTGAAAGTACACCTGGAAATAAAATATAGGGTTGAATTTGACCCCGATACTTTGCTATTTAGATTTCCAGTGGTTGCCATTTTGCCCCACCACCCTTCCCCAGAATGGAAAGAAGAGATGAACTATGATAAAACTTTATTTGTTCACAAGGTACATATACATAGCATGCATTTGACTTAAAAACAGTAGCAATTAATGACCGATTGAATTGGAGTGAAGTAATAGCTGGAACATGTACAATAAAACATCTGAATAATATTCCTTATAATTTTGGCTAAATATGCTTTAACCTTACAGCAAAAAAACCTGCAGGCACCCAGAAATGGTGACATCTGTTGCAGCAGCATGGGTTGACTGGCCGGGGTCTAATGGGTTAAAGCTGTACACATTAGTTACAGGCAACACTGAGATATTCATTCTGTTCAACACTAGGACAATGGCAGGCAGAGGAAGTGAAATACACAACTGCCCAGGTTCTCTGGCAGTGCCCAATACACAGAACATGGCAGCTGGTCAGGTTCTGCCACAGTAGTAAGGAAGCAGGCAAATGTTGTGAAAATTTTGCATTTTGGGGGGCCGTGAGGTGCCCTTAGAATGATTCAATAATATACAGATTTCTTGTGAATAATGGCACTATCCTAAGATGTCTATGCAAAATTAGAGAAAAAGTTACTGAAGAGTTTTTGAAAAATAGGCAAAATGTGAAAATTTACCAGTTTCTGTGACCCTAGGGGGTCCTTAGAATGATTCAACCAAATACAGATTTCTCATGCATAGTGGCAGTACCCTAAGATATGTCTTTGCAAAATTAGAGAAAAAGTTGCTGAACGGTTTCTGAGATATGGCAGGTAAGGGCGGACGGCAGAAGGAGGACGGCGGACACAGAGTGATGACATTTGTCCATTGTACCTTCGGCCCAAAGGACTAAAAAATTAAGAAAAAAGTGTGTATTATACATGGAAACGTACGGTATTGCAATAGGTCTCTGAAGTTTGACTTATCCAGAGTGCATTGTAAGGCACAATATACATGTAACAAGACACCAGCACACACAAGAAACACAACTAGAAATCAGACATAAGAAAGCAGACACAAGACACACACCTGCACCAATTCACCCACCCACCCACCCACCCACCCACCTAAACCCACACACAGGTACCATACATACACAAACCAAAATAACAAACACACACACCACACACACACCACCACCACCACTACGCACACACACACACGCGCGGATGCACGCACACACACACCCACACACATGCACACACACACACACCACCACCACCACTACACACACACATTCACACAACACACACAACACACACAACACACACAACACACACAACACACACAACACACACAACACACACAACACACAAAGCTGAGACACAGAGAGAGAAGACTGACTCGTTCTTGGAAGCGGGCTCTGTCCTGCCTCATGGTAGTCCTCCTCTCAGCCTCACTCAGCCTTGCCTTCACTACTGCCAGCGTGTCTTTCCTCCTTGCCTCCTCTTCCATCTTTGCCTGCAGCTGCTGTCTCTGCTGCTTGTATGCTTCCATGAAGGCTTTCTGTAATAATCACAATACACTCCTACAACATCAATATCTTCAGCAAACTGAGCTTTGGAGGGAATATTTAAGGTGAAAATGCCATTTTAATTAAGCAAATATATCTTTAGTTGTTGTTTTGTTTACAAAAGATAGTTATAGTTCCAGATGATTTTTAAGTAATGGGAGCTGTTTACAGATTATGACAGCGCTGCGTAGGAATATTAGTGTATTCCTCCATGAGGGATCTCTGTAATACACAAGTTGTATATATTGCTTTCATGAAGGCTTTCTGTAACCAAACACACACTCCGACATAACATCAATTGGAAATTAATTTGTGGAAACGTGGATTTTTTAATAAACCAGTTACCTGTTCACTGCGCTTCTTTTCCTCTTCCTTCAAAGTCTTCTCTCTTTCCACAAACATCCTCTCCTCTTCCTCAGCCTTTGCCAGGTCTTTCTCCATCTGGTGCCAGCAAATCAAAGCATTCAATTTTTTCTAAGACTGTCACTAAAAACTCATTACACCTCACACCTGGCAAGGATTGTTCAAGCAAACATAATTTCAGCATACATCGAAGCATTCAGCCACTCTGCATTTACTGTGTGAAAGCTGTACAATTACTGGAATCCAATCACTGTACAATGTCATATGCTCAGCTGAGTGGACCATTTTGTCAAAAGCACTAAATGGTAATTTCTCACGAAACGTCGTCAAATAGGGTTCTGAGGGAGGCAAAAATAAATTGGTTCATATAACGTGATACTTCCTGTTATACGATGAGTACATATTGAGGACGTCAGTAAACAATGCAGGAACTCTAACTCCTAAAACTCACCCTTTTAGAGCATGGCAAACAAAGTAATTACGCACAGTGTGTAACGAATGCATATCAATTATAAACTTTACACTGTTGCTATGCATGTGAATGATATAAATATGTTTTTTGTTGCTTGTCAATTTGAAAAAAAATTTGATTCTAGTATTCAACACACTTTCAGACTGTTATGTTATATGTATTGGGCATGACATTACTATATATTATATGTAATTGCAATAAAAATATAATTTACATTTTTTTCTGCATTTATGTAACAAAAAAATATGTACTTCCCAAAAATACATATATTTTGTGCATAGCCATTTTAAATTATCAATCTGGGTATATATTAGAAGTGTGTTCAGACCAGCGTTTGAAATATAAGCTGACCCGGTGGTCACTGACCACCTACTTTGCCATCGGGTCAGTAACGTTTTTTAGTTACTGGTCCGTGTGACAGCCTACTTTTTGGGGGGTATTATACAATGTTCTACAGCAGTACGCATCAGTGTATTGTCAAGACTGGTCACCTGAAGACGCTGTTTACACAAATGTGTTTTACGCTCGATATTGCTCAATTTATTTTAACGTGAAACGCAACGCCAAGATCTGGCCTACGATACTGACAAGTGTCACCGACATTTCTGGTTGGCCCAATTTCTGTGGTTGCATAATCCATGAATGGAACTCTTTCTGTAAGAAGTCACATATGACCAGGACCTAGAAGAGTATGGCTCTTCTGGTTCTGTTTGAAGCACAGGCTGATGGTAGTGAGAACCAAGGAAAGGAAGACGTGG
The DNA here is from genome assembly GCA_963995525.1 of Escarpia spicata. Taxonomy (NCBI): domain Eukaryota; kingdom Metazoa; phylum Annelida; class Polychaeta; order Sabellida; family Siboglinidae; genus Escarpia; species Escarpia spicata. The sequence continues at coordinate 34,149,187 of OZ023216.1, forward strand.
ACCAGTTGGAAGCCACGGCTGCTTACCCAAGTGATGGTGTTGACACAGACGGTCGTGCTGATGACAACGACTCTGACTTGTCGGACATTAATTATAAAACTGTGACCTGATTCTTGTTATAGTACACGGATGCTATTTCATCTTTGTACTTTCCCGTAGTCCAACTGCACAGTGCCTTCCGTGTTAGGCATCTTCACGTGTGCATACTGCGTTTTCACTCTATCACAGTGTGCTCTGAAGTCGGCCATTTCTATGATGAAAGTATCCACACATTGTTCCTTTGTTGCCTTCACCTCCATTAGCTTTACTTTCTTGATTATTCTTCCATTATACTCGACATCTTGGCACCGCCAAGTGCGGTACTTTAATTTCATTGTCTTCATCCATCGTGTCAAGTTTGACCTTGATGGCATCATCGTTCATATTAACCAAAACAGTGGGTGATTGTGGCAAGATTTTGACAGCTTTGACCTTTAGTGCCACGTTAGCGTGCCGCTGACACAGATATATCTGTGTGTACATTATTAACCTTTTGAAAAGCTTTGCTTTGTTAATATTATTTACATCTTTTAAATCTACAAAACTTCTCACCTAGTATGTTTTTTGTGGCATTGTGAGTAAGAAACTCATTGTAATGACTTACAGTTTGCAGAGATTCCCGCTTGACGCAGTGTACTCATCACTGTCATACCACAGCATGGTTAGATTTTTGCATACGTACATGCATTTGTATGATTTCACAGCCAATATAAAATGTCATCAAACATAAATAAATAAACCAACATATTTTTCATTTTGGGGCACTACTTACATTAGCAGATATACTTTATTTCCATGTACATGTAATATCTTTTACTAATCTTTAAAATCTTTCCAATACACAGTATGTATGTGTCATACAGTTTCAACAAAAACTTCCCTACAGTTACATTACAGAATTTCATAATTTATTCCGTTGTCGTACATATTTCAAGGTATTTTACTGTAAAGCCTAAAGGTACACAGCATAAGCTTAGCGAATAGTTGAAAACTCAGTGCTCAGACAGTTGCTCACTGGGGAAATGAAAAAGCAGACAGTTGCTCACCGGACAGTCTCATAGATATTTATAAAAATTATGTTTTAATTGATGTGTCCGACTTTTTCTGGCCGTTCGCAGCAATGCTGTTAGCAGTGACGCCTATTGATTGAATCGGAAAAAAATTTGCGAGTTATCCAGGATGCTTTGAATAGACTCGATCTCTGAACAGGTCAATTGTGAAGGATGAATCACCATGAAGGATAGGGCCTACTTGTTGTATCTTACCTTAAGAACGGTTAATAAGTGCCCATAATTTAGCATTGAGACCGTCTCAACGGAAGCCACCTTGAAAACACACAACAGACGCAGACATGTAATAGACCAGTCGGTGTATTGCATTAGTCAGTGTATCGCATTAGCTTTTACAAATATATGATAAAGCGTCGCTCTGATGGTACAAAAACCATCCCATTAAAAACAAATTAAGTCCAAAACATACTTAACGTAGTCATACAAATATTACGTTTACAAACAATTATGTCGCGGTTGTAGTAGCGCAATGCATAATATAGAAATTAAATTCGATTTTTTTTAATGGTGAGCAACTCTCCACCTTTTCATTTTATTGGTGAACAAATGTCCGATGAGCAACTGTCCATGATTTGAAAAATCATGTTATTCCTATACATTTTGAACAGTGTTTGCCTGCATATGCATGCTGCATTGTTTCACCAACACTAAATAATTACACTTCTAAAAATTAAATTACACCACTAAGTTTTCAATTACAATTACAGGTGCATTAATTGGACATACCAAAAAGTTTATCAATGATATGCCATGCGTGGGTATGTAGGATCAAACGGGTCAATGATTAAGTAGACAGAATTGATTGAAAAACAAATGGTCTCAATTTGAATGAAATTTTTAAAATCATAAACGCAAATTTAAATGTAATTGAAGTCAGTAAGTGGGGTGCAAAGGTAATTTTGCACGTTGATGACACTGAAACCACAAAGTCTTCCCATCAAAGGGCATACTTTCCCAGTCAGAAACTTCTGGACAATATCCATAATTGCAGGTAATTAAAAGGCCATAATCCTTTCGTTTGTTAAATTAAGTGAGGCAATCCATAACAAAATGCCTTTATTGCTCTCAGATGTGACCGTGCTAACTGCCAAGTACTGCTAGAACCTACATTTTTCTGAAGAAGTACATACTGTGATTCAGATGGTGCTTTCGATTCAGTCAACCTCTAGATGAGTGAAGCCAGTTTGCAGTGGCACCTTGCAGCCTTGCCAAAGAACAAAGGGGTATTGACTTATGGACATTGACAATTGCTAATCCACTCTCTGAGCAAACAGTATTCTTGGACACTGCCAGGACCCAGCCAAGTAGGGCACTTCATTAATTAGTACCATGATGTGAATGACACACTGGGATCACAATTTAGACAATGGGTATTGTGTAATTTTTGTGATTTTGTAGATTGAAAACAGTCTGTGGGACAGCTAATTTTTTTTTTTTAAGACAAAGTGTGTGATGTCAGAAAACTCTGTAATTGATCATAATTTATGTAATTGTTTTAATTACACAAAATAATCAATTACAATTACAGCATTTGTTTATAATCAATTACAAGTACAATTACGTAACTGGACCCAGCCCTGCTACCTACTAGTAGTATTCACTATGACATGTCAGTTCATTTGTGCATATTTTTTTGAGTCGGTAGATGACGACTTAGCCAAACATGGCTATGGACTTGTCAAAGTTTGGCCAGGCTCAAAGCTTACATTACAAGTTTGCTATTTTCATGCAAGTGAATCAGCTAAAAGGATGGCTTTAGGAAAGGCTAAGGGGTAATTTACAAAAGTGATGCATGTGTTTTGTTGTCATCATATGACATGTAAATTCAATCGTTTGGCATTAAATGTCAGCCGGGCAACTGACTTTCAAAAGCTACCAGATGTAATGACCGAAATCATTTCCTTAGACGATTAAAAAAGTATGCATTCTTTAATTAAACAGACTGCACACATTAGTTAAACTGTGAACACACACATCTGGATATAAAAGAACCGGATTCACAACGGGCAAACAAGCTGAGGAAACATTGATATGCTAGTGTGTTGTGGGTGGAGACACTGTGTGAATACAGATCCTGCGGAATACAGATCCTGCGGAATACAGACCCTGTGTGAATACAGGCCCTGTGTGAATACAGGCCCTGTGTGAACTCGGCCCTGTGTGAACACGGACCATGAGTGAACACGGACCCTGCATGAACACGGACCCTGCATGAACACGGACCCTGCATGGACACGGACCCTGCATGGACACGGACCCTGCATGGACACGGACCCTGCATGAATACAGACCGTCTGTGAATACAGACCATGTGTGAATACAGACCCGGTGTGAATACAGACCATGTGGAATACAGACCATGTGTGAATTCAGATCCTGTGTGAATACAGACCCTGTATGAATATAGACCCTGTGTGAATACAGACCTTCCACCTCTGTATGGTCAACTTTGTGTTGCGGATCTCATCCTTGAGATGTGTCATCCGCTTCGCCTTCTCTTTCTCTTGCTCCTCCTTCGCGAGTTGCTTCATCGCGTCCCTCGCCAGGATCTTCTTCTCGTACTGTTTCATGACAAACACAAAAGACAATCATCATTAAAAAGTGCATTTATTACAAAGACCACTTTTATCTGTTATATCCAAACATCTCAGTCATCATACCATTGTAAGGCGAGAAAAGACACCCGAATAACATTTTATAGTTGAAACCATCTCTAGTTTATACATGTGCATGGATAGCTACAATGGTACTATATATGTTTGTTGCTTGGCACCCTGCCACAAATACCACACGCATATATGCCACCGGTCGCTGCCATCAGCAGCAGGCCGTGAGAAGCAGTTCCGTTTGTGCCCAAGATGCCCATCTCACTGGGGCACCCTGAGTGACATTGTACAAACTTATAATCTATGAACCCCTCTAATAGGCCTGCTAGCTCACACACAACATTTCAGTCCCACACAACACTGATGGAGATATGATCAGACATACAGAATAAGCACAATCTGTTTTATAATGCAGACTGCGTTTGAGCTGATGGACGTATGTGTGTGTGTGAGGTATGTTTGAGCTGGTGGGCGTATGTGTGTGTGTGTGTGTGTGTGTGTGTGTGTGTGTGTGTGTGTGTGTGTGTGTGTGTGTGTGTGTGTGTGTATGTGTGTGTGTGTGTGTGTGTGTGTGAGGTATGTTTGAGTTGGCGGGCTTGTGTGTGTGTGTGTGTGTGTGTGTGTGTTAGGTATGTTTGAGCTGGTGGGCGTATGTGTGTGTGCGAGGCATATTTGAGCTGGTGGGTGTGTGTATGTGAGGTATGTTTGAGCTGGCGGGCGTTTGTGTGTGAGGTATGTTTGAGCTGGTGAGCGTGTGTGTGTTAGGTCTATTTGAGCTAGAGGCGTGTGTGAGTGTGAGGTAAATTTGGGCTAGCGGGCGTGTGTGTGTAAGGTATGTTTGAGCTAGCAGGCGTATGTGCGCGAGGTATATTTGAGGTAGCGGGCATGTATGTGTGAGGTATATTTGAGCTAGCGGGCGTGTGTGTGTGAGGTATATTTGGGCTGGTGGGCGTGTGTGTCCAATTAACAATGTATTAAAAAATCTCAATGGTAGTTATTTAGTCATACTTTTTTTGTTGGCAAATCAAGATGGTCAGCCACCAAGGGATGGTGTGGTTGAATAACATTCAATTTATTGGGAAATTATCATCTTCTGCATGCAATGCCATAATGGCAATAACAGTCAACGGGAACAAAAATATTGTGATGGTAATAATTACTGTACTGGTGATAATTACTGTACTGGTGATAATTACTGCGCTCGTGATAATTACTGTACTGGTCATAATTACTGTACTGGTCATAATTACTGCTCTTGGTTTGTTGCTCTGTTAGTAGTCGGAAGGTATGTCCCCCATGGTGCACCCAGTGGATTTCTAGATGAAACTTTTTTTTGTTGCAACCCTGAAGGTGTCTGTGTTTAGTAAACAGATTTAGATGTTCCCATTTCGAAATAATGTCTGAAGGGGTCCGTTTGGATTTTGTCAAGTGCGACTGGTAAATCAAGGATACCCATAACTTTTGAACTAGTCATCGTACAAAGACAAATTAACCCACTTTTGCATATAATTGTGGCATGAGGAATCGCTTGAGATGGTTATTTTGACGATTCATAGAGATTTATTGCTTCAAAATGCACATAATACCATATTGTCATGCCTGAAATTGAGTCAAATACTAAGTTAAGGATAGGTGATGGTGCATAAGCACTGACTCAACATTATATGCCACTACTAGGCGGAAAATGGGCTAATTATGAGTCCAAGAAGAAAGGAAACTACACGAAATCTACCCACTACGATCAGTCTCTACATCTACTCAAGTACTATCTACCCGTAACTTACCCTCGACACTACACACTAATGTTAGTGTAATTTTTACTAATTTGTATAAATTTCTATGTATATACATAACATTTTTTTTTTAATACACAACTATTAATTCATTCAACTTCAACGTTTCATCAGTAATCTGGCTTTCCCACACGTGACTCAGTCAAGCGAACAGTATCCTCAGTGGGAAGGCTTATGCCAAGGCGCTATTCTGTCTGAAGACTGTCTGTGAGGCGATGGAGCGGCTACTGATGGAGAAGTCTGAACAGGAGGAAAACGTCCATGTAGACAGCCAAGTGGCCCTCCTCAACCTGGTCATGTCATGCAGCCGAGAGAACCTCGACCTCGCTCTCCAGAACCCCTCAACTCTCACCATCGTCAACAAGTACATGGAGTTTGAGGACAAGGTGCGTGCCGGTCACCTGGGCAAGACCCTCAACTTCTGGTTCGGCTTCATTGAGCACACCCGCCTCATCCTCATGCTCATCTATTCTGTGAAGACCGACAACCTCAAGCTCTTCCACAAGTGCAATGGGGAGATGGTTAACCTGTTCTTCGCATTTGAACTACTCCAGGTATTTGGCCTGGCTGGAGGCGTTCCTCAGCAACATTGACCTGTCTCACCCTGGTGCGGAGGAGCTTCTTGAGAAGGGTGACATCACAGTGGCACAGTCATTCATCCCCGGTGTATTCAGCGCAGTCAACAAAACCATGGAGGAGACATTCGCCAAGTCGGCAGGAGGTCTAGTAGGGCAGTTCTCAATGTTCAGTGCCTATCAGCGTTGGTGCTGCACCACATCTGCTCATGCCCAGTATTTTGAGAGGATGCTCGAGATGTGTGAACTCATTAATGACCCCAAGTGTCCAAAGGCAGGGAAGTATCGTGAACTTGAGGCTGCCGAGATCAAGAAGAACGAGGAAGCTGTGCAGCGAACACTCACTGCTATCCAGAACTTCACCGACCTCTTTGCCATCCCTGACAAAGACCGGCTCTACAACGTCGCATCAGGTGTTCCTGTTTCCCCAGAGGTCAAGATCAATGTCCTTCGAGCTGACACAGTTGGTAAAGAAGCCAAGAAGGCCTTCATCAGAGATCGTTTCCAGAATGGGTCATCTGAGGAGACCTTCTTTGAACCCAGCAAGAAGCAGAAGCTGAAGACGATGGAGGCCTCCAACAAGACGGTCAAGCTCACCTCCACACAGGGAAAGCTCATTCAGTACCGTGAGCAGAGCAACCTGGCCTTTATGCTTCTTATCAAGTCACAGCTCCTGGATGAGCCTCTCGACCTTGATGAACTGATGCGGTACTCCCTCACCCCTGTTCCTCCCAGCCTCGGCACCCCCGATGGATTCTTCGCCAAAACGAACAAGGCTTAAAAGTTATGGGTATCCTTGATTTTACCAGTCGCGCGTGACAAAATCCAAGATGGCCACCAAACGGACCCCTTCGGACATTATTTTGAAATGGGAACATCCAAATCTGTTTACTAGAAACCTTCAGGGTTGCAAAAAAGTAAGTTTAATTTTGAAATTCATTGGGTGCATGGGGGGGCATACCTTCTGACTGACTATGTGGCCATTTGTTGAGATAATTACTGTATTGGTGATAATTTCTGCCCTTGGTTTGTTGTTCTGTAGTCATTTGTTGAGATATTGTAATGGTAATAATTACTGTATTGGTGATAATTTCTGCCATTGGTTTGTTGTTCTGTGGTCATTTGTTGAGATAAGTGTCAGGGAACTTCCTGATTCTCATGGTGCAGGCAGCTGACAACAAATGAGCCATATCCAATTTGGTAAACAGTAAAACCTCACAAGGTGACCTCAATAGTGACTGTGATCGTAATAGTGGGACTAATTTCCTATGCTTTACTGTTATGCAAATAATTTGGTTGACCCTAATTACGAAGTGGCTGTAGTACCGTAAAGTGAGGTTTGACTATACATACATCTTTCTTTTGTCTCCACTTTTGAATGGCTTCTTTCTTCTTTTCCAGCAATCCTTTGTATTCGAAGAACCAGCCAATGTGTGTGTGGACTTCTTCCTCTGTCTTGGTCGGCAGACCAGTCAGATAGTTTTTCATAGACGGATGCCCCTAAAACACACCATACAAACATATTTCACTGAGCTGAAAGCATTCCACAGACCTGCCTACCCCAAAAACTTCCTGTCAGTAATCCATCTTCCCATTTACACTGATTTTCAGGAATATAGGCTTCCTGTCAGTAATTGTTCAGAACCGTGTAAGATATTGTCACTGGGGGGGGTGTAGCGACGGCAAAACCATTACGTTACGCTGTCATCGACATCGCCTAGACTCTAGTGACTGTATGATAGGCTGTAAATGATACACTAAACTCCTCAATAAATACACTAACTTAGTCTTAGTACAGTCAGTTGGCCTAACACTACAAGTACAACACTCACTAAATTTTTGCATTACATGTTTCTTTTTGGTTGGCGGTGGCGTCGTTTCGCTGTCAGCCATCATTTCGTGTCGCGAATTTGTCATAACGCTGTTTCCTATTGGTTAGATTACGACCAGACTCAGTGAATGAAAAACCATGTCACAACATGCTGCATACATATGCTGCCACCTGTTGAATATAGTGGAAGCTAAATTTGAATGATTGACGAACATGGTGACAGTCCGTAATATTTTCATCCCTCACCGTAATACCGTAATTTGAGGTGACTTTCCGGAATGATTCCGGACAATCCGGAATGGTAGGCAGGTCTGGTTCCATAGACAGATGGCCCCAAAGCAAATCACACAAACACATTTAACTGGGTTGTCTTGATGGTCGCACAGTCATGAAGTGTTTCATAGAAGGATGTACATGAGCTAGACCTCACCCGTGTAGAAGGCAACCACTAGGAAGAACAGTACAGGAAGTAGACTTCACCCCTGTACAAGGGAACAAGGAGGAAGAACAGTATATGAGCTAGACCTCACCCCTGTAGAAGGGAAATAGGAGGAAGAACAATACAGGAGCTAGACCTCACCCCTGTACAAGGGAACCAGGGGGAAGAACAGTACAGGAGCTAGATCTCACCCCTGTACAAGGGAACCAGGGGGAAGAACAGTACAGGAGCTAGATCTCACCCCTGTACAAGGGAACCAGGGGGAAGAACAGTACAGGAGCTAGATCTCACCCCTGTACAAGGGAACCAGGGGGAAGAACAGTACAGGAGCTAGATCTCACCCCTGTACAAGGAAACCAGGAGGAAGAACAATACAGGAGCTAGACCTCACCCCTGTACAAGGGAACCAGGGGGAAGAACAGTACAGGAGCTAGATCTCACCCCTGTACAAGGAAACCAGGAGGAAGAACAATACAGGAGCTAGACCTTACCCCTGTACAAGATAACCACGAGGAAGAACAATGCAGGAGCTAGACCTCACCCCTGTACAAGGGAACCACGAGGAATAACAATACAGGAGCTAGACCTCACCCCTGTACAAGGGAACCAGGAGGAAGAACAATACAAAAGCTAGACCTTACCCCTGTAAAAGGGAACCACGAGGAAGAATAGTATAGGAGCTAGACCTCACCCCTGTACAAGGGAACCAGGAGGAAGAACAATGCAGGAGCTAGACCTTACCCCTGTACAAGGGATCCACGAGGAAGAACAGTATAGGAGCTAGACCTCACCCCTGTACAAGGAAACCACGAGGAAGAACAGTATAGGAGCTAGACCTTACCCCTGTACAAGGGAACCACGAGGAAGAACAGTATAGGAGCTAGACCTCACCCCTGTACAAGGGAACCACGAGGAAGAACAATACAAGAGCTAGACCTTACCCCTGTACAAGGGAACAATGAGGAAGAACAGTATAGGAGCTAGACTTCACCCCTGCACAAGGGAACCAGGAGGAAGAACAGTATATTAACTAGACTTCACCTCTGTACAAGGCAACCAAGAACATGATACATTCTTAACATCCAAGCTATAAATCCTTACTTTGTGCGTGCTCTGAATGCGAATAAACGTGGTGTGATCAGTTTCATCCCATCCACCAGTTGGGCCGCCCGTATGATGTATAAACATCTACAAAACACGAGAAGGCACAGCATTATCACCTACAAAAACTAATATAGTAAAATCAGTCTAAAATGCCCATCCATCTGACTGACACAAAATGGTCTCATTAAACAGGTAACCTAGATAGAGGCTGGTCAGATAAGCAAATGTGGATTTCTGGCAAAACTGTATACATACATACATATAAAGGTTTTCAGAGTTATTATATTTGCAATATTAAAAGAATAATTGTTTGTTTAGCATTTGATAGGAATTAATCTTTTCTGAGAAAGCCTTTAATAACTTATATTTCTTTTTGTGTGAACATTGGCCACTGCCGAGTTTGTTTGCCGTTTTAGACTGTTGTAACTGGACGCATTACAAAGTAGAAGAGTGGCTGCTTCCGAGAATATGTAATGGAAAATCACACAGACTCTGTTAGAGTGGCCATTTCCAAGATGTGGCCACATACTAATGTACAGAAACGCAGTGCTAAAAGCAATGCTGACTACAGCAAACTGTGTGATGTTGATTCAAAATGATTTGCGTTAGCTACTGGGTTGTTATGGGAGCTATTCCCTACACAGGGAAGATATCAGATTATCTGGAGCTAAAATACATTCAAGATGCACAATAACATGCAAACACTGTATAAAATTACAAAGGACAGAAATGGTTACCAGTATGTAAATTCGTTGAATTATTATTATGCCTTTTCAAATAAATAACGCATGTTGAAAATTTGGTAATGATTGGCTAAAGGTTTCCCGAGATAAATTTATACAGGTATTGTTGGGAGCCAGACTCTTTACGGTAGCTTGACTGTACCATCCCAGATTTCTCCTCTTGAGCCAGGGATGGTTATTATTAGATTACCCCTAGTTCGTTGCCAACCAAAATATACAGGAGTTCGTTCAATCAAGTGTACTTTGTCCCACTTGCTGTCCTCATCAGTCTTGACTGTGGGAATGACGTGTGTACAACATCAAAGATCAAATCCATGAACTTGCAGCTAGCCCTGTCTGCCTCCGGTATAGTTGTTTACTACTTGGATGTTTAGTATTCAATCGAAATGTTTCGTGGGTGAAACATTCACATTGCGAAGTATGTGCAGGGTTTATTAAACACAATTTGGCGGGTGGTATACCACCATAATTATATTAGTATTAAGGACAAAATATGAAGAAATGACGAACAAATGTTAACAGAATTACATATCTAAGAAAAGCATATTTCTCTGATATATGATACCTCAAAGCTTTTGATTTCGGGAGGCAAGTCGTGCTCATTTTCTTCCTCAGAGGAGGGTGGAAAAGCATTTATAGGAGCAACATTAGGTTGGTATGATGAACTCTGCATCGTCCAAGACTCAATGCGTTTCTGGAGTGCTTGGATTTCTGCACACAAAGATTTCTCCTCTCGAATCATGTCTTTGTAACTGCAATGACAAGGAAAACAAGTAAGGAACATAAAGGAAAAGAATGAAATTAATACTGTATAGTACTAAATAGAGTGGATCTATCCAACAAACTGCCAACGTAAGTACCAAAATGTGACTATGCTCAGGAAGACTGTTGTTCTAATCATAAATTTATACAACATTGAAAATGAAAGTATAGTGCAATAATACTAATTTTGTGTGTGTGTGTGTGTGTGTGTGTGTGTGTGTGTGTGTGTGTGTGTGTGTGTGTGTGTGTGTGTGTGTGTGTGTGTGTGTGTGTGTGTGTGTGTGTGTGTGTGTGTGTGTGTGTGTGTGCATGTTGCATGCGTGTGGAGCGCATTGGTGGAGTCGCAAGAGCATCGGACTCTCAATCGAGAAAACCCGGGTTCGAATCCTGTGCTGTTGTGTCGAACCTTGGGCAAGTTTGTTTACTCTACGTTGCTCCAGTTCACTCAGCTGTATGAATGAGAAGTCGAGATGGTGTTCAATTGGACTGGTTTGCCAGGGAGAGAAGAGTAAAGCGCTTTGAGCAGTCCTAAGGACTGGATACTGTCCAGAACTTACTTTTTATCATAAAATGTTTGTGTCACATCTGTCACACTTATAAAGCTGTGTCCAGCAAAAAATTCTACAATGATAATTCTTTTTTTGCTTGTAGAGGTGTATTGTGATGGTACTGACCATGTAAAATTTGAAATATTAGGTTTTCTTTCGAAATGGTCAAATGATGGTTTAGGTTAGATGCATTAAAAGCACAAAAACACAAATATAAGCAACTATCTAACCCTGCCTGATACACACAATGCACATGATTGATGCATGTAATACATGTTCCTGATTGACAGGATACACGTTATATTTTACAAAATGATACAACTGATACATGCAATACACCTGATACAACTGATACCCACTTGGCAGCCTGCTGAGCCTTCATCTCTGTGATATTTGTTTCAATATCTTCCATCAATTCTTTCAGTTTGATGACAACTACAAAAAAAAAAAAAAGGGTGGCCATTACTCAGTAGACTTAGCACAAATATTCTGCCTTCTTGGAAATATACTTTTAGTGACTTTTATAAGATTTTGTTGGCAGATACCAAGTTCTAACACTTTTTCCGTAAATCAGTGATGTTAATGCATAATTCTGCTAAAAGACAAGGAAGCACTGTGATTAGAATGAGATTCTGTTGCTGCCAATTTCATTACACAATTTCAACAAACTTAAATTTACATTATTACTTCTAATATCATACAATGTAACACTGTCTTGAATTACAGAACATTCATCATGATAGTTCATAGTTTACTGAATCAATAATTATTTCTTTTAAACATATCCAACTCAATGATAACCTTGATAGAGGCTTTCACCTGCATATTATGCAAGCCTCGTTAGAACATTGTGGTTGAATGACACCATTGTACACGAGGCTGTTCATAACTGCTCTTGTCTTCATTGACCGGTGTCTTTTTTTAATGCAAATCCAAATGGCTTCTCTCATAAGTCATTTCCTCCTGTTTGCCTCCCAGTCTACTATGTATGCTCCCTTCCTCTCTATGATCTGTTTTCTGTTGAACTTGTTCCTAGATCACTGTTAGACTGGGTTATTTCAGGATACAATCTGACACTTACCTTGAGGTGACGGAAACCAACGTGCATTGACAGTCTTGCTAAAGTTTGACACCATCAATTTGATCTTCTTCAAATCCTGTCTGATCCGGGTCTCTAAAAAAGGTTGGTAACAATTATACAATCCATGTGAAATTTATTTCTACATCTACATCTACAGTAACTTTACAAAATACATAATTCAGATATTTCAGTTCAACAGCAATCTTTTACATTGTGTTATGCATTCTAAGACGAAGCTAGCGACTTCAGGGAACCCCACATTTTCATGAGCGGCTGAATGGTATTGTGTATTCAAATAATTACTTCTACTTCCCGAACATTACACATAACATGAGCAAACTTGTTGGGTGAAACAAAAACTGGCAGAACGCTATCATTGGCTGAGCTTAACTTCATTTCACAAAGCGATCTGCCAGGAGGTACTGAGACTGATATAATCATCAGCATCCCCTGGCACACGAAAATGTGTCCATATATAGCTGGATTACTACAAATTTTACAAATATCCCCATAGAGCAGGTAACAGGTGTAGATTTAATCAAATGTTGGATAAGCTAAAGGCTTGTATGACCATAGTCACCATCTGGGATTTTAGTTCTGGATAGCAATGTATTGACCAACTATTTTGTTTTGATCAATGTGCCTCGGAGCTTGGTTTCCAATTATTTAGGCACAATAAAATTACCTTATTATTAAAGAACCCACCTTCAGCTTTCCGGGACACAGCCAGATTCACGTCATACTCCCGCAGTTCAGGATATGAATAACCAGCAACCAACTTGCGCAGGAAAATCAGAGGACCCAAATCCTTCTCCAACGACTGAATTCTGAAACCATGTTTCGATCATCTTTGTTGAAGTAACAGATATGACAATCAAAAGTACATGTTAATTTTAGACATCCATGATAACACGACTGACTTCATACACTTCCTAAATGAACCAGTGTTTGTTCCGGGCTTATAATGCATACCAGTAGATGGTGAACGCTAGCATTCAGACATCACATTCTTGTGTATTGTAGACAGATGCTCTACTTATGTGTACTACAAATATGAATACACTTATTTCAGGTAAAACAATCGGTACATCAATTATAACCGATATAAAATATGCAGCTTTTAAAAGTAAATAACTTTGAAATATAAAAGATACAATATAAATAAAATAGGTAATAAGTTAAAAAGTTAATAAATAAGTTATAAAATTATACTAAATTATTAAATAGTATAATTAAATAACTGACTACCATAGTAAAGCATACTCAGTAACCTTCCATAGGGACTAGTAAAGCAAACTAACATAGTAATGTATACTCAATAAACATTTCATGTTCAGATCTATTAGCAGAGCTAGGAGAGCAGCTTTTTTTACTCACACACAGAGTTGTTATAGATACTATAAATGACTAACGGAAAATTGGAAATTGTTCTACACCTCCATTAAGACATTTTTTATTCAGCCGATATTATCTGGTATTTATACACACTTCTATACACATTTTCCACAATGAGGTTACATATTTATTTAACTTACTTGATCTTCAAATTATTCATATCTTGAAGCAGCTGTTGAATTTTGTGCTTGTCCGCGGTTTGCCCATTGCGTGTATTGGCCTAAACAAGAATATTTCAATTAACAGATGATCTCATAAATTCACAAAACCCTAAAAACCATTGTCCGTTTAGCATCGACTAAAAACCCCAGGGCCCCCACTGATGCATGGTGTGGCACTTGCAATTGTTTGCGTGAACATGTTTCACTTACTAGGTGGCACTAATTTATTTTTGCCGTGATACATGGTGATGACCAAATCACCTACTGTCTACGTAAGTCCAAATGAAATAATACCTGTCTTTCCAGTAACCCAACCATCCCTAGTATTTCCGTGTGACCCTATGCATTTTTTCAAGAACAAAAGAAAAATATGTTTTATGATGCCGACCCTCAACCCTTGCATCTGACCAAAAACTGTTCTTTTAATATTATATTATATTCCAGCAAAAGATTATTATAACGATCATTCAACATGATAAAAAATTCAGATAATCATTGCAAAAGTCTTGAAAAGTAACAAGAATAGACTTTTTGGAATGGAAATTGTTTAATTGTGCAAAATGGATGGAATTCCACATAGTCAACATTTTGACACGGGATTTTCGTTTTCGAATGGAAACTCTGTAAACGCTGAAAGAGTAGAATTACCAACACAGTAAATGATGTGGACTTTATTGGTGATATTTAAAAATAAACATGATTATTATGCAACAGAATTTATTTATTTTGGTGGATTTGTGACGCAGGATTTTTAAAATGCATAAGGCAAATCATTGCGAAGTGTCATGGCACCCCTGCTACCTCATGTTAACCGACGTAAACAGGGACGCGGGCGGAAGGTGCTAACATAAACCATTTCGTGATCGTTGTCTGGTTGTCCACTAAGCGCATTGAAGACATGTGTTAATTAAATATACGGCACTTGTGTAGAATCTGGACCCACCTCGATTTCACTGTTATATATGTTGTTTTTTACCTAACTTTGATACATCAGAGCGTTAGTTCCACCATTCAACATCATCCCAGGCATATTTATATGACTAAAATATTGTGTCTTAGCGCACTTTTGAAGCCCAAATAGTGACCCGGTTTGCACCAGTCTGCACCGCTGTGGTCGTGCGTTACCGCATTGCGCTCGTAGAATGAGCGATATATCAGCGTATGTTGTTGCAAACCGGGGCGTTATTTATGCCTCAAAAGTGCGCTAACACGTAATATTTTTTAACGTAAATATGCCTGGGATAATGTTGAATAATAGAACTAACGCACCGAGGTATCAAAGTTAGGCAAAACTCAAGTTATAAAGGCAAAATTGAGGTGGGTCCGGATTCTATACAAGTGCCAAATATACTTGTCACATCGTTAGAACACACATACATGTATAGATTCCGGTTTCGAACACAAAACTCAAAGGAATAACAACAGCCTATGTTACACTGGCTCAAAGTGATATAGTCTGGGTTTTATAGTTCTAACAAATTTTGTTGGATGGTGTCATATATGGCGCTAGCTAAAATCGTTGAACAAAAATAATTAGTGACACTGAGCTTGCATAGTCAGTCCATGGCCAGGGGATTGAGTTTTTTAAATATATTGTCAATTTTGGCTGTGATATTACATTAATTGCATACATAGTACTAGTAGATAGCCTTAGGCTTGATTCTATTTCAGTGTTTATAAATGATGCACACTGTAGCTTCTAATGTGATTTTATTTTAAAGTGTATGAAGGATTGCATTCGGTTGCTTTCGTTTGACTGTAACTGTAACTCACACTGATGAAAGACCAATTAAATGTACAATTCCTTATTCTGTAACTCACATTGCTGAAAGACCATTTAAATGTGCAATGTGTTACAGCTTGTTTTGCTGCTATTAAAGTAAACAGTGGGTTTTATGGTTTAACTAGAAGCCATAGTTTCTCTTGATATTTCATGTTCAATTAATAAAACAAGTGTATTTTAGCATGATGACAGTGTTTTCTTTATCACATTAAGATACATATAAAAGTACCTCCGAGTTTCATTCAAATGTGTCCATTTTATACTAACCTCAGCAATGCAAGGACATTTTTATAGACTGACGAAAATAAAATAAAATATAACAATAAGTCTGCCTACCTTATTTTTTTGCAATAAAATGTTTTTAAAAATAAAATGTTTTTCCTACCTACCTACTTACCCTATTTTAAAAATCATTCACAACTGTATTTTATTCAGGCATAATGCTGAACATATTTTGGGAATTTTCAAACTTATGGGAATACCGTTAAACTGTTGTTACTCCTTTTTACACATGCCAATGTCCATTAAACAACTTAATTAATGCTGCCTGCTGCCACAGTGTCATTTTAGAATAAGTAATGTGTATGCATGTATTATTTATCTGCTCTTTTTATTGAATGGTTTTATGGTTTTATGTATATATTGTAGTCATGTCTGTTCTCCCCCGAGACAAATTTCTCAACTCCATAGTTGAGACAATAAAGCATTATCTTATCTTAGAATTCAAAGTAGATCTCAACATAATCTAATATATTTTCTCCTTGAAAATTAAATGCAGCAGTGTAGCTTCAACAGCAGCGCTATGTCTTTCCTTGCAGTAGGTTCAACCTAATCTAAGCAAAACAAATAAAAACAGTCATCACCCTCAGTTTGAGAGTGGTGCTAGGAGTGCATTCAGGGTGCCAAATTACACTGAGTGCCACTAATGCTATTGAGATCACAAGTTCGCAACACAAGTTTATTTTATCATTCAGGGGAGACAGATCATACTGGATCATGTGTATTCTGGGTTTACCACTGTCACAACAACTGCCATCACTGTGAGTGTACGGTACAGTGAGAATCTCATTATTAATCACTAATCATGTAACCAGAGTCTATTGACTAATAAATCATAACTGACTATGTTTTAAAATTAAGAACATGCCCAAAATTACTTTGTCAATGATTTGTTCTGACTAATCTATTTCAAAATATGATTACCCTGATATTAATTGAATAGTATATTCTGAGGTATTGGTCACAATTGTAGGTTATCTATTCTTGGACCTTAGTACGGTTTATTCTTATTTCAGACATCAGAAATTACAAACAATGGGTGGTTTACAATGTATACAGTTCAAAGAAGCTGCCATGTCTCAATTGTTTTCACAAGTAGCTTTAGTCTTAGTTTTGTAGCACAAAAACTCTGACAATAGGTCTAAAAATTGACTTGGAAAAGTTTAATGTCAACACCATCCCACTTAAATGCTTTGTCAAGCATTCAATAATTCCTTCTATTTTTGTGTTAAAAAATGACTATTTAATCTTGAAAGCCTCAAAAAAGATTGGTGCATTTGACATGTTGTAGCAATAAAGCTGAATAGGCAATACCGCTTGGCAGGTCAAACACATGCTCTGTGTTTGTCATGTATATTGGGCACATTTTCTCCGGACCTGCATAATCTGCAGATTGCGTTGCGCAATCTTAGTACTTATCTGCACAGATTGCTTTGCAATCTGCAAATCGCATTTTGGTGTCTGCTTGGCTGTCACTCTATCAGACAAACCTATTGTCAACTTTATCATGAAACGAAGATTCATATTTAAAGCAATTCTTTGGAAATTGTTATCTGTTTACACAGTTACACATTAAGCCTGTTAACACAACCAATTCATGAAATTCTATGCATTTATTTTATTAGAATTATGTTTTGATAATCACTACTGACCATGACAATATGTCGATATCATAACTCCGCATATGTGGAGTTTTCAGTTCGTGCCAGCATTCACAATCTGTATAAGGCATGCTCATGAATATCCGGTACCGTTCGTCAGACTTCAGTTAGCTTCGCTGAGTTTATGGGACAAGTATAATGTACTGCTGCTATTGGGTCAGATTCAACAAAGACAAGGGACTGGAATACACAGTGAATGAATACCGTGGCAACCCATGACAGATGGATCGACTTAAAAGTGTGCTTCACTGTGCATGCGTGCAGACTTATACTCGGGCTGCACGTGGCAGCAAGCTCAAAATGAATTAGGTAAACACAATTATTTATCAGGTTTTTGCACATATAAGACTAAAATTATGCATAAAATGCAAGTGGCAGAGCAAGTACTTAATTGGGAAATTACCATGTTTGATACAGTACATTTGGAATTAATATCAGCTTATAAAGAATTGCTTTAAATATATCATGTCCACTTATTGGACATGCTCACGTATCAGACACATTAACATCTCGCTAGTTATCATCACTGATATGTATCTAGCCATATAAAGTCTACCAGACATTTTATTATCATTTGCTAGTGCATCATCTGGTTTTCTTGTCAAAAAGATTCAAAGAAATGGAAGAGTTACTGTATGTCTGTGTTGTTATAACATGTCGACCATTGGAACACAGTTGGACATTTTGAATATTAAATAGACAATAATATGTAATTAGGTGTTAATAGTTTCAACAGTTAAAATGGTATCCGTTAAAATAAGGACAATTATTCGCATTAATCACCCGGGAAAGATCTATGTAATTAATTACGCATATTGCCAGCACAGCTTGCCATTCCGTGTTTTCGCAGGACTTCGTTTCATACTCGCTATTTGTATCACCAAAACTGATTAAAAAAAAAAAAATGTGCACAAATTTAATCAAATGTGCCCCACCATACCAAAATGAGATTTTTCTCGATAAAAATATATGTTGTATTGCATATTCAGATAGAGCACATTCAGAGGGGAAAAATGGGCAGCCCTTTGGGCTATATTGTGAGTTTGTAATTAATGAAATGGTTTTTGGTGAACCATAGTTACAGATCATTTAGGGTTATGTTGGAAGTAAAATATTGACATGTTTAGTGGAGACTATAAGCATGCCGTCTGCCAGTGAACATACACCTGGAAATAAAATATTCGAGTAGACCATTTCGTGAAGATTGTATATATTAGTTAATGTTATTAAAAATACTGTAGAATTTTATCCCGATACTCTGCTATTTAGGCCGATTTCCAGTGGTTGTAGAAACCTTGCAGGAGAGTTGATGAACTGCAATCTAGCATGTAGCACAATTAAAGGTTGTTTAAGAAAATGTGCATACATTTTCTGTTCTCACTTTACCTCTACCACCCTCCCCTAGAATGGAAAGAAGAGATGAACTACAATAAAATTTTATTTGTTCACAAGGTACATATACATACCATGCATTTAGATTTAAAAACAGTAGCAATTAATGACATAATACTGACTGAATTGGAGTGAAGTAATAGCAGCAAGATGTATAGTAAAACATCTTAATAATATTCCTTATATATACATTATATAATTTTAGCTAAATATGCTATAACCTTTTCGAGTATACCGAAGTTATTTTATATATTATTTTATACCGGAGTTATTTTAATCCTAGATCATATTATTAGTTTGCATTGATAATTATGTCTACTGCTACTTTAAAGTTTCTCAGGTTCTGCCAGTGCAGTTAGGGATTCCCATTACACATTATAGTTACAGCCCACATGGAGGCATTCTGTTTGACACTGGGACAATGGCAGGCAGTGAACCAAGGCTAGTCCAATATACAAGTTTACAGCTGGCCGTTCCATTCAGCCACCCCTTCGTTACTGTACTTGAGTAGAAAAGTTTACTTTTCATGAGTAACGAAGTACATTTTTTAGGAGCATTTTTACTTGTAACGAAGTACAAATGTGTGTACTTTTCATAAATGTAACGAAGTAGCCATAATTTATGCATTAAAAATTTTGAGCTCCAAAAATATTAGTAACGAACGCTGAAGCCCGGAACTGGTTTCCGCCAGCATATATCTATAATTAGATATCAGCCGGAGCAACAACTGGTAGTCTTTTCTGATTGGCCTATCATTGCCATTACCAGGCATGATCACCAGGTGGTATGAACATTGCCAAGATTATATGTCATTTGCGTTCAAAGATTTATCATGGAAGGATCAGCCAAAAACGGTCTTTTGCAGCATCCATGGCCATACTTATCCAGCATGTTTGAGATTACTGCCCCGTGTGTCGAGCTGTCGTCCCTTGCCACGTGGCCAAGCTTGAGAGACCTTTTCATTGAGTTGAACACTCCTCTGCCTGCGAGTGCACCCTGTGAGAGGTTGTTTCGTGCTACAGAGCTTATTTTTAAGCCCCTGCAAGCCTGCACAGGCGATGTAGAATTCGAGAACCAGCTGATGCTCAAGCTCAACAAGGCGTTTGTTTGAGGAGCCAGCCTGTCACTGTATCCTGCCGAGGATCCTGTCCTGTTCAATACAGTGTTTGTTTTGCACACTACTGAATTTACTTGTTTGTTTGCAGTGGGTGACCATATCAAAAGTTTGTTGAGAAAAGTACTTTTGCATTTACTTCAAGTATATTTGTTTACTTTTTACTTGTACTTCAAGTACATAAAAAGTACTTTTACTTAAGGGGAGGCTTGGGTCTAAACGTGTTATTTTATAACTTCATTGTTACTTACTCTACAGAGCTGAAACTTTCATAGATTGATAGTCCACCTAACGGGAAGGCCTGGAATTTTTTATTTTATTTTACGGGGGGATTTTCCCACGGTACGGCAGCCATCTTGGATTTAATGCATGCGTTGAAATATCTTGGTAACTACTGGACTTTTTTCAAAAAACTTTTTTTAATGATTTCTAAAAAAAAAATTGTATTTGTTCCCAACATTTTTTTACTGACTCATTTTATTAAAAAACATGCCTTGCTTTTGAAAAAGTAGCTTGCTGGCTACCAGGGGCATAATGTCAAAATACATTGTAGCAAGTTTCAAGCAAATCTGTCAAGCGGTTACTCAGATAAATAAATAAGAAGACGGCTGGTGTGAGTGAAATCATGTTTCTGAGAAAATCGCGTTCAAAGTTTAGTTACACTTGTACACACTTTTCAACATCTAAAATGCAACCTAAGTGATTGAAACTTTGTACACATGTTACTCACTGTATAATCTATCAAATGGCATAGTTCAAAGTGATTTGAACAGTATAGTAATATGTCAAACAAAGCAATGTACCAAAAACATTACAGAACAGGAAACCGTATTTGTAAAATAGCACATCATTCCAACATTTATACAGATAAAGTTCACAGGAGCACAGGTAAAGTTCACTGGAGCACAAATCTAGTTCACTGGAGCTCAGATGAAGTTCATTGTAATCTAAATAAAGTTCACTGAAGAAGAGAAGAAGAGCACGGCAGGTTCGCGACAGCAACATGGCGCAGCATACAAGTACAGTCGGCAGATCTGCACAAGTATCTCCTTCATCCTAATCCGTGAAGTGTGAGACCCCCATCTCATCCAGAAGATCCGTGTAGCCAAACTTCCGCTCAGTCGCTGCATCCGGGAAGTGTGAGAACCCCATCTCATCCAGAAGATCCGTGTAGCCAAACTTCCGCTCAGTCGCTGCATCCGGGAAGTGTGAGACCCCCATCTCATCCAGAAGATCCGTGTAGCCAAACTTCCGCTCAGTCACAAACAGTCCGAGACGGATCGGGTGACACTGACAGCCAAGTTGACGCTAAGAAACAAGTACACAATACCAATGTATTTCATGAACACAAGTATTACTAACAATAAAAGCCCCTCCCAGTACTATAAGTCTGTGACTGTAGTTTTTCTTGTGCCTTTTGTTTATTTTGTTAGTACTGAATGATATACAGTGTAACTGTATGTCATAAAGGGACATACCAAGGCAAGTTGTACTAATATAAACCATAATTCCATAGAATAATGTACAAAGTATAACTGTCATCCCTAAAACAACATAATCTGAGCATGTATATAATTATCACTTTTATTTTATGTCAACTATAATGGTTCTGGCGTGCCTGGATAGTCCCTGGACAGCTGAACATCAACAAGACCACGAATATAAAATTATAGGCAAACGTCAAATAATTTCTTGATACAGGGTTCAAAGACTAACTGTGGAGACAACATGAATATATATGTATTATTTACACTGTCAGTGTTATCGAGAACATATAAAACACAGAAATTGTCCTTACTCTGGGTGCTATTGACACAGTCACTGCTCTGGGCCTGTCATCGTGGTCGGATCCGAAGGCGAAGACGTCGTCGTCACATATTCAACAACAAATTTAACTTGCATAGTCTTTCTTTCACGTGCTAACTGCTGCTGCGCAATATTGCGTCGCTTCGCGGCACGGAAACCACTCACTCACTTTCGACCAAACGGCATAATGTCGTTTTAGAAAGCTAAAGAAACGCGGAGAATAAAATGTCAATCCTGTCGAATGTAGCTGGTATTACAAGCTGACATCATAGGTTGGACGTATTACAACCAATCAGAACATTTGACTTGACGGAATCAGAGGATTCCGTCATCACGTGATGCAGCCTGACCAATCGTTGTAGGGTTACCCATTCCTTTGTCTCCGAAGCGGCAAGAGAGGCGGTCATTTATAGGCTGGATTATTCAGGCAGCAGCGGTGCCATCGTTAAAATAGTTTATATCATCATACAGAGCGAAAACAGGGCTTTCCCGTGATATGCGCCATGATGGAATGGCAGTATTTTTTGCGACGCAATCGATCGCGGAAAATTGCATAATGTTCGATTATTCACGCTTCGTTTGACAAAAACAAAGACTTAGCAATGATAGGCATCACACAAAATGCATGTTTTGTGACATAAACAGGTTTATTTTGGTAGTATAACATATATGAATGGGAAGTTGAGTAATTTTTATACATAAAAATTTCAATAACTCAAAACTAATTTTATTTTCAAAAATCCGTAAATTTCGACCCGAGTCTACCCTTAAGTAACTTTTTCCAGAGTTACTTGTACTTTTACTCAAGTACAAAATAAATGTACTTGTTACAGCTCTGGCCACTGGGAAACCCTCATTATCATACCTATTTTAGGGAGTCTGAAGAAAATTATGTCAGTGGTTAGAATAGAAATCCCTCCAGTGGTATCTGACATGGCATGCTCGAAGAATGTTGTTTAGATGAGATTACGGTACATTGTCATGCCTAAAACCATTGCCAGCAATTAACAAAAATTTTTATAAGTATTACCAAACATAGATAAGCGAGCGAAAAATGAACAACTGTCAAACACGTTCCAAAAATGCCTTTTTAACGATCGCTAGTACCCTGTGCCATGAATAGGGAGCACAACTAGTGTACTGGTAGCACATCTGCTCTGAGTTCGAAATGCGGACTGGGCAGGCATGATATTTGGTGTAAAGACCAGGGGCCGGTTTCATGAAGCGTACTTAGCCGCTAAGAACGATTACTTAGTGCTAAGATGATTGTCTTAGTAAAATATGCGTTTCATGGCGTCTTCTTAGTTTACGCAATACTTAGTAAACCGTACTTAGTCTACGACACCTACCTCCGTGGCATAACTCCACTAAGTTGTTCTTTAAAATGGCTGCTCTACGACCAGTACATCGTTTAAACGGAACAGTAAGAAGAGCCTTGCGTCGAGAAAGAGTGTTTCGAGATACGACACATCCTTTTGATTTGTACGACAACGTCGAATTGTTCGACAGGTATCGTTTTCGTCAGCATAACATCATGCATTTAGTCGATTTAATCGGTGACGGAAGGGTTCGTTAACAATAACAGCAACACTACAAATACTAATCGCTTTGCGATTCTTTGCCTGTGGGTGTTTTCAAGTAGTTGTCGACGATCTGACACAATTAAGTGATAAGACGTTACAATAAGAATATCTTTTACAAATGTTTCTTCAGATTTTTTTTCAACGGCATGTTTATATTATTGGCACGATCGTCGACAAGACGATGGTCGACAATAATTCACGGTCGTAGCAATACTGTTCCAAATCTGCTTCTTTTGTAGATTTGAAACAGTATTTCTCAGCTTGCACTGTAGTATGGATGCATTTTCCGAATATTGCTCAAGTAAGCATGCGATTTCTTCGTGGGCAAAATTTTCTTTCCGCTCACGCTTCACATGTTCCTGCTGTACTGTTGCCATGTTGTCGTCTGCAGTGTTGATATAAAAAGATGCCGACGGAAGTAATCACGGTTACGATGTTTGCACAGAACTATGGGAAGGGGAATTCTTGGGAATACCCACTGATTAGCATTCATCTAACCACGTGACAGCTTAACGCTCGTTCTTAGCTAAGAAATAGGTCAGACAGGCTCCATGAAACCGGACTTGCTTAATTTTACGCAAATACTTAGCTACGCAAACATAGGAGTTTACGCAAATGCGTAACGCTAAGTAATTGCGTAGTTTAAGAACGCTTCATGAAACCGGCCCCTGGCTCTTAACAGTGGGGACAACTAGAACTAGAATCACTGCAATGAAGTGAATTAGTCATCGGGTCGTTGGCCGTCCCACTCCAAAATGCGTTGTATCAAATCTCGCTAACTCTCTCGCTGTATGACTTATGAGAACTGAGCGTGACTTCCCAAGGTAGTTACGTCACGTGCGTCAACATATGTTTAATGGTGTTAGCGATGTTTTCGCGGGCGCTGCGCCTGCGTTTTTGTATGCAAACTGTAAATATTTCACAATTTGTTTTAAACCATCTTTTATAACAATGTATTTGATAACATGACATAAATAATTGGTAAGGTGTTGCCATATGGATATCTTTCGGAATTTTCTTCAGAACATAAAGTTAAAAAACGGCATGTTTATATTAGTGGAACGACGGTCGTGGACAAGCCCAGCACGCTGCACAGGCTGCAGCACTCGTTGTCAGTGACGCTCAACGCCACGAATCCCCAGAACTTCAACAATACAGCATGAATCAAAACACATTCTATTTAGTTTGAACTACAAAGTGGTAAACACAATACTGTCTTAATTAGATACGTATATCAGTTACTGTTTCAACAAAAACGTAAGTTCAATCTGCTTACAGAATAGTTGACCGCGGGCACCGCCATTGTTGTTACCACGACTGCGTCAACGGAAATGATGTCCGCAGTGAGAAGGAACACAAGTAATGTATGACCGTCATTTTGAATGAGTTACTAAAACAAAAAAACTGACTTTATTTATCAATGTCTTGGACGATAGTCTGATTAATTATGTTGTTTTCTCTTTGCACGATGAAAGGTCGTGTTACAAAATTTTATTGAATTGAACATACAATATTCAGCCAATAGGCCATGGGCCAGATATGCCCCTCGTGCACCCCCCCACAACTCTACCAACCCATGTTTTTTTGAAGCTTTGGGGTCTCTTGAAGATGATTTCAAGTGGTAACAGTAAAAAAGTTGGGTCTCACTACCCATTTCCAGCCTATATTGGATGGTACCCTGAAATATCGTATTTCTCATCAACGTCGCGTGGTATTTAATCACCCACACCACAATCGTCATTGTATAGTCATATATATGTCTCAATATGTACTTGTAATATGTCAAATTGAAGGTTTTCATCTGCTGATCATTATAATAGCATTCATTGGATATATACTGTTATGGCATGTGCCCTAATTAGCATAGAATAACTGTACCCCATTCTCACTCGTGACCGCATAGATGACATCACTATTTTTGTCAAACATATCAATTTGATCCCATGGCTTCTTTAAGATCAAAATAATAATGCATAACACTCTGCAGCATCATATCTTTCATTTGATACCAGAATTGTCTTTCTGTCATTACAAATGGATTAGATATGATGCTTCAAAGATAACCGTAGTGTCGCGGATCAAGTGGCGAAAGCAAAGATAACCATGGACATGGATGGCATACATGTTAAAACTGTCAAGATTATATGTGTGTTTTCAGGTATACATTTACGCCATATTAATTTCAGATGCATAAAACAAAGCACTACATATTTCATATAATGTACATGTATATTAGCTTAATGTAGTATCCAAAACTTGTGAATAATTAAGATGTGACATATATGTCAACAGCACAGACAAATCGAAAGCCAGTATCTCAAAATATGATAATTCAGTTTAAAGGGAATTACGTATGTATGACATTCATTTAGATGCTAGCCATTGATAAAACAAAATGTAGTTAGATGCCAAAAAGTTATTCACATCTTAATTGTATGCAAATACATAGAGTATTTAGGTAGATGTACGGACACTTGCCAAACATTGATAGCTACTTAACCAATTACATTAGTCACATTTTGATGCTCAGTCATAATCATTGTCACTGTCAGCATATAGTCCCATCTCATCAGACATGTTCATGTCAGACTCGTTATCACTATCAGTGTGGTCGGGGTCTACCTGAGCTATATCAGCCAGTTCACGTGGCAGCACATCTTCATCACACCAGAGTGGCTCAATACTTCCATTACATATGTTCCAGCCATGGTTTCTGCTCACCCTGGGGACGTCAGGCTCAGGAATATGTGCTCTCTTCCATATGCCAACTTGATAGTTGACTCTTCTAACATGCTGGGTGAGACTGCGATTGCATGATGGTAGATTGGCCATGTCAATATCAACTGAAGGAATAACACGGTTATCCGTGGCACACAGCTCATTGATACGAATTAGCCTGAAGTTATCAACTTTTGACACCTTTGATGCTATACCATTCACAGCACAAGTGAAGCTGTCCAGCTCATCAGTCCTTTCTTCGGGTAGGTCCCATGTATCTCCCAGCTTCTTGAGTACATGAATGTATTTAGGAATATTCAGTAGAGGTTTCACTGGTTTGAGTTTGCCAATCCCTCGGAAAGCACCAGTGCTGTCACATCCACTGAAAGCATATAGAACCATCAGAGCTGTACATTTGTCTTGGCCGAGATCAACTCCTAGTTTGCTGACATCAATCAATATTTGCTTATTTCCTACACTAGTGTCAAACAAGATGGTGATGTCTCCAATTGATGCAGCATAGTGCAGAAGAACGAAGAAGATGTCTGAATCAGGGCTCTTCACACGAACGAATCGGCAATTCCTACTCCTCGCGTAATTAACATAGAGAATAACTCTTGAGTCAGTTTCCTGTGATGACTTCAGAAGGGGCAGTTCATGGGTTACTGTCGTCCGGCCATCATTGGCAGTCAGCATAGTGGCATTCTCCTCATATATGAAGGTCACTTGTCTTCCATGCAGTTTTGATACGTATCCATCGCTCTGCCACAGCTTCAGAAGCAGTTTGATGAACTGACACTTGTTTTCACCATTGGACAAGGATGATTTCCAATCAGGTGGCCTCTTGGTTGCCTCTCCTTTCAGAATCAGCTTCTCTCTAGTGTGGCCGACTCTTTCAGGTTCAGCGACCTCTCCTTTTTCCTTGTTTGAGATGGTATCTCAGGACAGTCACCATATTCCACAGAATGATCATCACTGCCAACTTCCTGTAACATGATGCCATGAGCTGTTTGAACTGATCCTATATCCTTTACCTGTGATATCATTCAGAAGCTGTTCGACATTATAAAATTCTGAATGGAATACCGTTGGTCCTGGTGGTGACCTGACAATCTGGTTGGAGAAAAGAGTGGACGACTGCATCACAGGTTCAGCTAGCGCTGTCTCCAGCTCCAATGAAAAGGGGTAGTTTTCACAGTGTCCCATTCTATTCAGGAGAATTACGAGTTTTTCACATTTGAACATATGACGCATGGACATGCTCATGAATATGTATTTTGGCAGCTTCCACGATCCATTGGTTGTTGCCCGGCAGATGTCCTAACCAATTGACAAAACAAGTCTCTCTGTGCGGGATGATGTGGGAGCTGCCATCCCAATTACGACATAACATAACAATTTTTGGAGTGTGTCTGGTACGATAGTGTCAATTCTGTCACAATCACGGGGAGTTGGTAGCTATTTAAGATCAGGTGCTTCAGCAAACCCATCCTTGATAATTTGTCGAAGATATGTACCAGTGATCTTGATAGCATCAGTTGATTCCAACTGGAAGGCGTGTTTCACGGCTGTGTTGATGTCAGTCTGTGAAACATAGACTACGCTTGACTGGAACTTCCCCATATCGCAGAAGGACAGTCTGCCTTTGAAGGGTTCTCTGGTTTCAAGTTTGAGTTTTAATTTCTCACTCCGGAAGTCAGGATTACTATGCTCTGTATTCTCTAGGATGGATATGTACACTTGTTGCAGGTCAGCTAATTTCACCATCTTCCGAACATGCAGGACATCCTTCTCCACCATGCAACAGACTATGTCAAATGCCTTTTCATGGGCTTCCATCGAGTTGAACAGGTTAACACGTGCCTCGATCTCCATCTGTACTTCGCCATTTCTCTGGTTTTTGCATATAGTTCGTGCGGCAATTCTTGTGGAACTTGGCTTCACAAGCAGACAGATCGTATTCTTGTGAGGACTTCTCATCCTGTATTAGTTCTGCCATCGTCGCCACAATCTTACATTCATCAAATTCAAACTGACTCATGCCTTGACTGGTCCATGTGCTTTTCACTTTTACTGTCTAACGACCCTCTGATCCACAGAAAATACAGTCCGACTTGATGATTTTATCACCTTCTGTGGAAGTTATGCGGCTCGTACGTTGGGGTGTGGAGGCATCAGGTGGTGGTGATGAGGTGGACGTCAGCCTGTCCATTTTCATGATGAAACGTTTGTAGCATTCCCAATGGAAGCCATGATATTCCATCACTGTGTTGGGGATGAGCTTGCACGTGCCCTCCATCCTGTGGGTTGAAGTTGGATGTTCTGAAAGTATCTTCTCTTTGATCTCCTGCAATTTTACAAACTTCTTCTCTGCATCCCGCATACCAGACATGAGTTGAAGTTCTCCATATTTTAAGCCCTTTACATGAACTATACAAGGAGGTTCGACAGTTTGATCACTTGTTCGTTTTCGTTTTAATAGTAAATACATACAAAGGTCAACGCAGGTAAAGCTTATAATTTATCATTATCCAACTTAAATAACATTTTAACTTATCGATATCTGTGAAGTTGACCTGAGGTATTCGTATAAGCTGTAATTGAAACTTAAATAATATAATATGAGACTTAAATAATATAATATGAAACTTAAATAATATAATATGGGATATAACCTTGTGATCTCTGCATACCATGATGAAACACGTAAGAAAACTAGTATTCCAGCTTCAAACATGTACCTAGATACTGCAGAAAGAACGTAAATTACTTACAAAACAATAATATTATAGTCACTTCTTCATTACATTTTAAATAATCCATTGCTGATGGAGTACAGTGTGTAATAATTTAAAATGCCCTGGGTTACGCCTCTTGATCCGCGACACTACGGTTATTTTTGAAGCATCGTAGCTAATCCATTTGTAATGACAGAAAGACAATTCTGGTATCAAATTATCAGATCAAGATAAATTGATATGTTTGACAAAAATAATGATGTCATCTATGCGGTCACGAGTGAGAATGGGGTATAGTTATTCTATGCTAATTAGGGCACATGCCATAATAGTATATATCCATTGAATGCAATTATAATGATCAGCAGATGAAAACCTTCAATTTTACATATTACAAGTACATATTGAGACACATATGACTATACAATGACGATTGTGGTGTGGGTGATTAAATACCACGCGACGTTGATGAGAAATACGATATTTCAGGGTACCATCCAATATAGGCTGGAAATGGGTAGTGAGACCCAACTTTTTCATTGTTAACACTTAAAATCATCTTCAAGAGACCCCAAAGCTTAAAAAAAACATGGGTTGGTAGAGTTGGGGGGTGTGCACGAGGGGCATATATGGCCTACAAGTCATGTAGCCATATATGTGTAGCGTTTGCGGCGAGCGGTCGGCAGGGAAGCATACGGGCACGCGTTCACTCAGTCGCACTAATGATAAGTCAGGTTATACGTTTTCACAGTTTATTATATGCGGAAAACCCTACCAATACAATATATAATACACAATATATGGCTATGTCTGCTAAATACTATCCAGTCATAAATGTCAGAACGATAGGTTCAGACGGCGGCGGCTATTACAGCAACCGAATTGTAACCGATACATTCTAAATGTCAGAACGATAAGTTCAGACGGCGGCGGCTTATATACAGCAACCGAATTATAGGTGTCTGAACGACAAGTTAGACGGCGGCGGCCTATATACAGCAACCGAATTATTGGTGTCAGAACGGTGTCAGAATGATGTCAGACGGCGGCGGCCTATATACAGCAACCGAATTCTAGGTGTCAGAACGGTGTCAGAATGATGTCAGACGGCGGCGGCCTATATACAGCAACCGAATTCTAGGTGTCAGAACGATAAGTCAGACGGCGGCAGCTTATATACAACAACCGAGTTACTCACCGAGTCCGCGAATATCTGATTGTTACGGGTGTACTGCGAGAGTCTTTTAGTACTTCTCGCAGGGCGATTGGTGACAGCTAGTGCTTCACGAGAAACGTTCCTCCGGCAGTGTGCCCCAGTAGTTGCCATGATTCATCACTGGCCTGTGTTACGTACACGCAGCTCCAGCCTGCATCTTCGGGCCTGTTCTAACAAACAGCTCCCTCGCAGTGACTGGCTGTATCCCCTAACAGCCAGCCTTCGAAGTGTCTGGCTGCATCTCCTAACAGCCAGCCCTGATCCTCATTAAATACAGCTAAATATGTAGTCTTGGGACAGACGTATTCATATTGGGTGGCAGATCTGCGCAGCATTGGGCGTGACTGCGATTTCGGCACAGCACTTGACCGGCTCATTCGCGACATGATTGTGTTGAACACTCCGCACGACGAGGTCCGCCGGGCTTGTCTCAGGGAGTCGTCGCCAACTCTTGAGAGTGTGCTAAAGACAGCAAATTCATACGTGGCATTATCTGCTAGTGATGCCATCGTGAAGGGGCCTGCACATGGGCCTACACCAGGGCATGCACAGGAAGTCCTGGCTGTGGAGAAAGTGCGTCCTCCGCGACGAGCCAAGATGGGCACCCACAAGTACGAGAAATTTCATGAGCCCGATTCTCGACAAGATCGGCGACATGTACAACGATGCATTGGGTGTGGCTCCACAACACATCTGAGAGCTGCATGTCCTTTCAAGAAAGCCGAGTGCCACAAGTGTGGAAAAGTAGACCACATAAAATCAGCCCGAACGGTCGAGCAAGACAAGCAACGCCATTGATTGCAACATTGCTTCAATGACTATCATGACCTTGTTCGCACATAACCTTGTCAATAAGCCGCGTCTGGCGCTGCTAATTAATGGTCATCAAGCCGAGTTTGAGGTCGATACGGGAGCTCCAATCGCGTTCGTTGGAGAAGAATTCTGGAAGAAAATCGGTTCCCCCCGGCTCTGCAGATCAAGAGTCAGACTCTGCGCCTACGGCCAACGTCAGATCAGCGTGAGAGGTGAATGTACTGTTGACGTTCAGTACGGGTCGACAGTCCTGCAACTACCGCTAATCATCGTCGACAGCGGTGTCTCGTTGCTTGGGCTGAATTGGATACAGGCATTCCAAGTCGACGTCAACTCACTGCTCTACCCGACAGTGAGCACTACGGCACTATCCTCAATTGACGTGCACGCTGTAGAAGCAGACGACCTTGAAGTCAAGAAAGTAATTGCTGATCACCTGGACATCTTCAGTCCTGGCTTGGGTCGTTGCAACAAAACAAAAGGGCATCTGCAACTGAGAGAAGGCGTGCAACCGAGGTTCTTGAAAGCCAGACCCGTTCCTTTCGCGCGCCTCGACGCAGTTGAGAAAGAACTGAAACGTCTGCAAGAACTAAACATCATCACAAAAGTTGATTACTCAGACTGGGCTACCCCCATCGTTGTAGTACAAAAGCCAAATGGCATCGTGAGAATTTGCGGAGACTACAGAGCAACAGTCAATCCGTGTCTACATGTACAGCAACACCCAATTCCCAGAATTGAGGAACTGTTCGCAAAGTTGCAAGGGGGTACTCACTTCAGCAAGCTGGATATGCGAGATGCATATTTACAGGTCGAGCTGGATGACGAGTCAAAGAAATTGCCCGTCATCAACACACACAAGGGATTGTACCAGTACAACAGACTCTGCTTCGGTCCTTCTCCTACGCCAGCCATTTTTCAAAAATTGGTTGACAATGTGGTTGCAGGTATCCCAGGAGTCGCTGCATACTTGGACGACATCATCGTCACAGGACGGACGACCGAAGAACATCTGTCAAACTTGAGACGTGTCCTCTCTGCACTGGATGACTACGGACTCAAGTTGCAACTCAGCAAATATGCGTTCTTCAAAAAAGAGGTCTCCTACCTGGGCCACATCATCTCAAAAGATGGCTTGCGAGCATCTGATGAGAGAGTTGAGGCGATCGTCCAGTATCCACCTCCAGAAGACGTCAAACAACTTGAGAGTTTCATGGGAAAACTGAACTACTATGGCAAGTTCATTCCAAAATCTCTCGTCCTGGCCTATACCCGACAACCCTTGGGATAGAGTGCATGTCGATTTCGCAGAGCCATTTTTGGGAAGCATGTGGCTGCTGGCAGTGGATGCATATTCCAAGTGGCCCAGCGTCATTCGACTTGCGAATTACCCAACGATCGAGACAACCATCACGGCTCTTGATGCGCTGTTCACCAGCTGGGGCCTACCAAAGACCATCGTATCGGACAACGGTCCTCAGTTTGCGTCAAAAGAATTCGCAGACTGGTGCCGATCGAATGGCATCCTACACATGACCTCCGCGTCATTCCATCCGCCTTCAAATGGAGAGGCGGAGCGCCTTGTTGGCGTGTTTAAGAGAGCGATGCAGCGTTCTGTGGGGGAGGAAGGTCTGGGAATAGACCAAGCCGCTAGAGACTTTCTGAGAGAGTATCGCAGCACTCCTCACTGCACTACCGGAAGAACTCCTGCGGAGTTGATGCTGGGTCGCCAGTTTCGAACGCCGCTATCTCTACTCCAGCCGTCTTTACCTCACGCCGAGAAGAAGCAGCCGGTGAAACCATTACACTCGACCACGTTCGCGGTCGGAGACCATGTCTTCATTCGCAACTACGTCGTGAATTGCAAGATCAAGTGGATTCCCGGTCGAATAACGTTTTCTCTGGGCACTCGCATATTCACCGTCCAGTGTGCTGACGGGGTTCATCGTCGTCACGTCGACCAGATGCGTCACAGGGCTAAAGTATTGCCCACGCGGGCGCAACCACCAGTCGACCAGATCCGTTTTCCACTAACTATGCGAGCTGTTACTCCACCACGGTTACCGAGACGCGAGACGCCGAAAAGAGAAGTCCGACTCGAACAGTCGTCGACAGCCGAAGACGGTCGTCATCTCGCTTCTCCACTGAAACTCGGTTCTCCGCCGCGACTTGCTGCTCCCGATGTCGCGTCGCCAGTGCTTCGTCGTAGCACACGTGATCGCCATCCGCCGAGCACGTACACCCCTAACTCGAAACTGTGGGGAAGGATTGTCGTGTTTTCGTTTCTGGTGCGTAATTTCTTGCGGACATCCTGTCGTGGGATACTACAGCGAGAGTCAGGATGACGTGGGTATAATTCAGTGATGTATTGTAATTTGTCAGTAATAAAGAACGAATTACGCGACACTAGGGTTCTCTAGAAATGTTGGCAGGGTGTCAGTGAACTATAGTCATTTGCATATAAATAATTTTTCGGAGGCTGTGCGTTATCATTCTAAATTTTCTACACTACCCCCGCCATTTAAAATTTCGTCCCAAAATCGTAATATATAACACACATGCAGCAATAGATAACACATGTGCAACATACAATATACAGCTTTCAATAGTAATGCTGAAATAAAACAATAAATCAGGCTCTGAATAACTGAAAGTTCATTTTTCAAAAATGTTCACGTCCGATGATGGGGGCATACGTCTGTCTTGCGCGATGGCCGGTCGAATCCGTCATGCTGGCTGTATCCTCCGTCGTAACTCGCATCATCGCACGACGGTCGGATGGGTCCTCGCGTGTCACGTCCGGGACGTGAGTTCACCGCTTGTTGTGGACGCTCAGCTCATTGTCGTCTTCGTCATCTTCCATCTTCTTTGCAAACAGCGCAGCAGGTTGTGTCCAGATTGAAATCTGGTATTTGCAACCACCAGTTTCCATTTTCTTTCAGATTACTCATATTTCGTAATCTGTACTGTTATGGTGAGTAGTATATGGGTGGATTACAATACGTAATCAGGGAGGGGTATGTGCTCCCATGGTCATTTTCTGATGACCTAAGGCTATTTTCTATGACTTCCGCTTCCGTTACTCCATAGCGCCATCTAGCGAATGTCATCATTTCCTGTTCCGTTACTCCATAGCGCCATCTAGCGAATGTAATCAGAGGAGGGGTATGTGCTCCCATGGTCATTTTCTGATGACCTAAGGCTATTTTCTATGACTTCCTGTTCCGTTACTCCATAGCGCCATCTAGCGAATGTCATCATTTGTTGACCTAAGCGCCTCTAGTGATGAGAAGTGTCTCTAATCGTCTCAATAACTCAACAAACAACATATAATCAAAGTAGAAACTGTTTATTTATTGTTACATATTCCAAATCGATAGGAAAAGATCGTCTCAATAACTCAACAAACAACATATAATCAAAGTAGAAACTGTTTATTTATTTATTGTTACATATTCCAAATCGATAGGAAAAGTGTTTGATTGTTTGTTTGTTTGTTTACATATCCATATGACAACAGCCTTCATCTTCGCTGTCAGTATGACAACAAAATACCTGTCTATCACCGGTATCTACGGGAGATGGAGTCGGTTCATACCATGGAGATACCGGTTCAATGAGAGGTCTTTTCTTTATCTCACGGAGACTCGCATAGAAATGACAATGATGCTCATCCTGGATCTCTTCTTCTCTGTAAGGTAAGTATAAAAAAACTTTGAAAACTATAGCAGCAATGATACGTTAAATCTTACATAACCACAGCGTTGCTATAACCAGACAGAGCGTTGCTAGGCAACCACAAGTTATTTTTGTGTGTGTGTGGACGGATGAAGGGAAGTCCCCCAGATCAGAACTGGTTAGAACTAGTTTGTGTATGAATAGGAATTAAAATTGTACACATAAACAAAATCTTGAAAACACTCATCTATTTTTTCACTATGTAACATTAACGAAGTGTCTTGTGTCTCCATACTTCCCGTCCTACACTGTTAATGAAGTGTCTTGTGTCTGCATACTTCCTGTCTCGCGACTATATTTACTATGTAAAATCCTGTCATTAACGAGCGTCTTGTTTCATGTAAGAGGAAGTTGCCAAGAACCACTATGAATAGACAGCGAAACCATCTTGAATTTGTCAAAGAATAAGGTCATTATGAATAATGTATACACGGTGCTTCTCTATCTGAGGAAATATAAAAGTACACAGTCCTAACCAACCAACCAACCAACCAACCAACCTAGAGTGAGACAATATATAATAATAATAATAATAATTTGAACACTTACGTGCACTCTAAGTCCGATTCTTTTGTTGATTCTTTAAAATCCTCTGTGTCTTCTTCTTTTTCCTCCTCTTCCTCGTATTCTTCATCATCTGTAGCTCCTTCTCGAGCAGCGCTTAAAAAAAGATGATAGACAACTGTTAAATATGATAAATGAATAATGATAGGTTATCGTCTTGTACAGTGTCATCTTGGTCAGCATCTATAACCTATCCGTTGGACACGAGAACCCGGGTAACTATATACTTTTCATATATGTGTCAGAACTAGCGGTTAAATATAAACAACTTCTAAGAACACTGTGTAATTACTTGACATCAAAGTAAATAATAATAATAATAATAATAGATACTCACATCTTCCTTTCTATTTCTCTCTGTTTCTCTTTCCATTCCTCTCGTATTTTAATCCAGGGTATAACTCCACGTTCAGCCATCTTGTTTTGTTGTTGTTGTGTTATGAAATGATTTGAAAACTTAACACACGAACTTTCAAGATAGCCAGTCAACATCCTGTGTCATAACGAGACACCTAATTAGTTCCCTCGGTGTAACAGTAACTACGTTAGTTTTATCAGGGCGTCTTGTGACGTTCCGTCTCGGATTAGTCTTCCTCTTTTTAACGAACCAGTTAAAGGATGTATATCCTGTCTTTCTTTGTCCTCACTAAACTAGTCCGTAAAAATAGATGCAACATCCCGGCCATCTTATTAAAGACAGGAAAATGCTCCGTAAGAAAAGATGGCTACATCCTGCACCTGCCTTATCGTCTATCTAACATCCTCTCACAGTCACAAGAATGATGACTGGTTACTTTCTTTGTTTGCTCCCGTTACATCCACCACCACCACCACCCCCATCCGTCTACAACCACAAGACCAATCGCTGGTCTCTTTCTTTGTTTGTTCCGGTGATTGACAGCTGACTAACAGTCACAAGATTGACAGCTGACTAACAGTCACAAGTTTGATGACTGAGCACTTTGTGTGTATATAAACCCCGGGTAAATCGTTTAGAAAGCATAACAACTGTCGCTCTCAACTATTCGTATATTTTCAAGCATTCATCGTGAATCAAGGACAACAAGATGGCGTCTGCTTCTTCTGACAACACTATCAACCTGAAAGATCTAGAAACTGTAAGTGATGGCTCTTATGCTTTTGACAGACCACTAAATATTGTAACATGTGCTCTCAATCAGAAATATGTATGCTATGCATCATGTCATACCTGTAACCGCAAAGTCATTCTGATTGAGACAAAAGGTCACCATGGTACCCTCGCATGTCCGGTCCACGGCAAACAGAAGGGCACGTCTGTTTATAAATATTGTATGGGTATTTTGTTGAGTGACCGGAAAGGCACTGAACTCTGGGTCACTGCATTTGACGCCATAACCCAGCGGGCTGTAGGTGGTGTATCGGCCAACGACTATATGTCACTGAAAACAGACGAAGACCGTTATCGACTACTGACCACCCTGCATGGCAAACAGGCTATGGTGACCATCAAAAAGACATCAAAGGGAATATACGTGAACTATTCCGTGACAGTACTTGAAGTCTTGCGACAGTAATTGCAGCAAGTCACCACCGAGAAATGACCATTCTGTAATTTCCTATGTTGTAGTTTGAACACCTCAGCGAGTGCATGGACGATGATAGTCGCCATTTCAATTCACCTGTGGGATCTAAAACTGTGAAAAGGAGTCATCCGGATGACAGCGATGATGAGGCAAGTGTCATTTTATGTGGCTCGTGTAAATGGAGTAGTGATGATGATGATGACGATGATGTTCTTCACACTAGTAGTGATTTACGGGAGAGTGTAGAGAAGATCAATGCCATTCAACGACGCACGGAGGAGATGATAGACGAGGATGTATTTATGTGCACTATGTCCAGCGCCTGTGTGATGTACGCATCCAAGATACTATGTCATGAGTACAAAACCATTAACAAGTCACTGTACAGCGTGGATCAGCCCAAGATGTGGCATGCATTGAATGTGGCAGTGGACCAAATCGGCTATGCATCGCATACACCGGAGTGGGGTGACTATACCATCCCAAGTGTGAAAGAGTCTCTGTATGCGCGAGGTATATCCTTACTGGATGAAGGTAAGAGGAATGCGGCGGCGACATCTACTCCTCACCGAAATGAAGAAGACCTGATCGCAACGGAGGAAATGAAGGACTTGCATCAGTTGACCACAACTGCAGCCAACGCCTGTATTCGTCGTGTAGCCAACAGACTGGAACGCTCCTTCGAATATCAAGAAAGTGACATGTACAAAGTGAGCACTGATATCATCTACGACACTTTGAAGTGGACAGTGAGACACATGAGATGGAAAGCGGACTTTCCAGAGTGGTTACGTGATAATACTGTACCACGTCTCGAAGCCATCCTGCGTACTCACGACGTAAGATTGGCGTGTGACGAGAGGCACCATGTCTTTGACGACCCTTTCTATTAATTGGTGTCTGACGAGAGATACCCTGTGTGTTAATTAACACTGGTGTCCGACGAGTGATCACCTGTGTTAATTATTATTATTATTATTAACACTGGTGTCTGATGAGAGAACACCTGTGTGTGTTAATTAACAATGGTATCTAACGAGATATATAAAAAAAAAAAAAAAAGAAGAGTCACGTATACTTATCATGATATAATCTTGTTCTTTTTTTATTTTGTTTTATAGGAACATGATTATGGTGTCGGATTAGCGTCTATACATCGCGCATATATGAATAACGACGACGATGATGATGATGATGATTATGACACGCCGCCGCCACTAAAGAAAATCCCGCGTCGATTACGTGTTGAAGTATCGTTACATCAACGTCTCCTTGAGCTGTTACATAACGAGCGTCATCAACAACAGCAGCACCCTCATACACCAACGTTGGACATGTCGTGTGATGACGCCACCGCGTCAACATCATCTCCTGATGACATCATCCAGCTAGACATGACCTGTGATGATGATGACATCATCCAGCTAGACATGACCTGTGATGATGATGATGATGATGATGATGACGACGACGACGCAACAACAACAGAATACGAAGAACTGAAGGGGGATAGATCGATATTCGCTTTATCCCCCGATGGCCATGTAATATGGGCGACATTTTTAGACTGTATGTCTCTGGGGTACAGAGAACCTTTTGCAGCTATAGCTTCTCTAGAAAGAGACATTATGCGTCTATCGAACGCCCTCTATTCATCGACACCACGCACTCTTAAACGATCAGTGCAGGACTGTTGTCTTTCGATTGCGACAAATATTATAAAAGATGAATATATTGACGCAATGATGTCAATCATCCGCAAAGAACTATATAGTCATGTAGATTTTGTTGACACAAATTAGTTGTGTGTGTGTGTGTACTATAACAAGGAGGAAATGCGCCCCTACGATAGTTGGGGTAAGAGGCGCCTCGTTGTAGTATACTTAACATAATCATAGTAGTAGTAGTAGTAGTAGTAGTAGGTTTTTCGATTTTTTGAATATTGTAATTGATAGTATAATAGAAATAAAGGTACATGTAACAGCCTTCTTGCTTGTCCGTTGTTCTTTCGTTTCAAAGAGTGACTTTGCGGTATACACACACACACACACACACACACACACACACACACTATCGTTTTTTATACGTAGCCACGTCATCACATAGTGTCCCTGTTTACATATATAGATAGACAAGGATCCTTCGTCCTTCAGTTGTAGATGGAGACGCGGCGTCATGAAGAAGCACGTTTGTCGTCACTGTGGTATCGTCAGCGATACATACGAGGATTTGCAACGTCACATCCATCTAAGTCATTTATCGGTACCACCACCACCACGAGTTATCGAAGACGATCATGCCTACTACAACAAAGGACCGTCGCGAGTGGCGCCATCTTCTGAATCCAAAAGAACCACCCATCGATGTCAGGTATGTTCAAAAGAGTTCGCGAGACGATACACCTTGTTACGTCACACGAAGACGTCATGTGGTAAGGTACCTGTGGAGAAAAACGATATCCACCGCTGCGAGATTTGCGCACGTGAATTCACAAGACGTGACAACTTGTTACGTCATATCAAGGTATGTAGAAGACGAGAAGAAGTCATGAGGAACAAGAGGAAGTCAACCAAGCGAACGAGACGCGAAGAGCCACCACCACGTGACGACGACAACAACATCGATCCCATACAACCTCCCCTCTTGGACAACGATCATCTGCAAGATGTCGTTCGAAACCACTGGTCAACCATCAGAAGTCACGTGAACAGAGGACCCGTTCAATCCACTTTCAATTACAGGGTGACGACACCGGACACGACTCATCTAGAACCATCCTTGAAGATCATGTTTCGTCAACAGAAACACGCCTTTAAGATTAATCTTAGTTACGGATTTGTGCTGAGGAACAAGATCACCAATAGGTATAGATATTATCATTCATCAAGTAACTGTTGTGGACGTTACCTCGATGAACCGTGTCTGATTACCAACACCGAAGACTTTGATGTATTTCTGGAGCGTATCCGAGAAACAGACGTGTTGCAGTGGGCTATCAATCAACGTCCGAACAGTCAATGGGTATGCGAGAGGGTCACGAACGTCACCTTCTTCGTCAACCACATCGTAGACCATCCTATAGGATGCGTGGACATCACCGTTTCCAGGTACATCAAGAATAACTTTGCCGTCATCAGTCTAGAAAGAGAAGTCAACAACAACAAGAAGTACACCGACAATCTGTGCTTCTTCCGTTGTCTGGCTCTGCATCGTGGATGTGACCCACGTTACCTGGAACCCACTGTGAAGGTACTCTACGAGAAGTACGAGCAGCAAGACGAAGGAGGAGGAGTGTCTATGAAAGACTTTGAGGGAGTGACAATGGACGACCTCTATCGTATCGAGACCACCTTTGAGATCAATG
This sequence comes from Escarpia spicata, assembly GCA_963995525.1. NCBI lineage: Eukaryota > Metazoa > Annelida > Polychaeta > Sabellida > Siboglinidae > Escarpia > Escarpia spicata. The sequence continues at coordinate 34,189,668 of OZ023216.1, forward strand.
TGTGCGTCTACACCCTCATCGAACCAACGGAAGTAGAAGGTGGAAAGGTGACCGCCGAACTCGTACGTCGTTCATTGTGTCACTATTCCGACACCTTGTACATCAATATGTAGGAGACACACTTTTCCTATATACAAGACATCAACATGTACTGTCACTCATATCGTTGTAGGAAATGTGGTGACTCGTTGTGGAAAGACGCGTATCAACTAGAGAGACACGAGCGTAGGTGTAAGGGTGGCGTGCGAAAAATCTATCCCGGTGGTGTCTACCATCCGACGCCGACAGTCTTCCAGCGTTTGGACGACGAAAACATTCATGTCCCCGACTCCTTACGGTATTACCCCTATCGTGCTACCTTCGACTTCGAGTCCTGGTTCGATACGTCACACCTTCCATCGGACAGCAACAAGGTTCATTGGGTGTCTCGTCACGTGCCGTTGAGTGTGTCACTGGCGAGTAACGTGCCTGGATTCGAAGAAGCGCGATGTCTTATCACTGATGTTGATAGCAACAAGTTGGTGTCCGACATGATGTCCATGCTTCAGTCTATGAGCAATGCTGCCTACGAAATCATGATAGACGATTACGAGAGCGTCCTTCAAGAACTCGCGTTAGAAATCGCGACCTGGGACGAGAACGAGGCGGCAGCGGTGAAGGAGGACAAGGAGTCTAAGCGAAAACCAACCAAACCCTACAAGACACTCATGGGTCAATTGTACGGTTGGCTTCATCAGTTACCCGTCATCGGATTCAACTCGAGCAGGTACGATCTGAACGTCATCAAACAGTTCCTGATATCCTACTTCCTATCCACACCAAAAGAAAGAGAAGAAGAGAACGAGGAGATACAGGAGGAGGAGGATGAGGAGGAGGAGGAGGAGGAAGAGAACGAGGATCCTGGAGACTTTCACGTCATCAAACGTGGCAACACGTTTATGTGTCTATCGACGGATAACCTGAAATTCCTTGATATGACTCATTATATCGCCCCAGGATTCTCGTACGATAAGTACCTGAAAGCGTACGGTTGCGAGGTTACGAAAGGTCACTTCCCATACGAATACATGGACAGTTTGGAGAGACTCGACGACACCGCTCTACCTCCCATAGAGGCCTTTTTCAGTAGACTGAAGAACGAAGGTATTTCCGATGAGGACTATACCCGATGTCAAGAGGCGTGGCGAGACAACAACATGAAGACGTTGCGAGATTTTCTCGTCTGGTACAACAACAGAGATGTTGTACCGTTCTTAGAGGCCATCGACAAACAGTTTGCCTTCTACCAACAACGTGGTCTCGACATGTTCAAACAAGCCATCAGTATACCCGGTTTGACCTTGAGCCACCTGTTCAACTATGTACCGGAGAAAACCTTCTTCACCCTCTTCAATGAGACGAACAAGGATGTCCATCAACTGATCAGAGATAACATCGTTGGAGGACCTTCGCTCATCTTCACCAGACATCACGAGAAAGGGGTCACGAAGATACGTCGGAAGGATTACGGTGATGCAGCTCGAACGTGTCAGTCCATTGTCGGCTATGATGCGAATGCATTGTATCTGTGGTCTCTATCACAGGACATGCCAACAGGATGGTATACACGACGACGAGAAGAGAAGGACTTCCGACCGGAAGCAGCACAGCCCACCGGACAGATGGCCTCCGAATGGTTGTCGTGGGAGTCCGAAAGCACGGGACGCGTCATACGTCACCAGTCCAACGGACGAGAGAAGCGCATCGGTAAACTCCTGGTGGACGGTTGGTGCAGCGAAACAAACACAGCCTATCAGTTTCACGGATGCTTCTATCACGGATGTCCGTGCACCGGTCTTGACGTCAACAAGGTCAACGGGAAACCCATGGCTCATCTCCTCGACGAAACACGAAAGAACACGAGCTACCTTCGTCACTTTGTCGAGGTCGTCGAGATGTGGGAATGCGAGTGGAAGGTCACGAAACGCGATCCGTGTGTGAAACTGTTTCTGAACGCCGCCTTTCGTCGTCGTCGACGCGACGTGCCATGGAAGATGACATCACAAGAGATCCTGACAGGGGTACGTAATGGCAGGGTTTTCGGAATGATTCAGTGCGACATTCACGTACCGGAGGAATTGCACGCGCACTTTGCCGAGATGCAGCCCATCTTCAAGAACATTCACATGACCCGCGATGACCTCGGACCGTATATGCGTCGATACACCGAAGAACACGATATCATGAAAACCCCGCGTCGCATGCTCATCGGAAGTTATCGTGGAGATAAGATCTTGCTCGCAACACCTCTCTTGCGATGGTATCTGGAACACGGACTGGAGGTGACCCACATCTATCAGGTCATCGAGTACACACCGATCGCCTGCTTCCGACGATTCGGTGAGGCGGTGTCCACTGCGCGTCGCGAAGGAGACGTCCACCCCGACAAGGCCATGATTGCGGACACCAACAAACTGATGGGCAATTCTTCCTATGGGATATTTATCACCAACGTCGATAGGCACCGCGAAGTCAGCTATTGTACAGAGAAGAGGGCATCGATGGTCATCAACAATCGTCGCTTCCGGCAACTCGACGTCGTGACCAACGATGCGTACGAGATAGAGATGCACAAGCACACCATCAAATACACCCTGCCCACACACGTGGGATTCTTCGTGTTGCAGTGGGCCAAACTGCGCATGTTGGAGTTCTACTACGACTTCATGGTCAGGTACGTGGAACGTCCTCTGTTCGAGTACTGCGAAACCGATACGGACAGCGCCTATTTGGCTCTAGCAGGTGAGTCCGTCGACGACCTCGTGACCCCGACACTACGCGAAGACTACTTTCGTAACCGTTCCGAATGGCTACCGTCCGAATGTTGCGATGATCATCGATTCGAGTACGTACGCTGTCGACTGGCTGGACGTGTGTGGGACGGTACCGAGACGTGTTGCGAGACGCGCAGGGCGTACGACAAGAGAACACCGGGACTCTTCAAGGTCGAATGGTCAGGCGACTGTTTCCTGGGTCTGTGCAGCAAGACCTACTATTGTTCGGGTACGGTCGATAAATACAGCACCAAGGGTCTAAACAAGCGACTCAACACCATCAACAAGCAGGTGTTCCTGGGCGTGCTCACCAATCGACGGAGCGGAAGCGGAAACAACCGTGGCTTCCAGGTGAATCACTCGTCTGTGTTGACGTACATGCAGGAACGCGCAGCCTTGACCTATTTCTATGCCAAGCGCGTGGTCCACGAAGACGGAGTCACAACGGGACCTGTGGATGTGTGATGGTGACGATTGCTGCGGTCTACGCCGAAACACTACTGACACAAAGCGGAAATGCGCCCCTACGTTAGTTGGGGTTATAGGCACCACTTTGCTGTCACGTGGTTAGTAGGCAGACAGTAGACAAAAAAAAAAGTTACTTAGATAGATGTCACGCAATCCATCGTCACAGAACATCATGTCACGGACGCGAGTGGTCGTAGGAACATTGACACTAGGAACGATCGGAGTGCTGCTGCTGTACATCCTATACGAGTTGTTCTACGTTCCCCTTCGCTCTCCATGTGGTGGAGGTGTATTATCATCTAACGTAACAGAGAACGCAACCGTCTACTAGATACTAGAACGATCATGGATACGCGATGGAAACATCCCTTCACCTGTATAATCGCGGGACCAACAGGATGTGGTAAGAGTACCTTCGTGACGCGTATTCTACGTCACGCTGCAACGATGATAGATCCACCTCCGGAGAAGATCACGTGGTGTTACGGAGAGTGGCAGAACGCCTACGCATCCATAGATAACGACTTGATACGATTCGAGGAAGGTTTGCCGAAGGGTGATTTCGATGCATCGACGCGAAACCTCGTGGTCATAGACGATCTGATGGCGGAAACGGATGAAAGGGTCACGACCTTGTTCACGAAAAAGAGTCATCATCAGAACACCTCCGTTCTCTATCTCGTGCAGAACCTGTTTCCAAAAAATAAGGAGAGTCGCACGATCAGTCTGAACGCGCAATACATGGTGCTCTTCAAGAATCCACGCGACGCGTCGCAGATAGGTCACTTGGCACGACAGATGTATCCGAGACAGCTGAAGTTTGTACAGGAAGCGTTCAAAGACGCCACGTCATTACCATACGGTTATCTCCTGATTGATCTGAAACAGGACACACCTGAAGACATGCGTCTGCGCACGACCATCTTTCCGGACGACGGTGTTCAGTACGTGTACCAACCCAAGCTATAAGACGACTGCGCATGGACATCGTCTGTTCAGTTGCAGGATGTCCGAGCTCGTGAAGAGACATATCCTATGCATACAGGCTCTCAACAGATACAAGAGCACGAAATTGAGACGAGCCATCATCAACAACGCTGACGCTGATCTCTTGTGTGCATTGGCTGAGTGTGCCTACAACATATTGAAGAAGAACATTCCCTTGACTCCCGTACAGAGACAACGTTTGAATAAATACAAAACAAAACTGCGCGAGTTGTCAGAGAGAGGTCAGACAGCAGATAGGAGACGTCGTATTCTGCTGCAGGGCTTGGGACGAAGAAACGTACCGGTCAGGAGACGTCGTCAACGAGGTAATAATAATAATAATAATAATAACCAGGACGAAGAGAACCAGACCGGTGGTTTCCTGGGTGCTTTGCTAGCACCGTTGGCTACTTCGATCATTCTACCCTTGCTCAAAGAGGTGTTACTCAAGTAGACGACATGGACCACACACGGAAGATGGCCTTGGTAGATCCGCGACTTTTGGACAGTCTTCGCGCACCACCAACGAATACCCTAGAGCGGAAGGTACACGACCTCGATAACGAGATGAAAGGTATACTCGATAGACAGGATATCAGCGACGGAGACAAGGTCATCATGTATAATCAAGTGTTGCAACGCTACAACGCGTTGTCCGATCGTCGCATGCGAGAACCGGTGCGCGTGATGAACGTGGTGGACACGCCACAACCATCATTGCCCACTGCTGCGGCGGCGGCGGCGGCGGCAATTGTCCCGGCGCCCCCGCCTGCGGCGGGGGCGGGCGGTATAGAAACGGAAGTCATCAACAGCGTTCCAAAGGCCCTTCGAAGCAAAGCTACGCAACTGATGGAACGTCTCAAAGGAGGAGACGTCAAGTGGAACGCACGAGGAGAGATCATGCACAGAGGAGTAGCGGTAGGCGGAAGTAACGTGGTTGATCTCGTAAACGATGTTCTACGCAAGCGCAAAACCACCGGTAATCCGACGGGATGGCAGGTGTTTGCGCGTCAACTCGGTGACGCGAACGTACCCATGGAGTTGGTGGGTAACCAGGACAGGAAAAGACACATTCAGCAGTCGCAAAAGAAGAGTGCGGTAGCGGCAGCGGCCACACGATCGCTCGGTAGAGCGCGACGAACCCTGCAGTGGACACCCCTCACGCGTCGTAAACGGATGGACTCGACGTCTACCCCTTTCCCTACACCACCGACGGAAGCACGTAAGACACAGTATTGGGAGAATCTTTAAAGACGACGACGCATGATGACGTGGAGCATTCGTCTGTTTAGCGGTATCGTTTACGCCACGCTTCACATCGTGACCGGAATCACCGTCGACTATCTTATACGACTATGGCATCTCAGAGGAAAAAGCTCCAGGAAGTCTACTTCGATCCTACTAAGGTAGGGAGTTACGGGGGTCTCGCGTCTTTGCGACGAGTCGACTTCCGACCTATACAACGTGTACCGAGAAAGATCGTTGAACAATGGCTATCGGAACAGAACGCCTATACTCTACACAAACCGGTCAGAGTTCATTTCAAGAGGCGACGCGTGGTCGTCGGAGGTCGGAATCAACAGTGGCAAGCCGATCTCGTCGACGTGGCCAGTCTGAAAAAAGAAAACGACGGTACGACCTTCCTACTCACGGTGATCGATATCTTCTCGAAAGTCGCCCGATGCGTTCCTCTGAAGAACAAGTCTGCGACGTCCGTGTCGAAGGCGCTGGAAGGACTCTTCACCAACGACGGTGTTCGACCGCTGTTGTTGCAGACCGATAGAGGTCTGGAATTCTTTAATCGTAGCGTTCGAGATGTATTGGAAAAGTACGGTATCCAACACTTCTCCACCTACAACGAGGAGACCAAGGCGAGCGTCGTGGAACGCTTCAATCGCACCCTAAAGACGCGGATGTGGCGATACCTGACACACAAAGAAACGTGGCGATACATCGATATCCTTCCGGATCTGGTGCGGACGTACAACGACACACCCCACCGTAGCATCGAGATGGCTCCGTCGCAGGTGGATGACACTAATCAGGAAGAGGTGTGGCAGACCTTGTACGGTGGTCATCACGGTAAGGGCGTACCCAAGTACCACGTGGGGGATCGCGTACGCATCAGCAAGGTCAAGAGACGGTTCGACAAAGGTTACATGGCGAATTGGACAGAGGAAATATTCACGATACGCGAGGTGCATCCATCCGATCCACCCGTCTATCGTCTAACGGACGATCTCGGAGAGACACTGGACGGTACCTTCTACGAGCCGGAGTTGCAGAAGGTGACGGTTCCGATCGATAAACTGTACCGCGTGGAATCGATAGTGCAGAGACGCAAGGTAGGAAGGCGAAGGGAGGTGTTGGTGAAATGGTTTGGATACCCTTCGAAATTCAACAGTTGGATTGATGCCAAGGGTCTCGTTGGACTATAAAGACTAGTCACCTGTCCGACGAGATGTCATTCATCCACTGACGAACGAGACGACAACAGTTGTCGAAGAAGAAGAAGAAGTAGAAGAAGTCGACGCACCACCACAAAAAGAGAGGACTCCGTGGCACATCTTCGGTACTGCGTGTCCCAAAGAGGAGATCGTTTGTGTGTGTCAGGTTATCGTCTTGTACAGTGTCATCTTGGTCAGCATCTATAACCTATCCGTCGGACACGAGAACCCAACTCTGTGGACGGCCCTGTTGAGTAGTTCGTTGGGTTACCTGCTACCCAATCCGACGCTGCGACAAGAACAACAACAACAGGATGACCACCAGCAGTGATTTCTACCTGACGCTACCTAGCAACGCTTCCATGAATACGCATCCCGACAACACGTTGACCAACTACATCACGACGCTACCGCAACGTATCAACTTGGTGGGGGGTGAGTGGGAGTGTGGTCTGGCGGAGATAATCTATCCTCATAGTTGGTACAATGTGAGAGAGAGTGACACGTGGTTCGGTATAGCGCTACGAAATATAGATGACGAGATCGAGATGACTACGATGAAAACCAAGATCGAAGGCGGATATTATCAGGGACCACAGTATCTCGTCAAAGCAATAAACAAAGCTATAACAAAAGTGCTACCGAATAATGTCGTGCGCCTATACTACAGCTCCATCACGCACAAGGTTTCTGTGGTGTTGCTATCGAATGCCATAGTGAGCGGAGAAATATTTAAGAACATTCTAGGATTCCGTCACACCATACTATACGGAGATATGAGGAAGATGAAGACGATGAAGGAAACGGTGATCGATGCCGACTCCGTGGTGGACATGACGCGAGGTTTCGAATCACTCTACATCTACACGGGCGTCATCGAACCTCGAATCGTTGGCGACAGCCACGTTCCACTGCTACGTATAGTTCCGGTGAGGGGTAAACAAAGCGACACCGTGTCGATGACCTTCGACAAGATCCAGTACCTACCCGTTCTGATCAAAGACTTTGGTACGATAGAGATAGATATAAGAGACGATGCCGGTCGACACGTGCCATTCGAACGTGGAAAACTGACGACGACACTTCATTTCCGACGACGACGGACGCCACTGTTTCAGTGAGATGAATTACAACGACTACTACGCACGACAAGCGGGAGGCGCGCTTCCCTATTTTGTAGGTGCCCGCTACCAACGAGGACACGGTCTAGGAAGTCTATTCGGAGGTCTACTACGTACCATCATGCCAATCGTCAAGAGAGGCGCCGTGGCTCTTGGAAAGAGAGCGGTGTCGACCGGTGCACGTATAGCCGACGACGTCCTGTCGGGGGAGAACATCAAAACGTCTGCCAAACGTCGCGTTACGGCCGCCGGTAGGGACATGTTGAGTCAAATCATGAGCCCTGCCGGTGTACAAGCTCGTAAGTCGAGGAATATAAGACACTCCTTCCCTAGGAATCGAGTCAGTACAGTCAGGAGACGGACGACTAACAAGACACGCCGCCAGCGCCGCCGCCGCTTACAAAAGACACGCGAAGCCGACATATTCGACGACGACGATGGCGTTCGTTCATAAACAATCGTGTGAGGGACTCAAGAGCGAACTAGATATCTTCACCGTGCCTCCGACTCAGACCAGTATCATCGACAGTCATGAGGTGCAACATCAACCCATGTCGTCACTCGAGTCGGGTGGACCGATAGAATTCGTGATACCCGGTTCCGGAGACGATTACATGGATCTCGCCAGCACGAGGCTACACGTTCAAGCGAAAATAACCAATGCCGACGGAAGCGACCTCGCTGCCGACGCTCCCGTCGGTCCAGTGAATAACTGGCTCCATTCCCTTTTCAGTCAGGTCGACGTCTATCTGAACGGAACACTCGTCACCCAGTCGAGCAACACGTACCCGTACCGCGCCTACATAGAGACGCTGCTGAGTTACGGGACCGACGCCAAGGAGACGCAACTGACGAGTCAGCTGTGGTACAAGGATACGAGTGATTGTATGGAATCCGTCGAAATAGTCGACGGAATTGCAGCCAACAAGGGGTTCATGACCAGACGCAACTTTACGACTACGAGTCACGTGGTCGATATGATTGGTCGTCTCCACGTGGACCTCTTCCTCCAAGATAAATTCCTCATCAACAACGTAGAGGTCAAGATACGTCTGGTACGCAGCAAGGACACCTTCGCACTCATGGCTGATGGAGACGACGCCGGCTACACGATAAAGATCATCAATGCCACGCTGTTCGTCAAGAAGACCACGCTCAATCCTGCTGTGCATATAGCTCACATCAGGACCCTCGAAAAAACCACAGCCAAGTACCCAATACGACCCGTCAACTGCAAAGTCTACTCCATTCCCACAGGCACCCGCTCGCACACGCACGAGAATCTCTTTCTTGGCACTCTTCCAAAACGTCTCGTGCTGTGCTGCATCGACAACGACTCCTTCAACGGAAGTTACACTAAAAACCCGTTCAACGCAAAAAACAACAAAATCAACTTCCTGGCCGTGTACGTGGACGGACGACAGATACCCTCCAAACCTTTCCAGCCCAAATTCGACACCGACCTCTTCGTCAGGTCCTATCACAACATGTTCACCTCGACAGGTAAGCTGTGGCAGGACGAAGGAAACGATTTGACACGCAACGACTTCCGCCACGGCTACACCTTCTTCGGCTTGGATCTCACTCCTGACGCGTGCGACGACTGCTCCTTCCATCTGGTACAAAAGGGCAACCTGCGCATGGAGATTCATTTCTCCGAAGCACTGACCACCACTGTGAACGTCATCGTCTACGCCGAGTTCGAGGCTGTCCTGGAGATCGACAAGAATCGTAACATCATCCTCGATCATTGATGGAAACCCTGCACATCACCCGTCTACTCTTCCGGGATACGTACGCCAAGGACATCGTTCGTAGGGTCGTACCCAAAGACGTACTCCTCACCGAAACGATAGACACTTACCCGGTTGCCTTCGTCTGCAACACGCACAACAGAACGAAACCGGGAGAACATTGGATAGCACTGTACGTGGACGATAATAGGCAAGGTGAATACTTCTGCTCGTACGGCTTGCCGCCACAACACGTCGAATTCCGACGATTCATGAATAAACATTGCGTACAATGGACTCATAATTCAAAGAGACTTCAGAGTCTCGTATCTAATGTTTGCGGACAATACTGTGTTGCTTATCTCATGTTTCGTTGTCGTGGACTTCCTATGAAGGAATTCGTGAAAGGTTTCGGCACTGATCTGGTAGCAAACGATTGTCGTGTGTTCGACTGGCTTAAACTATTGAACTAAGATGTTTCAACATACCGTGTTTCATTAACGGACAACAGGTATCGTCATCATCGTCATCATATGATTCGAGCCTATGACGCGGTGGTCACACACCCGTAAGCTCACGACCTCTGTCGCGGTGTTCAGTCACCCATAAGTCGTAATATCATCATCATATTACTACGAACCGCTGGCGTGGTGTTCACTCACCCGTAAGTCGTGTCATCACACCTGTGGTTACTAAAACACGGTTTCATATACTCATTACGCTTGTATCTTTAGTCAATAAAATTCGTGTGCACACGTATACTTTGGTGTTTCGTTCGTTATTTCATACACGTGCATTCATACACGCACACACACACAATACCCGCCCCCGTCCACCCTGGAGGAACAACCTTCATTACCCGTTTTACCCACCACAGTCGCTAGATAGCGCTAGTGTTTTGTCCGCCCGTTCTACCCGCCTGCCCGCCCGTTTTACCCGCCACATTCGCTAGATGGCGCTAGTGTTTTGCCCGCCCGTTCTACCCGCCTGCCCGCCCGTTTTACCCGCCACATTCGCTAGATGGCGCTATGGAGTAACGGATGTCACGTCATAGAAAATAGCCTTAGGTCAGCAGAAAATGACCATGGGAGCACATACCCCTCCTCTGATTACATTCGCTAGATGGCGCTATGGAGTAACGGAACAGGAAATGATGACATTCGCTAGATGGCGCTATGGAGTAACGGAACCGGAAGTCATAGAAAATAGCCTTAGGTCATCAGAAAATGACCATGGGAGCACATACCCCTCCCTGATTACGTATTGTAAACCACCCATATACTACTATGGTGGTTGCCATAATTTGTGCCATATGACCTTTTTCGGTCATATATCGTAATAATGCGTCCGATTGTATAAGAGATCCGTGAGACAACACGTACAACTTCCGTCGGAATACATTGCAGCGTATTACAACTTCTCTTTCACTTTCTCAATATCTGACTGATCCAGATTCAACAGGCTAGATTGAGTAATCCAATATACGTAGTGTGTCAGTTGTGATATTTATATCAACCAACAAGATAACCTTTCTGTTGATATCATATGTGACCTTCGGTCAGTATAGGCCATACACTTCTGATGGCCTAGCTCCAGACTTCCATGTCTGCTGGAGGTGTTTACATATGGCAAAACCTAACATGACATATGTCAAAATACTGCAATTTGCTAGGAGAATCAGTGACAACCACTGAACACATCATGCATGCCTTGTCCTCACACACTGAGTGTGGCATAGACACCCCCATTAAGAACCCATCAGGTCCACTGGCTTGGCCTGGCCTGGCCTAGCCCAGGGTAACCCAGAGGAGGTTGGCAGGCTCCGCGCATGCGCGAAAAAGAAGTCATTAGTGATCGACCATAAACCGGCGCCATTCAATCAACGTATGCGAACGAGTTATCATCGCAATTTTGTCGTTTCTATACGATGGCAACCTCCATGTTTGTACGCAATGGCCACGACGATTTACCACATTTCCTTTCCTTACATTGTGTTCACCGCAACTGTGATAATCTTTATCTTCCGTCGTGTCCATGTTTATACGCGAAAGCGTGTTTAGCGCACGTTTCATTCCTGGATGATTTGAAGGCTAGACGAATGACCTACACAGTTTACTGGACTCAGTTGTCATCACCGATCTTGATCGCAGTTCGTCTTTGATACAGGTAAGCCAGTATGTACTGTGTATAATAGTTGTTTGGTTATGGCACGTGAAGGTGTTTTAATATAAACAAAAGTTGTAGGAAAATGAAGAGAAATCTTGCAAATAAAGTTGTAGGCCCATGCCTTGAACCTTGGCAAACCGAGCTAATAAGGGATTTATAATACTATAATATTGGCATTATCCTATAACAATTATCATATAGCCTAGGCCAGTGGTCCTCAAACTGGGGGTCACAGCCCCCTGGGCCTGCGGGTCGTTTGGGAATTTCAGGGGTCTCTTCTGATGGTATTGGCATTGTATAATTGGGGATCAGCTGATTGTACTTTTTGCCTAAGGCTAAGGCATGATCAACCATGTTTTGGAGAAGTGTTGAAAAACTGACATTTCTTTTGCAAAGGATACTATCTTGAAGCTGAAATGTGGTAGTATGGAAAGAGGATATCCCCTGGAAACAAATGCCCTCAATTTGCACCTATTCTACACACAAGTCGATTAGTTGACATTGTGACAAGTACAAAGGCCGTCAGAGATCAAATCTAGCTTTTACGGGTATCACAAACAAAATGAAACTTCTCTCAACTTGGCCAGAACATGGTTGAGAATTACAACTGACCTGCCTCATTGATATGTTCGGCTGCTCAAATTTAGGAACTTTTAACTCCAATGGAAATTTTTGATAATAGATTTCTTTTTGAGAAATTCAAAACCATAAGTCATAAAATTGGAGGCGCAAGATTTATTTGGGTATCTTTGTCATGCTGGAAACAATATTAGAACTCACGAGTTTGTAAGATAATTCTGTGAAACACAGAGTCAAACATATAGGCTAGTACTAAGTGGCCCATTCAATGTCCAACTGATACCTATGCACCTGATGACAGTGATACTGCTCAGACAGAGCTTCTGGGATTCCAGTAACATTCAGGTGCTATGTCGAATTTCTATCCTGAAATAACAAAAATTACACAAAGACTTTTGAGAACTACTGGTCTAGGTGTACAGTCTAGCTACAGTACAGTGTGTACAGAGTCAGGAATGGGTTTACATAATGGCTTCAACAACTATATGATTTATTCAACATATACATTTATTAGTATGCATAATGTATAAAGAAAAAAACAATCGTAAATGAGAATTAAATAATACAAAAAACATACACTTGTAAACTGTTGTATAATAGTTATGATAATTTAAGGCCAAGCAAATAGAAACACTCTTGGTTGTATTTTTTTAAATAGACATGCCCTTATGATATAATAGTAAGTGTTTTGGATGATGGCCACCACGTCTTAGATCATCTAAATAATCATGGTGGCTGATTTATGTAATTACTACAGCCCTACACCTTGAATTATGACATCTAAAGCATGACTTGAAATAATCAAGCAGTACACTGCACGACAAGTTTGGGATCAGGAACTGTTTCTTTTTCACTGGCATATATAATAAAAAAGAGGCTGTGGTACCCAAAAATGTTTCATTTGTATATGGCATCATGTAAGTGAAGTCATAGAAAATAATATGTGATGCTGTTTCATTCTGTTTTGTACATTATATTATTTGTTGTTATGCTCTATCATATATTGTTTAAATATATATTATAATAATGTGTGTTATTATAATGTTTAATATATTGTTATATGGTTTAATCTATGTCAACAAAACAAGGCTTGCAGTAATTCATCTATATACAAGTAAATCTTCCTTCCACTGCTGACTGGTATCTAAGGCTTTCGTTGTTTGCCTAATGCATAATACCACAAAATCCTGATTCATTCCTATCCGGAGTAGAAATTGGTAGCAGCACATTGCAGTTTGCATTTCACATTAAGTTATCCCTGTCTGTTGGTAACAACACATTACAGTGGACGTATGACAGTAAATTATCACTGTCAGTTGGTGACAAAACATTGTAGTAGGTGAATGACAATTACCATTGTCAATAGGTGACAACACATTGCAGTGACGTATGTCAGTACAGTATCCCTGTTTGTTGGTGACAACACATTGCAGTAGACCTATGTCAGTACATTATCACTGTCAGTGACCATTAACACAAAAATCAACAATGGTGTCTTTTTTGGTATAGCAAATTATTTTGTTTATTGCAGTGGAAAGAAGATGGCCAGATGATGGAAGCACAACTGGTTGCAGCAATGGAGGTGATCCCATCTGCAGCAGGACCATGGGTAGCTGCTTCAACAAGTTTTCCATCGGATTTACATACAATTCATGGAGCTCCTTTTCCTGACTTTAAGACTCGATGCAACTGTTTCGAGATATGCACAACCATATTGCTTGACTTTTCTGTTGGGTCGTTGAGTACATGTGAACCAGCTCCTAGCAACCTGTCCCATGATCATTTGGACAGAGACGATGAATCCAGTGTGGAGTGTGAGGAGGTTGATGTCCACAGTATAGTCGTTCATTGTGCTGGCAGTTTTTTGATCACTTTCAGCTGCTGCTCCAGAAAGTCTGTACGTTTGGCGAGATTTTGGGAGACCTTACGGTCTTTCTTTCAGAAAATATAAAGGACAAGAATGCTGTTCTTATTAAAGTAGATATGCATGCTGTCTCTCGGTCTATTGGCTACATACCAGTGCAGGATTTGCCTTAGAGTGCACAAAGGGTATTTTAACAAAACACTGCTCCACAAAAAATTGACCAAATTATTGCTCAATACCAACCTCAGCAGGGAAAGTCTTTGCTGACAGCTTATATCTGCCTTTAGAAAACTGGGAAATGGCCACCGAAAGATCCCTCTTTTACTTACAATCAAAAGCTGAAATGCTCATTCATTATGGCCAACATGTAATATTTCTACACCAGTAATTTTATTTAACAGATGCATTTTGGTAACATTTACGTTAAGAAATTTATAAATTCACAAACTATTATTAATAAAAATAGTACAGAGTCAATTGACAAGACACCACATACTTCAATATGTTGTATATAGATGCTTGTTTACATTAAACAAAATTAAGAATCACTATCAGTGTTAAGGGCCCATGTCACATTTGCTGATCATGAATGTTAATATATAACTGTAAGATAGCTTCGCTTATGATGTTTGTGATTTAAGTTTAACATGATAATGTCTTAATGTGTAAACTTGGGGTTTGTGCTCAAATTTTATTAAAACTACAATATTATCACACTGCTGTGCAAATGAGGCATTGTTAAGCTACCAAAATGTGAAATACCCCCAGGTTTGTTGTTCCTGTCCAATATGTAATACAGTAATACACAGAAACATAACCAATAGTACTGTATCATGTTACATCTGTGTTTATTGAACCTGCCACAACGACCTATTTTTGTGGCACTCGATTTCCTGTAGATGTGTTTGCTGTAACAATTTATTGCTGTTTGTGTTACATGTATATGATTATTTGAAGAACTTGAAACATTTATTAAACCACAATTTGTAATTAAGATATCTTGTTGTATTACATATCATTATATAAGGTATTTAATTTACGGTAACAAGCAATATTAAATCATTCATACCCAAGTACTAATGACGCAGTTGTCGAGGCAACATGTGTTCAGGCACAACTTACTGCAACCATCATCAGTGGATTCAAAGTCCGGATAAATGTTGTTCTGTTCAGCCCCGAGGGACCTCACGAGCCGGAACATCGATTTGTTTTCAGCTCTCTGCAGAGTGTCTTGATAGTGGTTGCTCTTAGCCTTAGCTATGCAACCTGTCGAGGCATTGCGGGCTTCGACATAGAGCTGCCGGTGAACTTCGAGTTTGGTCGTCCTCCAACGATGTTCATACTGGCGTTTCTTCTCTCAAGCCTCCTTCACCTTTCTGTTGTACCATGGGCATGGCTTAGTCCCTCTCCTCACTCTGTTCTTGTTTGGAGCGTGTTTGTCGAAGACCTTACGCAAGACTGTATCGTAGATGTTAACCATGTCTGGCGTGCTTTCTGGGTGTCTATGTAGAATTTGTTCGCACTGGTAGGCGATATCTTCCCGAAAAAGATCAATTTGGAAGTGGCGGAAGTCACGTACAAGGATGGCAGTGGGGAGGGTGAATGGCCTGCTCACCGCCAGCACACAGTCAATACAGTGATGATCGGCTATTGACACATAGGCTTGACCGTCACTGACGTCACTGACTGGTCAACAGCGCGACTAATCACTAGGTCCAGAATATGACCGTGTATGTGTGTCGGATCCCTAACCTGTTGAATTAGTTCAAATGTGTCCAACAGATCTACCAGTTTGATAGCTTTTAATGGATCGTCAAAGTGTATGTTGAAGTCACCAACAATGAGTGCAGAGTTCTTGCTTGCTGCCGGTGGGTGGTACAGAACGTACACATCGAAAGGCCGCATGCTGTTTCCTGTGAGGCGAGCACGCAGCAGTTCCATATGTTTGAAACGTGGTAGCTTGCACGAGTAGACATCTCGGTGGAGTAGACCGACGCCTCCACCTCTGCCGCGCTGCCTCGGCACACTGACGAATCTGTAGCCGTCGGGAGCAAGCTCGGTGATTATAGCAGAATCACCATCTCGCTTCAACCACGTCTCAGTGATCGCCAGAAGATCAATTTCGTCGTCGAGAACATATTCGTTTATCAAACACTTTGCGCATTCATTAACACCATACGTGGATGCTTAGTTGGCAGAGTAGGAGTCATCAGTTTTGTTTTTGAATTGACATGTGCCTGGTGCCGCTGGTACCGCTGGTGCCGATTCTGTCACTGCTGTTGCCGCTGTTGCTGCTGTCACTGCAGCCGCCGCTGGTGCCACTGCTGTCGCCGCTGTCACTGCTGTCGCTGGTGATGCCAGTGCTGTCGCCGCTGGTGCCAGTGCTGTCGCCCCTGGTGCCACTGCTGTCGCCGCTGGTGCCACTGCTGTCGCCGCTGGTGCCCCTGCTGCCACTGCTGCCGCCGCTGGTGCAACTGCTGTCGACGCTGTCACTGCTGTCGCTGTTGCCGCTGGCGCCACTGCTGTCACTGCTGTCGCCGCTGGTGCCACTGCTGTCATTGTTGCCGCCG
Organism: Escarpia spicata; assembly: GCA_963995525.1. Lineage (NCBI taxonomy): Eukaryota > Metazoa > Annelida > Polychaeta > Sabellida > Siboglinidae > Escarpia > Escarpia spicata. The sequence continues at coordinate 34,206,416 of OZ023216.1, forward strand.
TTGGTGCCACTGCTGTCGCCACTAACACTGTTGTCGTTGCTGGTGCCACTGCTGTTGCTGCTGTCGCCGCTGTCACTTCTGTCGCCGCTGCCACTGCTGACGCCGTTGTTGCTGCAGCCGCCGCTGATGCCACTGTTGCCGCCGCTTGGGCCACTGCTGACACTGCAGCCGCCGCTGGTGCCACTGTTGCCGCCGCTTGGGCCACTGCTGACACTGCAGCCGCCGTTGGTGCCACTGTTGCCGCCGCATGGACCACTGCTGACACTGCAGCCGCCGCTGGTGCCACTGCTGTCATTGCAACTGGTGCCACTGCTGAAATAGACTCAGCAGTGTTCTCTTCAGTTCGACTCTTGCAGGGCACCAGGTTGACAGTGTTTGATCCGGTCTGTTTATGTCTCTTTGAACGGGGACGATTGCCCATGACCGCTTGAAAAGTTAATAAACAAGAAGCAAAGTCAGAATTATGAGTGCGTTGAGTCGGGTCCTGCCCTGTGCGTCTGATGTGATGACCACCCCGACGACTGCGCAAATGCAAGATGCCCAAATCTTTAAGAGTAGTAAAAACAATAGATTCGATAGTAGATGTTCCACGTTTCATAGACCACAGTTCTACATTGCTGTATTGTTTTGGTCTAGGCCTGCTTGGCACTGCAGTCATTGTACTGCTGCAGTCATTGTAATGCTGCAGGTTTCCGGACAACAATGGTTGTTGAAGTCAGTGGCCGCACAAACACAATAGAAGGCAATTGGGCGTTGACCGTGCAGGTTGAAGCAGTGTAGGCATGCGATATTCAGAGCCAGGAAATTCACAACGTACGTCATAAGAATTCACATTTATTTTCACCAATTCTGGCATAGACGTGTATCCAGTGTATGAACTGTATACTCACAAGGTGTTCTTTCAAAACTTAGCGTCACTGTACACTTAAAACAAACCAAAATAGCGCGTAACCTGGGAGCTACACTGTAGTTGGCAGCAGCTTGTACAGCGCCCATTATTCTCTTGTACAGCGCCCATATATATGTAGTGTTGTACATCAGTGTTTTGAAATCACCCCCAACTTGTGATGTATAAACGAATTGATGCTAGTCAAGTTTACATGTTAGCGTTTAACACAATTTACCATTTTATGTACATTATAGTGTCATATTACAAGATTTAACAAGATTGTCACCCAGAGAATTAACTCTAGGTAGCAGGTGGACAAGGAAGCCTTTGGCTTATCGAGAGTCCGACCCTTTTATCTATGTGTATCCCGCCCGTCTGAGGTATGTGTCGATTTTATTTTTAAACATATTCACACTACTAGCACCCACACAATCAGCAGGTAATCTGTTCCATTCATTTACAGTCCTTTGTGAAAATGAAAACTTTCTTATATCCAATCTACTCTGCTCCTTTGCTAATGCAAGATCATGTCCTCTAGTCCTTCTATCTTTCTTAACTGAGAAAAACATATTTCTATCAATATTTTCATAACCCTTCAATATTTTAAACACTTCTATCTGATCTCCTCTCAATCTCCTGGTCTCTAGTGTTGTTAAACCGCATTTTTTTTAAGGCGTATTTCATAACTAAGATCCTTCAGATTTGGTATCATTTTAGTTGCTTTCCTCTGCACTCTTTCTAGCATATCTATGTCCTTCCTGCGATATGGCCTCCACGCTTGAATACAATATTCTAAATGAGGCCTAACTATTGTTTTGTACAGCGGTATTATTAGCTCTTTTTCCTTATACGTTATGTTTCGCCTAATTAATCCAAGGATTTGATTTCCCTTTGAAGCTGCAATTCCGCACTGCTCTGAAATCTTCATATCAGCACTAACGGTTAACCCTAAGTCCTTTTCTTTTACAGTAGTACTTAGTACAGTACCCCCCATTGTATATTCTACTTCTTCGTTCCCATGTCCTATGTGGAGGCATTTACATTTCCCAAAATTGAACATCATTTGCCACTTTTCAGACCATTTGATCAACCTGTCAAGATCATCTTGTAAATGCTGTCTATCTCCATCACTTTTAATCCTTCTAAACACTTTTGTATCATCCGCAAATTTCAACACCTTGCTTGTTATTTCATCATCCAAATCGTTGATGTATATTAAGAATAATATAGGACCTAATACTGATCCCTGTGGTACCCCACTCAATACCGATTTCCAGTTTGAAGCCTCCCCATCAACTACTACACGTTGTCTTCTGTCAATCAGCCATTGTTCTATCCAGTTTATTATACCATTTCCTATGCCATGGGCCTTTAGTTTAAGCAGTAATCTTTGATGTGGTACTTTGTCAAAAGCTTTTTGAAAATCTAAGTAGACGATATCTACTGGTGATCCCTCATCTACCCACTTAGTGATGTCTTCCAAAAAACATAACATATTTGTTAAGCATGACCTCGCTTTAAAAAAACCATGTTGAGATGGGTTTATCAAGTTTTGTTTAACAAGAAAATCCACCATGTGATCTTTAATTAGTCTTTCTAATAATTTACAAATCACTGATGTTAAACTCACTGGTCTATATTTCTCTGACTTGTTTCTCGAACCTTTTTTGAATAACGGTATAATGTTTGCTTCTTTCCATTCTAAAGGAACCACTCCCTCTTCTAATGACAAGTTGAAAACTGTTGCAAGTGGTATGCTAATTTGTTCTACAATTTCCAATAGTAGTTTGGGTGGAATACCATCCACTCCAGGTGATTTATTATCCTTCATAGCCCTTATTTTCTTAGCTACCATTTCCGGGGTTACAATTAATTGTCCTAAATAGTCTGAATCTGCCCCCTTGAACTTAGCCTCTGGTATTGGCAGTGAACTAATATCTTCCCTGGTAAACACTGAACTAAAGTACTCATTCAGGTCTTCTGCCATTATGAATCCCTCTGATATTATATTTCCAGCACTATCTTCTAGAGGACCGACCTTATCTTGAACTTTCTGTTTGCTTCGAACATACGCATAAAAACTCTTGCTGTCATGTTTTATATTACTAGCTAATTGTTGTTCATAGCTTCTCTTTGAATTTCTAATTTCAACTGTAGCTTGGTTAAGTGCTTCTTTATAATTGTTGTAGTCTTCATCATTTCCAGTACATCTATATGACTTCCACATCATTTGTTTATACTTAATTTTTCTAATGGCTTCTTTCGATAAGTGTTTCTTTTTGGACCGTTTTCCTTGTTTTTTGAAGGGTACAAATTTATCGATTATGCACTTAATTTCACTCTTTAATATATTCCAGCATTCTGTTGCCGTCTTATTTGTCAGTGTCTTATTCCAGTCTATCTTTGCTAAATATTTCCTATTGTCCTTATACCTTCCTTTGTGGAAATTTCTCCTATACTGCTTTTTGCTATTCCTTTCTGATTTTACTTTGATGGTAAAATGTATCTGGTTGTGATCGCTACTCCCCAGTGGCTCACATATCTTGACATTGTCAACTAATTCATTCTGTGAGGACAAAACTATGTCTAACACATTCTCACCCCTGGTTGGTTCTAGCACATGTTGAGAAAGGAATGTATCTTGAACTAAAACAAAAAACTTGTGGTCCTCTCTCCCCATACTCTGTAGAGATTTCCATTGTATATGCCCATGGTTAAAATCCCCCATAATAATACAGTCCCGTTTGCTTACTTCCCTTATAGCGTTTTGTATTTTTTCATTCTCTTCTATGCTTATGTTTGGACTTCGATAAACTAACCCAACTGTTAACGTTGAGTTTCCTGTAACTATGTTACACCAAACAGCTTCTTCGCAATCTGCTTCTCTTTCTAATTTTATTTCTTAAGCCTGAATAGATTCTTTAATATATAAAATAACTCCACCTCCCTTTCTTCCTATTCTATCTTTTCTAAACATTACATATCCTGTCAGTCCCAATTCAGCATCTGATATATCGGTGGTGGTCCAGGATTCGGTTATACCTATTATATGAGGGTCAATATCTTCTACCATAATGTTTAGTTCATTTCTTTTGTTTACTATACTCCTTGCATTTAAACAAACACATTTATATCCAGCTTCAGAAGAGTTTTCCAGACTGTTATTTGTTGATTTATTTGTGCTGTCTTTATCTATGCCTCCATTTTCAGGCTTTTCTGTGAGTCCCCCCTGCGAATCTAGTTTAAATAGATGCAACCTGTCCCACTGTCAACAGATTGCAGCAGATTCTCTGAGAAAACTGCTGCCCCCTTTCCACTAAGATGGAGGCCATCTCTCATGTACATATCTTCCCTCCCAACAAAGTATCCCCATAAATCTGTGAATCCCACCCCCTCTTCTTCACACATCTGCTCAGCTAGTGCATTGATCGCCATCCTCTTGCAGTTTCTATACGTTGCCCCCCTTCCTCCCATTACGGGCAAAATTCCTGACAAAATAACCTGTTCGACTCTCGTCTTCTTTAGCTTCCTCACTAACTGTCTATACTTCTGTACTATCGCAGTTGTTCCCTCCCTGTCTGCATTATTTGTTCCTACATGTACCAGTATAGACCCCCCTTGCCATGTCCCAATACCTTCTCTACCCTGTCAGTTACATGTTCAATCCTAGCCCCCGGTAAACAAACAACGATGTCATTCCCCTCGCTCAGTGTCTTGTCCGTCTTTCTCATAAACACCCTCTCTTTCCTCATTGCCCCCTCAATCACTGCCTTAGAATAGCTCCTTCTTCGGTTTGCATCTGTCTGGTTGTTGTCTTTCCCCCCTGCCGTCTTCTCTCCTGTCACATTCTCTTCCGATCCATTCTTTCCTGTCGCTTTTTCTCTTGTCACCTTTCCTCCTGTCAGCGTCCCTTTTATCGACTTCTCTTCTATCACATTTGCTCTCACTTCCTTTTGTCCCTTCTTCTTTCGTCCCGTCTCATTTTCCTCTTTCCTCTCCCGTTCCATCTTCCCTCCCTCCTTCTCTACAGTCACTTTCTTCCCTGTCACCTTCACGCTTGTCACGTTTTCTGTTGTCGATTTTCCAATTTCTTCCCCTCCAATCACCTTCTCTCCTCTCAATCTCCTTTCCTCAGTTTTCTTGCCACTGCTATTCTCCTTCAGTCTTGCAGTATCTTCAACTTTCTCCCTGTCGTCTCTCTCCATTCGACCTGCCTCCTTGCTAATTCCCATCTCCATTCCCTTCACAATATCTGTCAACCTAACTAACTCCTTCTGCAAACACTCCACCTTCCAACATCCATTGCACTGAAAGGTGAATCCTTCCTCCATGGTTTCTGCCCATGACTTTCCACACCCGGACAATACAAAATCTACCCAGCTGTGGCAGTGATCGCACACCAAGTGTCGCTTTGCCTTGACTTGCCGCTTGCAAGGCGCCATATCCCGATCAGAATTTATGTAATAACTTAACTAACTTAGTCTTTATAAAGACTGTTTCCTGTGTACTACAGCACACTTTAGGTTACAAATTTCAATTACACAGCCGACTATTTATCCTAACACGAACGCTAACATCACCGGTAGTGACCTAATTTAAATACAATCAGTTACGTTATGTTAGGCTGCTTTATAATTTTTATTTATTTAGGTTACGCCGCCCGACTATCGCCCTTGCTTAATTTTAACAACAATGCTACCTAATCAAAATATATAGCAAGTACTGGCTTACACAGATATTATCTTATGTAAGTAGTTTGATGGTTGTTACTTTATCTCCTATATATTCTACCAGATAATCAGGTTTGTTAAATCTTGTGTACAACTTATCGAAGGCTAAGCCGCCTAAGTGAGTTACCCTATTATCACTCACTATACTAAGGTATTCTAAAATACTTTAACTAACTAACTTTAAGCACAACTGCTACTCAATATATGTTTATTGCAACTTTATGAATGATATTAAGGCAAAAATAATACTTATCAATCAGTAATTCCACTTGTTTATCCACTTTTTTACACCACCAATTTCTACGATCTATCTCCGCCAAATATAGCCTCGACTCGTGTACAAAATACAATCTAAAGTAAGGTTGTCTGTTCCACTACTCAGAAACAATAAGTGTTGTAATTATTAGCATGAATTTATGTATATTTTGTTTATATTATGCAATTACATTTCAAAGCTCATACAGGGAATGAGCAATGTCACATGGGCAAAAAAGTTCTCTCATAAAAAATTAACTTGATATGAATATAAAATTATTATATTATACCAGTACATCCTAATGTTATGTACTTTTTTCTACTTAAAATAAACAATTACTATCCAAATTGTGTACATTTTAACTTGAACATAAAATATGTTTTACCTAAAATTCATACAGCTTCAGATCAAATTGCTGAAGAGATTTTGAACTACAATTTTCGGAAGATTTATTTTCGTATAATTTTGTTTCCAAAAATTACTAAGAATACTTTAATATTAAATGGCAAATTTGTGCATATCAAAGTTCTTACTAAACAGCTTTGTCGTAATACAGTCGAACCTCGCTTTACAGTCACCTCGGTAATACAGCCACCTCGCAAGTAAGGTCAACATAGGACAGTCCAAAATTATTTTTATAACAGTAAAGTATAGGAAATTAATCTTGCTAACATGGTCACCTCGTCACTCAGGTTACCTTATGCCCAGTCCCAAGGATGACCTTAATAGCAAGGTTTCGATGTAGTTGTAGTTACGGCTGTAGTCACGGTTGTTATGGTCGATCCATGGCATCCAATCCTTCACCAAATAGTCGAGCATAGCGAGGTTGTATCGACATCTTTGTTCCTCTGAGAGTCCACGTCCGTTGGGTGGTTCATGCCAATCAGCTATATGTCATACACATTTGGCCTCAGTGTTGTAGTTGTTTTCTTCCATGAAGGATGCAACTCCATGGGACAGGAGTCGTTCTACATCCACAACTGTATATTATAAGTTTAACATGTTGTTTATTTGAAAACAATTTCCAATGTAAAGCGGTAATAAATATTTAATTAGATTCCTTTTGCCAATCAAATGACCTGTGCTTAATGCAGATATATTATACATCTGTGCAACGTTATATATGCAATATTCAGTATGGTTAACTTTATTAAAAGTAATAAATGAAAAATAATTAAAATAATAGAACTTACATGCGAATTAATTTACATTATTGTCACATTTTGGTGTAGAAGTATCCATTCCGCAGAACTACCCTGTGGCTACAGTACAGACTAGATATGATGACACTGACAGCTACGCAACTTCGTTTCCTTCCGTGTAGGCCTACTGTTTTTTTAATTTTTTATTGAATTGAATTTTATTCAACATAACATACATACATACATACATACATACATATACAGCATAATTCCTATAATGCATACTAAATAATATAGTATATAATATATTGAAATGTTGAAAGGAAAAATGCAAGAAGTGCAATACTTATAGTTAGCATTTCCCTTTCCATAATACATGTACATAATTTAAAAGATAATTTGACGAATGAGGTACATGAAGTATAATTTAATACTCCTTATTTTAACATAGGACTTATACATGCTAATAAGCATGTTTTACTAATTATAGACAATGCAGACTTGATGACATCAGTCATCAGACAGAAACAAGTATCTTTGATGTAGATAAATTTGACACAAAAGGATTTGAACATGATGTATAACAAAGGAGTATTTAAAAAATATATATATATATTTTTAAGAATTCGAAGAGTACATAATGTATTTATTGACCAATAGGAATATGTATCGTTGATGTAAGAATACTTTATACAAAATAAATATTTGAATACAATTATAGCAATAAAATGTACTATATATTGTATTTACTGACCAGTAGTGATCTATACCTTTTCTTAAAGTGCAATTTTTGATATTTGTATTTAAACAATTCCACATATTTACACCTTTTATACTGATACAGCTTTCAGAGTTGTTCTGCAATACTTAGATTCAAAGTTATTTTCTTGACGAGTATTGTGGGCATGAGTGGTGTTTACCACTTTAAAACGAGAAAGAAAATTATTTGGCATTAATCTGTTATATATTTTATACATTATGACCATGGATTTTAAATCAATCAGGTCAAAAATAGTCAGTGCATTACATTTAAAGAAAGCTGGCTTTGAGTGAGCTCTATACTCCAACTGACAGCATATTCTGATTGCATGTTTCTGTAGAATATACAATGGCTGGATTCTATTTTTATAAGTGTTTCCCCATATCTCACAACAATAGTCCATATAAGGTAGAACAAATGAACAATACAAAGTGTACAATGCAATCTCATTCAGCAACCATTTAACACGACGCATTACTGACAGATTCTTTGCAATTTTAGTATGTACAACATTCATATGTTGAGACCATGTAAGTTTGCAGTCAATATAAACACCAAGGAATTTGATACAATTTATTTGTTCAATATTAGTGTTATCTATGGAGATATTATATTCACATGGGGCATTAGTGTGACTGAAGACCATGAAATTTTTTTTTGATCAGTTTAATGAGAGCTTGTTTACTTTAAACCATTTGTGTAGTTTGTTCATTTCACTTGACACTTTTGTATACATTTCCAACAAATCACTTCCTTCAACAACAAAACTGGTGTCATCAGCAAACAGTATGGACTTTAAGTGTGACGACACATTACATAAGTCATTAACATACATAATAAACAGAGTTGGCCCTAAAATTGACCCTTGTGGTACACCACATGTAACAGTAGCACAACTTGAATTCACACCGTTGAAGCACACATACTGTTTCCTGTTTTCTAAATAACTACTGATCCATTGTTTGGCAACACCCCTAACACCATAATGTTCTAGTTTATCGATAAGAATTTTGTGATCAACTGTGTCGAAGGCTTTCTTTAAATCAATAAAAACACCAATAGTAAGCTTTCCCTTATCCATTGCATTTGTAATTTCCTCCACTAATTCCATTACTGCCATGGAAGTGGACATATTTTTTCTAAATCCATACTGACGGAAATATAAAACTTGTTTTGCATTTAGAAAATTCATTATCCTCTTGTTAAATATATTTTCCAGAATTTTAGAAAACTGATGTAGTAAAGATATAGGCCTATAGTTGGAGACAATTTGGTCATCCCTGCTTTGAATAAGGGAATCACTCGGGCAATTTTCATATCATCGGGAAACACACCTTGTTCTAGTGAGGAGTTACATATATGCTTTAACGGAGCTAGAATATGAGGAATTATATTTTTGACTAAACACATATTAATGCCATCATAATCTTTAGACGTTTTACTTTTACAATTATACACAATATTTAATAATTCTTCATCAGTGACTGGTTTTAAAAATAATGTTTCTTCTACCCTGTCACTCAAGAAGGACACAACATTTGCATTACATTTGGGTATATTTTTAGCTAAAGTTGGCCCGATATTAATTTTAAAAAAATTGAAATGTTCTGCAATATTCATATTCCCTGAAATAGTTGATCCATTGTTCTTAAATCCAGATGGATAGGATGATTTTTTTGAAGATTGTTTATTCAACAATGTATTAATTATTTTCCATGTTTCTTTCATATTTTGCTTATTTTCTTCTAGTAGGTTAGAATAATACTCCTTCTCACACTGTCTCATGATAGATGTGAGTTTATTTTTATATGTTTTATATCTAACTTCAGCAGTATCACTTCTTGTTTTGAGGAAACGTTTATATACATAGTATGTTCTTTTTTTTACATGCATTTTTTAGTCCTGAAGTCATCCATGGTTTGTGCCACCTTTTATTCTTTCGAGAAATAGTTTTAGCAGGAAAACAAACATCATAAGTATTTTTGAACAATTCAATAAATGTATTATAGCTTGAATTAACATCATCATTGTTCAAAACTTCATCCCATTTCATAATTTCTAAGGTATTAATAAATGTATGTAATTGTTCTCCGTCAAATGATCTTGTTTGAAAAGACTGGTTTACAGTTTGGTGAAAGTTAGTCGTATAGTCACAAATTTGGAAGACAGGTAAGTGGTCGCTTAGATCATTTATAAGTAAGCCACTAATTGTGGACCTGTGTAGCTCAGTTGTAAATATATTGTCAATAAGTGTTGCACTATGCGTAGTTATCCTTGTAGGCCTTGTTATTAAGGGATGTAAACCATAACTATACAAATGATCAATAACATTGTTTGAAGCAGCATGATTTTCATATTGCAAGAGGTCTACATTAAAATCTCCACACAAGTATACTATTTTGTCATTGCAGTTATTAAATATGTGATCTATATTATGTTCATTCAGTAAACCTAGATCTGTATTTGGTGCACGATAAATAGATACAACTATTATGTTTTTACCAATACTAGTAGTAATTTCTGTACAAATAACTTCTGCACAATTATCTATACACTTTGATATAGTAGGTAGGGGTTTATGCTTTAGGGACTTATTTATATACAGTGCAACTCCACCTCCTGTCCGTTGGTTTCTATTAGTCTTAAAGCAATTATAGTTTTCTAGCTGATATTCATCATTTTCATTCATCCAAGTTTCAGAAATTGCAATGACATCAAATTTGCAGTCTAACAGTGAAATACATGCTTTTAATTTGTTAAAGTTTGCAGACATGCTTCTGACATTAAAGTGTATTATTGAGAAATTGGATAATCTTTGATTTTTTTGTACGATTTTGGTATTGAATTCATCCTCTGTGTAGTATACACTATCACAGTCAACTCTATTATGGAAATTGTTGTCAGAGTCTATATCATCATTTATAGAATGTCCATTTTTCTGTGAGTAAGTAAAAGGTGCATAGTTAAGGTGTGTACATTGTTCATACAAGTCAATTATATTATCATTGAAACCTGATAAATTAAAGATTAGATCTTGATCAGTTACATCACTGAAAGGGAATATTTCATTAACACAATTATTGCAGAACCAGTCTTCACTAGCACTAGATAAAGTAGTAAGATGTTCATTTGTCAGGTTTGCACACTTTCGATGAACCCAAAGTTTACATTGGTCACAAAATATAGCATTCAATTTTACATTTTTAAAGCAAATGCTACAAGGGTTTTTCGAAGCCATGATGAAAAGTCAAGTGTTCACCATTTCAAGGACGAGTGTTCACCAGAGAATTTACTATAAGTAGACACCTAGTCCCTCCACTTTTTCCTCGGTCCATCCTAAGGAGAATAGGTCATCTGGCGAGTCGATCTTGAAGCGTTTCTCTTCGTTGTTTGGCATTTTCTTGACACAGAAGAGCTTGCAGTCGAGTGTGTAAGCCCGCTCAATCTCGTCGTCATGTTTGAGGTTGTAGAGCAATGTAGCTCTCATCTTTGTGAGATCATCGGTAACGTACACTCTAGGTCCGGTGTCACTTCGGAGGTTTTTTTTCTTGCGCATGAAGTCTGTTTTAACAACTCTCCTCAAAAATTTCGCAATGATGGTGCGAGGCTTGCCACTGGATCGGTTTCCAGGTAGCCGATGGGCTACACTGATGTCATTCTTCGTGATAGCCACACCCGCCTTGCGTGCGAGCTTCACCACTTCGTCAGCTGTATCTTCATTTGTCTCCCGTCTCAGGCAGTCCGTTGATGCGGATATTCTCCTTTCTTGTAAATTGTTCGAGCTCGTCGAGTTTAAAACCCTGGAGTTGCGTCTGCTTCTTTATTTTCTGGCAATCTTTACTGTCACAACGGGTGCCCGACATGACGATTTCGGTGGCATTCACGACAGCCGTGACTAGTAGTGGTTCAATAGCAGTGATTACCTGAGCGATAATTCGGCCAATATCAAACGCATTTCTATCATCGTTCGTTTTCTTGTCGGTCGTCGACTCACGGGACGTTCTCACGTTTTTGAGCGATTTGCTGACGGCTTTCTCGACCAACTCTTGCACGTTTGTTTCATCTTCCTTCTTGTCATGTTCGTCAAGTTTTTCGTAACGATTTGCAGGCTTTTGAGGGTTTTTTTTGGACCCCGCACGTGAAGAACGTTCATTCGTCGCCATTTTCTATTAGTAATTTTCTGTTGACCCTTTGCAAAGCAGTGTAAACAGTGTACTGTAGGCCTTGCCATACGTTCATGTTCACTGTTATGAATGACAATTACAAATTCACTCAGTGTCAACCACGTGAAAACAGAGTCTATTACTTGCAACAATAATCATATAACAAATATTGTCCAAATATGAAACGCCGCGCTAGTTAACGTGGGCGATAAAGGGGAAATGCCTAGAATGCACTTGCCAAATTGATAACTAAAAGTTCTGGTTCTTTTTGGTTCTTTTTAAAACTTAGATTCTACAGTTTATAAAGAATGTGAGGGCGCTTAAATGGCGTTTGTATATCTAACAATAGATGAGTATTTTGCAAATTGATTTTTTTCGAAAATGTCCGTGCTCTCGCGTCACTCAAATTCAACTTACGAATATTAACTATTCAGATCCTAAAAAACATGACGGTTACACTGGTTCGCTCCCTTGGTTATCAATAAGTGAATTCGTCACCAGGTATCAATAGAAAACGACATAAATGTATAACATGCAGCAATTGAAAAAGAGCCTAAAAAACCTACCGAGTGGGCGGAGCTGAACTTGTCAACATTTAGTGCGCATGACCAGAGCCTACCAACCTCCTCTGAGGGTAACCAGTATATCTATCCTCAGACAGCGTCTGTACCTCAGGGACTTAAACTCATGGAGACTATAGTTTCTTGATGAGCTGCCCCACTGACACAGGTTTTTAGTGGCCAACTATACATCTCAAAATTAAATACTGCTCTCAGTACTAATCATCCCTGTGAACAACCACCTGCTCTTAGCACGGTGTTATTGTTTACCTAATACGATATCATCTTCCAAGAAATCTACAGACCAATCAGGGCTATCAAATGGTAACTGTGACTCTTTCTCTTCTATTTAACTCTGCCCTCTGTTCTAACAGATCACACCCTGTGGCAATTAAATATATATTAAGCCAGAAGTTGCTCAGGACAGAACTGGGTGGGTAACACCACTGGATACTAATTAATCCCTCTCATTACACCCTTGGGTCAGTAATCAACCTCCCAAGGCTGCACTTGCAATGTTTATTGTCATGTATTAGGGTTTATTTAAACTTTATTTAACTAATGACGATAACACAGGCAGTCGGCATGACATTGCGGAACTCGAACTGAAGTGTCACATGCGTAGTGGTTAGAGAGTCACGTTGAACGTTCGAGGCTGAAGTGTCATTCGTAGTAACTCAGGTAGCGCAATATATAACATTTATCAACACAAACTGACCTAAGTTAACCAGATGGCCTCTCTGCCCGGATCAACCACACTGACCAGTTCACTGGCTGGTCAAACCTGTGTTGAAGACTGGATTATTCCCTACAACCCTAATAACAGTATCAGAGCCAACATGTGGTTATGACCACTTTGACTGGACAAATAAATGCAGCAAATTTCTGCCGGAAAGTGTTTGAATGATCACTTTATTTCAGCCAATTCTTGAAACTAAACTGTTGTGTGTTGTGAAAATTGTCACAACGATATAGTACGTGCACGATTACACCGAAACATTTGCCATGTTCGGTTCTGCAATACAACAGACCTCGTGTGTTGTGTACTTGCCACAAACAATGTTATGGAACGATTACACCGTGACATTTGTTCTGCCCGGTTCTGCAATTCAGCAGACCTCGTTTATTGTGGACCTGCCACAGACAATGTTATGGAACGATTACACCGTGACATTTGTTCTGCCAGGTTCTGCAATTATGCAGACCTCGTTTATTGTGGACTTGCCACAAACAATGTTATGGAACGATTACACCGTGACATTTGTTCTGCCCGGTTCTGCAATTCAGCAGACCTCGTTTATTGTGGACCTGCCACAGACAATGTTATGGAACGATTACACCGTCACGGTGTAATTGCAGAACCGGGCAGAACAAATGTCACGGTGTAATCGTTCCATAACATTGTCTGTGGCAGGTCCACAATAAACGAGGTCTGCTGAATTGCAGAACCGGGCAGAACTGCAGTGGAGTGGAGTGTTGTGCAACAGGAGGATGCCAGTGAAGTTGAAGGGGGAAGATCTATAAAACAGTAGTCAGGCCAACAATGCTGTACGGGGCTGAGACCTGGGTAACAACGACAAGACAAGAAGCAAGGATAGAGATGAATGAGATGAGGATGCTGAGCGCCATATTGGATAAGTATCACATTTCCGCTTCCTGTATTATTGCTTCGGTTAATTCCATACCTTGTTCCTGTTGTACGTTCTCTTGCCTCGACTTCCGCTTTGAGATAAGTCTGTTCAATAAATGTTCTCGTCGTTGTCGAGTCTTTCCCTTCTATATTGGCGTGGTGGCAGCGTTTTCACTACTGAAGTGGATAGATACTCGTATAGCCAAACAAACGGCACGACGAATGCGTACTTTCCGTACGCAGTAATTAACATTGAACATTGCCGGCATTTGCATAGACGATTGAGCTACACGTCAACGCGACAATGGCTCAGTCACATAGAGCTCCAAAACAGTGGTCTCTTTCAAAACACGAAACACTGACGTCATATGAGAGCTGGCGCCAAAACCTCCAATATACTCTATCATTGGACGCGAATTTCGCACCATTCCTACTCGACCAGGCAACATGGGGAAATAAAACTAACACTTCTCCACTCAGAGGCTTACTTGACGATACCGAAGACACACCAGGCTTGGTTAGGCGAATGGCACAACAAAAAGTCGCGCACTTAGAATTAATGCTTGGGCAGATTGGCAACTTCTGTCCGATCATATCGCGAAATACCATCGTCAAAAGCTCGACATCCGTCAATTCCATATGGCAGGCAATCAGACTTCACTTCGGGTTTCAGACAAGCGGCGCTCACTTCATAGATTTCGCCGACATAAAACTTGAATCAGACGAAAACCACGAGGAACCGAACTGCGGAGCCGCACACTAGCCAGTCTTAAACCAGAGATCTCTCAGGCCCTGGGGTACCTACTGGACGAGATCCATTCTATGTCAGAGACAAAAATCCTGAGACAGTCAACCTACTACCAACCACGCACACGCTCTGCATGGCCCGCTCGCCCACAAAGCTACCAACGAACCCAACGAGCAAAACAATGCCCACTCTGTAAGCAGGTTGGTAGACCGATAGTAGACCACTATCTAAGCGCTTGCAAGTACTTGCCCGAGCAAGACAGTCTGTTCATAACTAAGGCACGCAACATGACAGGACTAAACTGCGAAGATAGCGGAGACGATGAACCACCAGTGAATGACGACTACGTCAATGACGTACAAAACGTGTCGGCGACTTGTCGCGTAAATACGAAACAGTCTCCATTCTTCAAGGCGTTCCATCGTCACCACCCAATACGTCTTACCCTCGACACTGGGGCCGAAACCAACATGATTAGAGAGACTGTGGCCAGGTCAATTGGTGCCAAAATCACCAAAAGCTCCCAGCTCGCAAGACAAGCTGATGGTGTAACCCCACTCAATGTAGTCGGAGAAACAAGGCTCGTGTTATCGCGGGATAATCTTTACCTACACCTCGATGCCCTTGTCGTTAAATACTTGGATGTCGATGTACTTGCGGGAACACCATTCATGACAATCAATGACATATCCGTTCGTCCCTCCAAAAATCAGATCAGCATTGACGAAACTGTGATACACTACGGGATGGAGAATGTCAACCGTTCCCAATATCACACGATTCGCAGAGCGCAGGCCTACGTGTTGCGTGCGCCACCCGCGTCCACTACTGTTTGGCCAGGCGACTACATAGAACTGTCTATTCCATCAGCACTCGACGATCTTGTAGTGGCGATCGAACCTCGTAACGATCATAAGTCAACATTGCACTACCAAGATTGGCCCCAACCTGCCATTGTCGAGGCAGTCGGGGACAAAATCCGTTTACTAAACACATGTACACATCCCTTGAAAATAGGACGCAACGAGCACTTTTGCCAAGTGCGTGGTACCACAGCATGTGACACCAACTACGTGGAAGACATCGTAGTCAAAAACACAAGCGCACACGCAAGTAGTAAGAGAGACCATCTGAAGGGGTATCCAGGGGGGGTTCGGAGGAGGTTTTGGTTGATAATAGGGAGGTTTCGAAAGCCGCCCCCCTGAGCAAAGTGCGTAGTCACGTGACCGTATGTATAACGAGAGGCGCCCCCTGGTGGGTACGTTAGAGGTGACGCCTCCTAACGGGGAGTGGTGTTATTAGTTGTGTACGGGAAGGAAGGTGTATATGAATGCGCGTGTATGAAAGAACTAACGAAACCCAAGAGTATACGAGTGCACACGTGTTTTATTGATGAAAGATACAAGCGTATAATATGAAACCGTGTTTTATTAAACGAAGTGCATCAAGACTTGTGGGTGAGTGAACACCGCGACAGAGGTCGTGAGCTTAGGGGTCAATACGACCACGCCAGCGGCTCGTGGGATGATGATGATGGTATACGACTTACGGGTGAGTGAACACCGCGTCAGAGGCCGTGAGCTTACGGGTGTGTGACCACCGCGCCATAGGCTCGAATCGTTAATGACGATGATGATGATGATAACACCTGTTCGTTAATGAAACACGGTTATTGCAGTTGTTTAAGCCAATCGAATACACGGCAATCGTTTGCTACCAGATCAGTGCCGAAACCTTTTACGAAATCCTTCATGACAACTCCACGACATCGAAACATGAGATAAGCAACACAGTATTGTCCACAAACGTTAGACACGGGACTCTGTAGTCTCTTAGAATTATGAGTCCACGTTACACAATGTTTATTCAAGAAGCGACAAAACTCGACGTGCTGCGGCGGCAGACCGTACGAGCAGAAGTATTCACCGCAACCGTAGGCGTCTACGTATATCGCTATCCAATGTTCACCGGGTTTACCCGAGTCGTGTGTGTTGCACACGAAGGCGACGGGGTAAGCGTCTATCCGGAGTTCGAGGAGTACGTCTTTGGGTACGATTCCACGCATGACGACACGGGCATGCGTATCGCGGGTGAGTAGGCGGACGAGCTGTAGGGTTTCCATCAGTTGTCGTAGATGACGTTACGACTCCTGTCGATCTCCAGCACCTTCTCGAATTCGGCGTAGGCGACGACGTTCACAGTGGTTGTCAGCGCGGCGTGGAAATGAATCTCGATGCGCACGTTGCCCTTATGTACCAGATGGAAGCAGCAGTCGTCGCATGCATCGGGGGTGAGGTCCACGGCGAAGAAGGTGTAGCCGTGTCGGAAGTCGTAACGAGTCAAGCCGTTGCCTTCGTCCTGCCACGCCTTACCCGTCGAGGTGAACAGGTTATGGTAGCACCTGACAAAGAGATCGTTCTCGAAGTCGGGCTGGAAAGGTTTGGCGGGTATCTGTCGTCCGTCGATGTACACGGCGAGGAAGTTGATGTTGTTGTTTTTAGCGTGAAAGGGATTTCTGTCGTAGCGTCCGTTGTAGGCGTCGTTATCGATGCAGGCCAGCACGAGACGTTTCGGAAGAACACCGAGAAAGAGGTTCTCGTGCGTATGTGATCGGGCACCTGTGGGAATGGAGTAGACCTTGCATTCGACGGGTCGCACCGGATACTTGGCGGTGGTCTTTTCGAGGGCTTTGATGTGCGCCACCTGTACGCCTGGGTTCAGGGTGACCTTCCTGACGAATAGTGTAGCGTTGACGATCTGTATCTTGTAGCCGGGGTTACCGCCGCCGGCTATGAGTGCGAACGCATCCTTACTGCGCACCGCACGTATCTTGGCCTCGACACCGTTGATGAGGAGTTTATCCTGATGGGAGAGATCGAGGTGGAGACGTCCCGTCATGTCGACCACGCGACTCTGGGCGATCATGGCGCGTCTGGCGACGAACCCCGCGTTGGCTGTCGGATCGTCACCGTCAATGACGACGGCGTCCATACGATTAGCCGTGTCCTTGTACCACATCTGACTCGTCAGATACGTCTCCTTGGCATCGTTGCCGTAACTGAGCAGCGTCTCTATGTAGGCGCGGTACGGGTACGTGTTGGTCGAGGAAGTCACGAGCGTTCCGTTCAGGTAGAGGTCGACCTGACTGAACAGCGAATGGAGCCAGTTATTCACGGGAGCAACGGGATCGGCGGCGTCGAGATCGCTTCCGTCGGCACGCGTCACCTTCGCCTGAATGTTTAGCGTCATGCTAGCGAGATCCTGGTAATCGTCTCCCGAGCCGGGTACGATGAATTCGATCGGACCACCCGAGTCGAGCGAGGACATCGGTTGGTAGTGGACCGTGCGACTGTCGACGATGCTGGTCTGAGTCGGAGGCACGGTGAAGATATCGAGTTCGCTCTTGAGTCCCTCGCATGATAGTTTATGAACGAACGCCATCGTCGAATATATCCGGTTCACGACGTACCTTCGGTCTCTGCTTCCTTCGACGTCTCGCGGCTGTACTGACTCGTCTCGCGGCGGGTGTGCGTCTTATACGCTTATGCACACCGGGGGTCAAGAGGTCGCTTATCATTTCTCTACCTGCAGCGGTGGCGCGACGTTTGGCGGCCGTTCTGATGTTCTGTCCCGCCAGGACGTCGTCGGCTATACGTGCGCCGGTCGACAGAGCTCTCTTTCCCAACGCCACGGCGCCTCTCTTGACGAGTGGCATGACGCTACGCAGTAGACCTCCGAATAGACTTCCCAGTCCGTGTCCTCGTTGGTATCGGGCACCCGCGAAATAAGGAAGGGCACCACCCGCTTGACGAGCGTAGTAATCGTTGTAATTCATCTCTCTCTAGAACAGTGGCGTCCGTTGTCGTTGGAAATGAAGTGTCACTGTCACCTTGCCGACTTCGAATGACACGCGGTGTCCCGTGTCGTCTCTTATATCTATCTCGATCGTACCAAACTCTTTGCAGAGCACGGGTACGTAGTGAGTCTTATCGAAGGTCTTCGATACGACGTCGCCATGACGACCGCTCACCGAAACGATGCGCAGCAGCGGTACGAGACTGTCACCGACAACTCGTGGTTCCACGACGTCCGTGTAGATGTAGAGCGATTCCCGTTCCATGGTGACCACGGTGTCACCTTCCACGATACGTACCTTGAACTCGGGTACCGCGGGGTCCTTCGGGAGAGCCGCCAGCGTAGCGGTACGAAAGCCGAGAACGGTGGTCAGCATAGCAGCGCGGAAGACGGTATTCGGTGCCATGTGCACCGATACCTTACGCGTGATGACGCTGTAGCTCAGTTTCACTCGTCCCTCGCCCACCACGCGACGTAGAGCAGCGTTAATGACGAGTATCAGTGACCACGGATCTTTATAGTGTCCGGTTCCGATTCGGATAATCTCCGTGTGCAGGGATCGCGGGTCTCGATCTTCATCTATCGGTAGTGACACGGCGAACCCCGCTTCGTCGCCTACGATGTTGTACCAACTGTGTGGGTACTGTACCTCCACCAGTCCGCACTCCCATTGTCCCCGTAGTAGGATACGTTTCGGTAGCGTCGTGACGTAGTGGGTCAGCGTGTTGTCGGGGTGCGTGTCCATGGAAGCATTGCTGGGCAACGTGAGATAGAAATCACTCGTCGCCATGTTGTTGTTTCAACGTCGGACTGGGTAGCAGGTAACCCAACGAACTACTCAACAGGGCCGTCCAAAGAGTCGGATTGACGTGGTGACCGAACGTCAGGTTGTAGATGCTGACCAAGATGACCGTGTACAAGACGACGACTTGACACAGAAAGACTATCTCCTCTTTGGGACACGCGGTACCAAATATATGCCACGGAGTCCTCTCTTTCTTTATCGGTGGAGTAGCGTCGACGTCGTCTTCTTCTTCTTCTTCTTCGTCGTCACTAACGGTAATCCGTGATGTCGTCTCGTCTGCCATACGTGGACGACTGATATCACGATGGGCGCGTGACCAGTCTTTATAAGCCGACGAGAGCCTTGGCGTCGATCCAGCTGTTGAATTTCGAAGGGTATCCGAACCATTTCACCAACACCTCCCGTCGCCTGCCTACCTTGCGGCGCTGTACTATCGATTCCACGCGGTACAGTTTATCGACCGGAACCGTCACCTTCTGCAACTCCGGCTCGTAGAAGGTGCCGTCCAGTATCTCTCCGAGATCGTCCGTTAGTCGATAGACGGGCGGATCGGACGGATGCACCTCACGTATCGTGAATAGTTCCTGTGTCCAATTCACCGTGTAGCCTTTGGCGAATCGTCTCTTGACCTTGCTGATACGCACGCGATCCCCCACGTGGTACTTGGGTACGCTCTTGCCGTGATGACCACCGTACAGACGCTGCCACACCTCTTCCTGATTAGTCGCATCCACCTGCGAAGGAGGCATCCCGATACTGCGATGGGGCTTGTCGTTGTACGTGCGCACCAGATCCGGAAGGATATCGATGTATCGCCACGATTCTTTGTGTGTCAGGTATCGCCACAGCCGTGTCATTAGCGTGCGATTGAAACGTTCCACAATGCTAGCCTTGATCTCCTCGTTAGAGGTGGAGAAGTGCTGGATGCTGTACCTGTCCAACACACCTCGAACGCTACGGTTATAGAATTCCAGACCTCTATCGGTCTGCAAAAACAACGGCTGTACATCGGTGAAGAGTCCGTTCAGCGCCTTCGAAACAGACGTCGCCGACTTGTTCTTCAGCGGAACGCATCGGGCGACTTTCGAGAAGACGTCGATTACCGTGAGCAGGAACGTCGTACCGTCGTTTTCTTTTTTCAGACTGGTCACGTCGACGAGATCGGCTTGCCACTGTTGATCCCGTCCTCCGACGACCGTGCGTCGTCGCTTGAAACGAACTCTGACCGGTTTGTGTAGGGTATAGGCGTTCTGTTCCGATAGCCATTGTTCGACCATCTTTCTCGGTACGCGTGGCACGTTGTATCGCAAAGATGCGATTCCTCCGTAACTTCCCACCTTGGCGGGATCGAAGTAGACGTCCTCCAGCTGTTTCCGTCGTCGCACCATGATCGTATGATATAATCACCGATAATGCCACACACGATGGGAAGTGCGGCGTAAGCGACACCGGTATACAGACGATGTAGACTATCCTGTGAATCGCACATTATGTAGGCGAATCGAGACGGTGCGCCTCTTTTATCTGAGATCCTCCCATCCCTTACTAGTCGAGGCCGGTGGCGTAGGTAGAGTGGACGGGCTCATTCGGCTCCGCGTGAGGGGTGTCCACTGCAGCGATCGACGCGCTCTACCGACCGACCGTGTGGCCGCGCCTGCTACGGCACTCCTCCTTTGTTCCCGTTGAATGGCCAGTCTCCTGACCTCGTTACCCACCAACTCCATGGGTAGGTTCATGGTGCCGAGTTGACGCGTAAACACCTGCCACCCCGTTGGACTGGCGACGGTCTTGCGTTGACGCAACAGATCGTTCACGAGGTCCACCACGTTACTTCCGGGTACCGCTACGCCTTTGTGCATGAGCTCTCCACGTGCATTCCACACGACGTCTCGTTTCAGACGTTCCATCAGTAGTCTAGCTTTGGTCCGCAGTGCCTTGGGAACGCTGTCGACGACGTCCGCTTCCATACCTGCCGCCACCGCCGCTTCCATACCTGTCGCCCCCGCCTCTGGCGGGGTCGGGTCCGCCGCCGCCGCCGCCCCCGCCGCCGCTGTGACCATCGTGTCCTTGTTGACCGTCATCACGCGCACTGGTTCGTGCACGCGTCGATCGGCCAACGCGTTGTGACGTTGCAACACTTGATTATACATGACGACCTTGTCACCGTCGGCGAGATCTTGTCTGTCGAGTATGACTTTCATCTCGTCGTCGAGCACCTGTACTTTGCGTCCTAGGGTATCCGTCGGTGCCGGCGCGCGTAGACTATCCAACAGTCGTGGATCTACCAAAGCCATTTTCCGTGGGTGTTCCATCGTCGTCTACTTGAGTAGCACCTGTTTTAGCAAGGGTAGAAAGACCGCACCGGCCAAAGGTGCCAGCAGCGCCGACAGGAAACCACCGGTCTGTCCCCCGCCGCCCTGGTTGTTACCGCGTAGCAAGATGCGACGTCTCCTCGCAGCCGGCGCGTCTCTCTTTGCCAAAGCGCGTAGGTTTGTTTTGTACACACTCAAAGCGCGTCTCTGCGCGTCGGTCAAGGGCACGTTCTTCTTCAATATGTTGTAGGCACACTCGGCTAGTGCACACAACAGATCGGCGTCGACGTTTCTGATGATAGCCCGTCTCAATTTCGTGCTCTTGTACCTGTTCAGCGTCTGTATGCAGAGGAGGTGTTTCTTCACGAGTTCGGACATGCTGTTGTCTTCACGATCATACTGCGACTGAAGGGACGAGGCGTGCGCGCGGACGTCTTATACTTTGGGTTGGTACACGTACTGGACACCGTCGTCCGGAAGGACACCCGTGCGCAGACGCATATCGTCGGGCGTGCCCTGTTTCAGATCGACGAGGAGATAACCGTACGGAGGCGTCGTGGCGTCTCGGAACGCTTCCTGTACATACTTCAGGTGTCCCGGATACATCTGTCGCGCCAAGTGTCCGATCTGTGACGCGTCGCGAGGATTCTTGAAGATTACCATGTAGTGTGTGTTCAGACTGATCGTGCGACTCTCCTTGTTCTTCGGAAACAGGTTCTGCACGAGATACAGTACGGACGTGTTCTGGTGATGACTCTTTTTCGTGAACAAGGTCGTGACCCGTTCGTCCGTTTCCGTCATCAGATCGTCGATGACCACGAGGTTACGCGTCGATGCATCGAACGCACCGCTCGGCAAGCCTTCCTCGAAGCGTACCAGGTCGTTGTCGACGTAGGCACTCTGCCATACGCCGTAACACCACGTGATCTTCTCTGGAGGCGGATCGATAATCGTCGCGGCGTGACGTAGCAGACGCATCACGAACGTGCTCTTACCGCATCCCGTCGGACCCGCGACGATACAGGTGAAGGGGTGTTTCCATCGCGTGTCCATCTAGTAGTAGTCGCTGTTCGACACGTTGTCCGCTGTGCTGTTAGATACTACGACACCTCCGTCACACCAATGAAGGAAGGGATCGCGGAACAAGACGTACAAGACGTACAGACCGAGTATTCCCACTAGTACTACAGCTACGACCGTTCCCGTCCGTGACATGCTGCGCTATGACTATCGATTGCGTGGTATCTGACTAAATAGTGTTATTTTTTTCGTGTGTCTCCCACCTACTAACCGCGTGACAGCTAGAGGCGCCTATAACCCCAACTGACGTAGGGGCGCATTTCCTCATCGTGTCAGCAGTGGTTCGGTGTTACACGTCCACCGGACCCGTGGTGATTCCGTCCTCGTTGACCACGCGCTTGGCATAGAAGTAGGTCAACGCCGCGCGTTCCTGGGTGTACGTCAGCACGGACGAGTGATTGACCCGGAACCCACGGTTCACTCCGCTTCCACTACGACGACTGGTCAGCACGTCCAGGAACGCCTGCTTGTCGATGGCGTTGAGTCGTTTGTTCAGTCCTTTGGTGGTGTATTTATCGACCGTACCCGAACAATAGTAGGTCTTGCTGCACAGTCCCAGGAAACAGTCGCCGGACCATTCGACCTTGAAGAGTCCAGGTGTTCTCTTGTCGTACGCCTTGCGCGCCTTGCAGCACGTCTCGGTGCCGTTCCACGGACGTCCGGCCAGGCGACAGCGTATGTAGTCGTTCCGATGATCGTCGCAACATTCGGACGGTAGCCATTCGGAGCGGTGACGATAGTAGTGGTCACGTAGTGCCGGGGTCACGAGGTCGTCGACGGACTCTCCGGCCAGAGCCAAATAGGCGCTATCCGTATCGGTTTCGCAGTACTCGAACAGCGGACGATCCACGTACCTGACCATGAAGTCGTAGTAGAACTCCAACATGCGCAGTTTGGCCCACTGCAACACGAAGAATCCCACGTGCGTAGGCAGAGCGTATTTGACGGTGCGCTTGTGCATTTCGATCTCGTACGCATCGGCGGTGACGACGTCGAGTTGACGGAAGCGACGATTGTTGATCGCGGACGATGCGCTCTTCTCCGTACAGTAGGTGACTTCGCGGTGCTTATCGACATTGGTGATAAATTTCCCATAGGAAGAATTGCCCATAAGTTTGTTGGTATCCGCGATCATGGCCTTGTCGGGATGGGCGTCTCCTTCGCGACGTGCGGTGGACACCGCCTCGCCGAATCGACGGAAGCAGGCGACCGGTGTGTACTCGATGACCTGGTAGACGTGCGTCACCTCGAGTCCGTGCGCGAGGTACCATCGCAAGAGTGGTGTGGCGAGCAAGATCTTATCTCCACGATAACTCCCGACGAGCATGCGACGCGGAGTCGCCATGATGTCGTATTCTTCAGCGTAGCGACGCATGAACGGTCCGAGGTCGTCGCGGGTCAGGTGAATGTTCTTGAAGATGGGCTGCATCTCGGCAAAGTGCGCGCGCAGTACCTCCGGTACACGTATGTCGCACTGAATCATACCGAACACGCTACCGTTGCGCACCCCTGTCAGGATCTGTTGTGTCGTCATTTTCCAGCGCACGTGTCGACGACGTTGTCGAACGTCCAGAAACTGTTTCACGCACGGATCGCGTCTCGCGACCTTCCACTCGCATTCCCACATCTCGATGACACTCACAAAGTGTCGAAGATAGGCCGTGTTCTTTTGCGTTTCGGCGAGTAGTTGCGTCATGGGTTTCCCGTTGACCTCGTTGACCTCACGACCGGTACACGGACAACCGTGATAGTAGCATCCGTGAAATTGATAGGCCGTCTTCGTTTCGCTAAACCAACCGTCCACCGATAGTTTACCGATGCGCTTCTCTCGACCGTTGGTCTGGTGTCGTATGGCGAGTCCCGTGCTTTCGGACTCCCACGTCAGCCATTCGGCAGCCATCTGACCTGTGGGCTGTGCCGCTTCGGGTCGGAACTCCTTCTCTTCCCGTCGTCGCGTGTACCATCCCGTTGGCATCTCTTGCGATATCGACCACAGATACAATGCATTCGCATCATAGCCGACGATGGACTGACACGTTCGAGCCGCATCACCGTAGTCGTTACGTCGTATCTTCGTGACCCCCTTCTCGTGGTGTCTGGTGAAGATGAGTGACGGTCCTCCGACGATGTTCTCTCTGATGAGCTGGTGGACGTCCTTGTTCGTCTCGTTGAAGAGCGTAAAGAACGTTCTCTTCGGCACGTAGGTGAACAGATAGGACAAGGTCAAACCAGGTATACTGATCCCTTGTTTGAACATGTCGATACCGCGGTGTTGGTAGAAGTCGAACTGTTTGTCGATGGCTTCCAAGAACGGCACGACGTCCCTGTTGTTATACCAGACGAGAAAGTCTCGCAGAGTCTCCATGTCGTTGTCTCGCCACACCTTCCTACATCGCGTGTAGTCGTCGTCGGATATACCTTCGTTCTTCAGTCGACTGAAGAAGGCCTCTTTGGGAGGTAGAACGGTATCGTCGAGTCTCTCCAAGCTGTCCATGTATTCGTACGGGAAGTGACCTTTCGTGACCTCGCAACCGTACGCTTTCAGGTACTTGTCGTACGAGAATCCAGGGGCGATATAATGAGTCATATCGAGGAATTTGAGGTCGTCCGTCGATAGACACATAAACGTGTTGCCGCGTTTGATCACGTGAAACGCCCCTGCATCCTTCCTCTCTTCTTCTTCCTCCTCCTCCTCCTCCTCGTCCTCTGTTGGTGTCTTTTCAGACAGGAAGTAGGGTACCAGGAACTGTTTGACGACGTTCAGATCGTACCTGCTCGAGTTGAAGCCGATGACGGGCAACTGATGAAGCCAACCGTACAATTGACCCATGAGAGTTTTGTAGGGATTGGTCGGTTTTCGTCGTGACTCGTTGTCGTCTCCTTCTGCAGCGGATGCCTCCTGTTCGTCCCACGTCGTGATAGCCTCCCCGATTTCGAGTAGTGTACCCTCGTAACTGTCTACGATGGCGTCGTAGGCTGCTTCGCTCATCGTCTGAAGGATACCCATCATGTTGGATACCAACTTGTTGCTGTCACCGTCCGTGATCAGACATTGTACCTGTTCGAATCCGGGTACGTTACTCGCCAGGGACACGCTCAACGGTACGTGACGAGCCACCCAGTGGACTTTGGCGCTGTCCGACGGAAGCTGTGACGTATCGAACCAGGACTCGAAGTCGAAGGTGGCGCGATACGGATAGTAACGCAAACACTCGCTAACGTGAATGTTTTCGTCGTCCAAGCACTGGAAGACTGTCGGCGACGGATGATAGACACCACCG
This sequence comes from Escarpia spicata, assembly GCA_963995525.1. Taxonomy (NCBI): domain Eukaryota; kingdom Metazoa; phylum Annelida; class Polychaeta; order Sabellida; family Siboglinidae; genus Escarpia; species Escarpia spicata. Next base: position 34,232,627 of record OZ023216.1, read on the forward strand.
GGATAGATCTTTCGCACGCCTCCCGTACACCCGCGCTCGTGTCGTTCTAGTTTGTGGGCGTAGTGCCATAGCGAGTCGCCACACTTCCTACATCGATAAGAGTGACAGTACATGTTCACGTCTTGTATGTAGGAAGAGTGTGTCTCGTGAAGATTGACGTACATCGTTTCGGGATAGTGACACAAGGACCGGCGTACGAGTTCGGCAGTCACCTTTCCGCCTTCTTCTTCCGATTCGACGAGTTTGTAGACGCACACGTTGGTCTCAAAGGTGGTCTCGACGCGATAGATATCGTCCATTGTCACCCCGTCAAAGTCTTTCATTACCACCCCGTCAAAATCTTTCATTGCCACTCCGTCACGGTTGTACTTCGCGTAGAGTAGCTTCACGGCGGGTTCCAGGTGGTATCGATCGCATCCACGATGTAGAGCCAGACACCGGAAGAGACACAGATTGTCGGTGTACTTTGTCTTGTTGACGGGGTCTCTTTCCAATCCGATGACGGCTTTGTTTCGTTTGATGTACCTCGGTAGTGTGATATCCACACATCCTATCGGGTGATCTACGATGTGATTGACGAAGAAGGTGACATTCGTGACCACCTCGCATACCCATTGACTGTCCGGACGCTGATTGATGACCCACTGCAGCACGTCTGTTTCTCGGATGCGTTCCAGAAACGCATCAAAGTCTGCAGTGTTTGTGATCAGACACGGCTCGTCGAGGTAACGCCCGCAACAGTTACAAGACGAATGATAATACCTGTACCTGTTCGTGGTCTTGTTCCTTAGAACAAAACCATAACTAAGATTAATCTTAAAGGCGTGCGTCTGTTCGCGGAACATGATCTTCAGTGACGGTTCTAGGACGCTCGTGTCCAGTGTCGATACTCTGTAATTGTACCTGGATTGCACGGGTCCTCTAGCCACGTGGTTTCGGATGGTCATCCAGTGCTCTCGGATGACGTCTCGTAGTTCCCTCGATAGAGTATCGGCGAAGGGGAGTCGGGGCGGTGGTTGTATCGGATCGTCATCGTCGGCCCTCACACGTGGTCGCTCTGCGCATCTCGCTCGTTTGCGTAGGGGTGGCTCGCTCGCTTCCGCACGTCGGTTGCATACCGTCTTGATATGACGTAGCAGGTGGTCACGTCTCGTGAACTCACGTGCACATCTCTCGCAGCGGTGTAGTGTTTTTTGTGAGGTGTCACAACCCTTCCTGTTGTGACGTAGCAGGTTGTCACGTCTCGTGAAGTCTCTTCCACATCTCGAACAGTGGAACCTAGTACTGTTTGGTGGTTCGCCAGATGGCACCACTCGCGGCGCTGGTTTACTGTAAGCATGATCGTCGTCGTGTGTTGATGTATGCGTTTGGTCTATGTGGCGTTGTATGTCTGCGTGTGTATCGAGCACGAGACCACAGTGACGACACGTGTGCTGCTTCATCGTCTACCTACAACTGAAGGATAGCCTAGTGTGACGTCATAGGAGCTTGTATGAGTGTGCGTGTATATAGACGGAGGGGTATGTATTCATCGATCGTAACGAGCTATGACAAGAACAACAGACACCGAATTCCTGGATTACATACATACATCTTTATTCGTCGAATTACAAAATAAAAGCGAGTATAAGCTAAGCTAAGCGCCTACAGTGACAGACAAGCGGCGCCTATAACCCCAGCTATAGCGTAGGGGCGCATTTCCTCTTGTCGTCACTGCAGACGCTTCTGGAGTGAGTCCGTGATATACGCAACGTGCTCAGCGGACTCAATGTTCCGTGCCAGTTCGCGGCAAATCGTCTGCACTGCCGTATCGAGGTTACATCGTTTGGTGACGAACAGGACCGCCGCTAAATTCTGGATATTTTGTTCCAGGTCATGTACGCCACCAAACAGAACCGGATGTGTCCACGGCATCGTCGTGTCCGTTTTGGACCACACGATATGTCCGTCGGTGGCTATATCGAGGGTCGAATCATCCGTTCGGAGTGTCTCGTATTCGGATGTATCGTCATCACAAATCATGTTCAATGACTCGTCGGACGGTGGCGGTGGTGTTGCAGCCTCACACGACATTTGGAGAGTCGTCACGTGACGCTGGGTGTTTAGATGCGTCAGGAGAGTCTGTCGCAGTGGGGTGTGGTGACGGTGTCTTTTTCTAGGTGCCCACTCTAGCGGCTTCTCATCGTACGCTCTTTGAATGAGAGCTAGTCCGCTAGAGGGGGCAGCGCTGACCTGACAACACAATAACAACAACATTAGCAGGGTGTTTCCTCATCCAGGAGAGGTATACCGCGCACACGCAGGATGGCTTGCACACGTGTTATGATGTCACGTGCCCGCTTCGGTGTGTCCACCATAAACCTGTAATGGTGTACTGCACATTTCACGCTGTCTTGGATCAGATGGTTACGTACCAGGTAGATGACATTTGTCTCACTTTCGAAAGTGCGCCACAATTCGTTGCTCACGAACCGAACGATAGCATCGCATGCTACCAGCATCAGCTCGGAGCACCAGACCTGCCTTCCCGTCGTGTCGTCTTGTAGGTACCAGGGCTGCGGCGCCTTCGGTGATTCGTCTTCCGTCTCATCCGACACGGTTATACCACGACTACGGAGACTCGTTTTCACTCGTGACACGACATCACGAGCAAACCACGGTGCGCGTGATTCGCACACCAAATCGGATACTGCCATATCAAAAGCATGAAATATACGCGAACGATCTACTTTATACACGTCTTCGTGAACGTTCGCGTAGCGAAGGTACAGTCCTTCGGCTACCTGACGAATGCATGCAGTGGTTATAGTGGCTATAAATAAGTCGTCATCTATCATGTACTCCGTTCGTTTCTGAATTGCTCTCTCTACTGCCTCCTGTAATTCACTAGGTCTCCGACTCTCGTCGTAGTCAGAGACATCACTATCAAAATCACCATCGTTAGCAACATCATCATTATCCTGATCACTAGACCATGTACATGACCCCACGTGAATGACACTTGCCTCGTCATTGAATGACAGTCGACGTTTCACGCCACGCACGGGGGTTGACAGAACTGACTCGTATGACCGAGGAGGCGTCTACAACATACGGCAGAACATGTCAAATAGGTAGACAACCTCTAGGAACAGGCTCTCTCTCTCTCTCTCTCTCTCTCTCTCTCTCTCTCTCTCTCTCTCTCTCTCTCTCTCTCTCTCTCTCTCTCTCTCTCTCTCTCTCTCTCTCTCTCTCTCTCTCTCTCTCTCTCTCTCTCTCTCTCTCTCTCTCTCTCTCTCTCTCTCTCTCTCTCTCTCTCTCTCTCTCTCTCTCTCTCTCTCTCTCTCTCTCTATATATATATATATATATTCTGTCTGGGGGCGTCACCTACTCTTTCGTTACTGTCAGGTGGCGCCTCTTACAGGAGTTAGGAACAGGCTCTCTCTATACTCCGTCAGACGGCGCCACCTAACAGTAAGTTACTGTCAGTTGGCGCCTCTTACGGGAGTTAGGACCAGAACCTCTCTATACTCCGTCACCACCTGAGTCGCTGTTAGTTCTTACGAGTGGATTATTTCCAGTGCTATGACGGTGTAATTTCGATAGTCTCCCTTCGTCGTCTTTCTAATTGTCACCCTAGTCTGTTTGCCACGTAAGACATTCAGTGACTGGTAACGTTCTTCACCTGGTTTAAGCGACATATAGTCGCTTGCTGTCATTCCCCCTACGACCCCCTGTACTAGCTGATCAAATCCTGTTGCCCACACTTCGTGGCCCCTGCAATCGGCGAAAAGCATACCCATAGCATACTTGTAAACGGCAGTTCCCTTCTGACGCCCGTGGGTCAGGCATATACTGACGTTATGGTGCCCTCCTTTCGTTGTTTCAAGACGAACTTTCCGATTACATACTTTACACGCCGGATAACATACGTATTCGGGGGACAGAGCACATGTCACTAGTGTCAGTGGGCGAACAAATGCGTACGTTCCGTCACTTACTTGTTCGAGTTCTGCCAGAAGGATTTCCTCGTTGACATTGGACATCGCCATCTTGTTGTGTAGGTATCGGTGAAGAGCTTTGAACGGCAGCGAGAGAGAGAGTGTTTGTCTTGTTAGATTTACCGTGGGTTTATATACAGTTCAATCCCTCCAGGGATCGAGCGCGTGACACCCCTAGCTGATGATAACGTGCCCCTGGCTGTTCGCATCTTATCGTGCGCGTGACCTTATCTCTCACTCTCCCGTACTTTGTCACCGCGTGGCTGCCTGTCTGTTTTTAATGAGCGCCTTATGTAAGCCGTATAGAGCGCTGTCTAACGAAGTCTCTCACCTGCATAAGTATCACACCGAGTATATTCTCACCTGGTTTGTTACGGTTTGAGCTCTTACCCCAAAACCCCTCTGCACTGGGTACATTCTCGATAAGTCGTGCGTCACCTGTAGCCAACAAGCGTTGACGTAGTTCAGAGACACGAAACTTGACGGCTAGTATAGCATGCATCACGCTCCGACGTTGTGACAGCCATGAAACGCCTCGATCGGGTATCCAACGGATCCTTTTACTCCAGTATTTCGCCTGTATTCCAGTGCGCGCGGTCTGAATCTTTCTCGCTGTGTTCTCGTCGTGAAAATGTCTAGCTTTTTTAAACTGATATGCTGCTTCTGTGCAAGTAAAGACTTCGCCCCATATATGTATTTCACATGGATAGAAATTCGATAGGAAGTGACCAGCACCCCTGAATTGTATATCCAAGCTCTTGACCACCATATGTTTCATCGCTGAGCACTCACAGAGTTCTTTTCTTCTGACTGTATTGTTAGCGTTCTGATAAGAGGCATTGTCGTCTAATTGGCATCACGCGCTTATCACCAACAACTGGTTCCCTCCGTCATATGACTGATATCGGTTTGTACTTTACCACTTCGACATAACCACGTTGTTAATCAGGCATCGTCCAGGTGACGTCCCTAGATACGTCCCTGGGTGCTTTTCATATCCCGGTATATTTCCACTCTACCGTGTGTTCCACAAGTTGTCTTCATAGTGTGTCTGCATACGTATGCTCTATCTATATATATACCGGTTCGTTTGTTACATTCTTCATCTCATTCACAATGTCGTTGATACCCTGGATTCAACTCCTTGCTGAATGGCGTCTTCGCGACGATGGATTCGAAGTTGTGTAAGTACTTTTATTATTATTATTATTATTATTATATATATATATATATATATATATATATTCTTTGCTTCGTTTCATCCGATAGATATCCTATACATATCATACATAATCACAGTGTTCTTCACATAAACTACCTGTGACGTCTCACCTCTATCATATCATGCTCTTACGTTCGTTATGTGTCACTCACGGTTGTCTATGTTTACGTTCGTTATATTACCTTTCAGGTCTCCCGATGACACCGATGACACCTGGAGTAGTGATGACTCTGATATTGATGATGATTACACGTGAGTGTTCAACGATTATTTTACTATTTTCTTCAATGTTTGTCGTTTCGACTAGCTACGCGGTGTTTGGTTACCGATGGCATCAGCAGACGTCTCCATTACGTATTGTATCATAGTCCGTTGATCTAGCTTGTCCTTTTATCGTGTGTCGGTTCCCTACGCGGTGTCTGGTTACATCGCTGCCTTATTCCACTCGCTTGATCATTTTCAACTGTTTCATATATGTTTCAGAGAAGTATTTTCAAAGTTTTCCTATATTTAACGTCTCGTTCATACGCTTTGAGAGTTTTAATGTATGTTCCAGAGACGAAGAGCTCCGCGAATACCATAGGTATACATTCTACAGAGTCATGGCGGAGCTGGTCCAGACACGGGACCTTTACGATCCCCCTAATCCTTGGGTTGACCCCGACCCTGTTGTCCCTGTCGACACGGGGGACATGGACAATTGGTGTGAGGAGTCATACGATAGTGATGACGGCTTTGTAGATTTCGTAGTTCGTTGACATCAATAAAACATTCGACTTTCAAACTGTGGTGTTTGTTGGCTATTATATTATATTATATATATATATATATATATATATATATATATATTCTCTCTTTCATATACATACATACATACAAGCATACCTATACACATTTTAAAGTTTCATATATATATATATATATATATATATATATATATATATATATATATATATATATATATATCATAACGTTTTCTCTTTGTTCTTTCGTTATTACATCATTCCGTTTACTTCTTTATCTCTCATTATACACCTTTCATCACCTTTTAAAACTTTTCTCTTTGATCTTTCGTTATGACTCTTTGATCTTTCGTTTCTTTCAATACCTTTCCTCTTTGAACTTTTGTTATTCCCTCTTCAGTCTCTCATATATACACAATAACCCTTCCATGGCTACTCATTCCGCCACCAGGAGGCGCTACACACACTCCTACATACGGTCACGTGACTACGCACTTTGCTCAGGGGGGCGGCTTTCGAAACCTCCCTATTATCAACCAAAACCTCCTCCGAACCCCCCCTGGATACCCCTTCAGATGGTCTCTCTTACTACTCACGCACCAGACGTGCAATTTTCAGACACTATCGAACTAGACAGTGGCAACCTCTTGTCTGACGATTTGCGCAACCAGTTCCGCAATCTACATCAACAAGTTGACACCGTGTTCAACTCGAAAATCGTAGGATACAACGGGCATGCGGGCCCATTCACAGCAACTGTAAACATGGGACCAGTCCAACCCCCGCAGCGAAAGGGGAGGTGTCCGCAATAAGTTCGCGACAAACTCGTCGAACTTCAGGAAAAGTTTGATGATTTGGAGGCGGCCGGTGTATTCCGTCGTCCAGAAGATATCGGGGTGGTGGTCGAATACCTTAACCCCTCATTTCTCGTACGCAAAGCTAATGGAGGATCACGACTCGTCACTGCCTTCACGGAAGTAGGACGTTACAGCAAGCCGCAGCCTTCTCTCATGCCAGACGTGGATTCGACATTAAGATCCATAGCTTGCTGGAAGTACATCGTTGTATCAGACTTGACGAATGCATTCTATCAGATCCCTCTATCGAAGGACTCACTCAAATACTGCGGAGTTGCGACACCCTTTTGTGGAGTTCTCGTGTACACACGATGTGCCATGGGCATGCCCGGCAGTGAGACGGCATTGGAAGAACTCATGTGTCGAGTCTTTGGTGATCTGTTACAAGAGTGCGTCGTCGCCAAGTTGGCTGACGATTTGTATTGCGGGGGCAACTCGCCACAAGAGCTACTAGACAACTGGAGTCGTGTCCTTGATGCCCTTGCTCGATGCGACTTACGACTTTCAGCAAAGAAGACCAGGGTTTGCCCCAAATCAACGACCATCCTAGGCTGGGTGTGGTCTGAAGGTACACTACATGCCAGTCCTCACCGCATCGCTACTCTGGCATCGTGCACACCGCCACGAACTGTTCTGGGACTTCGTTCCTTCGTTGGAGCATATAAAGTGTTGGGACGCGTCATCTCTCAGTGTTCCAAAGTACTTGCACCCCTCGAGTCGTACATTGCGGGCATGAAATCACAGGAGACATTGACATGGACTGATGACATCCGCGAGGCGTTCCGTGTAGCCCAAAACACACTCTCCACCAACAGATCGATCACATTACCGCGGCCCAGTGACCAACTATGGATCGTTACCGACGGTTCGGTTACCAAACGTGGCATCGGATCCACACTATACGTTTCGCGAAATGGACAGACCCGTCTTGCCGGGTTTTTCAGCGCCAAACTAAAGAAACACCAAGTTACATGGCTACCCTGCGAAGTCGAAGCGTTAGGCATTGCTACAGCAGTCAAACACTTCAGCCCGTACATCACACAATCAAAGTGGAAGCCGTGTCTACTCACCGACAGCAAACCGTGTGTGCAGGCCATTGACAAACTATGCCGTGGCGAATTTTCATCTAGCCCTCGCGTGACATCGTTTCTGTCATTTGTCGCCCGATACCAAGTCACACTGCGCCACTTGGCGGGTTCATCAAACATACCATCCGACTTCGCAAGCAGAAACGCACCTGAATGCCATGAACCACATTGCCAGATATGCTCTTTCATATCGCAAATCGAACAATCTGTCGTTATGAGTGTTGCTGTGGAAGATATCATATCCGGCTCCACTCGCCTTCCGTTCACGAGCAGGTCCGCATGGCTCTCTACACAATCAGAGTGCCCTGACCAACGGCGCGTCAGAGCTCACCTAAAACAAGGCACACGTCCATCCAAAAAAGTAACCAACGGCAAGGACGTAAAACGTTACTTATCTACTACAACGTTGGCTTGCGACGGCGTCATCGTTGTCAAGTGCGACATACCATTCGCGCCAACCAAAGAACTTATCGTAGTTCCACGACAGGTGTTAGATGGCTTACTAACAGCGATCCACCTAAAGCTGAGCCACCCATCAAAACACCAACTCAAACTCGTAGTTCGTCGTAACTTCTTCGCATTGGACATCGACAACGCGATTGAGCGAGTGACCGACGCATGCCATACATGCATGTCACTAAAAAATATCCCAACTACACTCATCGAACAAACAACGACCGACGCTTCCGAAGCGATTGGTGTTTCGTTCGCAGCAGATGTTATCAAGCGTACCCGACAACTCATATTTGTCGTCCGCGAAACCGTTAGCTCATACACTTCTACGTGCATCATCGAGAGCGAACGCCATGACGCGTTACGTGACTGCCTCGCTCGACTCTGCATATAGTTTCGACCCCTCGACGGGCCTCCTGCGATCATCCGCGTGGATCCAGCCCCAGGGTTCATCGCTCTCGTGAACGACCATACTCTGCTATATACGTTTGGGTATTCGTTTGGAGATAGGGAGAATCAAAAACTCTAACAAAAACCCAATAGCCGAGAAAGCTGTGTCAGAGGTTGAAGATGAGCTGCTACGACAGGAGCCTGGCGGGGGACCGGTGTCACCTCTTATACTGGCAATTGCTACCTCTCAACTCAACTCCAGAATCCGCGGTCGCGGCCTATCGGCACGCGAAATATGGTTCCAACGAGACCAGTTTTTCAACGCGAAGTTGCCTATTTTAGATCGTGCCATCATCGCTGAACAACATCAGTCTCGCCTACAAAATCATGCGCACAGCCAGATGTCGAAGGCTCCTCGCGGCAAAGAGGCGCCTGTACCGATAATTCATGTCGGTGACTTGGTTTACGTACTATCCGACCGCAATAAGTCGCAAGCTCGGGACCGCTATCTAGTCACCTCTATCGAAGATAGCTGGTGCTACATTCGCAAATTTAGCGGATCTCAACTACGCACTTCATCATACAAGGTGCGACTATCCGAGTGCTATTTAGTACCCGGTCATGTGTCGACCACAATACCCACGCACCATCGTGAGGATGGAGATGACACGGAAGACGTCCCGCCATACGAAGACGACACCCCGCCTGAAGTCCAAGCGAATGCAACTCCACCCGCAATCCCATTAGTGATCGCAGCACCGCCCGAGGCTCCACTGACGATCACAGCGCCACCTGAGGCCCCTACAACCGCGCTACCGAAACCACCAACCACACCCAGTGACAACGTGAGGCCCACTCGGCCCATCCGCAGACGTAATAAACCTGCATATCTACAAGACTATGAGTTATAATACATGCGCCATGGACCTATTGACTCTACTGCATATGTGTATGTCATATGGACTATCACATTATAACCTTACAAGCTTATGTGCTATTATTAGATCAGTGAAGGAGAAAAGAAAGTGGTCACACCATATTGGATAAGTATCACATTTCCGCTTCCTGTATTATTGCGTCGGTTAATTCCATACCTTGTTCCTGTTGTACGGTCTCTTGCCTCGACTTCCGCTTTGAGATAAGTCTGTTCAATAAATGTTCTCGTCGTTATCGAGTCTTTCCCTTCTATATTGGCGGAGGTGGATGTGTGGAGTAACAAAGAAAGATAAGATCCGAAACGAATATATTAGAGGAGCAACGAGAGTGACACAAACACCCAAAAATATAACAGAGAAACGACTGAAATGGTACGGGCATGTGATGAGAAGGGAAGAGGAGTGAGAAGAGTGCTAAATGCAGAGATACCAGGAAGAAGAAGGAGAGGACGACCGAAGACCAGATGGAAAGACACATGCAGAAGAGACGTGGAAATCGTGGGTCTGAGTGCAGATGTGGTGATGGACAGGGCGACATGGAGAAAGAAAATTACCAGCCATACCGACCACCCCAGATGACGGGAAAAGTCAGAGAAGAAATTATGTTTTTGTATTTTAATTATATATTAGTGTAGCGGGGGATTTACCATGAAGACAGGCAACACGGTTAAATGATGACTATCATTTTATTGTGTTGATAATCTAAAATACAAAATAAAACAAAAAAACAAAAACCTGCAACATAATAACATACGATTAGGACAAGTGCAACAATGGATACAAATGATCATTCAACAACAGCGTTAAACATAATATTCCTTGCATAACTTTGATACAGTTAAATTGCATATAGATCATCTCAGACCAAATAGCAGGCTAGCACCTGTGATATTTGTAACTAGATATCCAAACGGCAATACTCCTTGACGGACTTACTATCAATAACACATAGGTCTATATTAGTTTAAACACGGTATTCCCAAATCAAGAAATACATTCAAATGCATCCTAAGTATCATTAACACAGTATCAAATCAATGTAAAATGTCAATACAGTATAAACTCAGTTGTAATACTTCTACAATTAGACGCATGTATATGAGATACTCCTCTATGCATAATAAAGCATCGGTGCATATACATGACCATTATCATCATGTAACGGCTCATCATCCACATAGAATAAGAGTCCATTAATCAATACTAAACGCATGTCTAACTGCATTGTCTCTAACCAATTAGGAATACCCCACGTCATGGAAGGTAACAATGCTCACCCCAACTGGGAACTGCAGTCTAACACAGTGCTTGAGCACTGCTCAGTGCAATCACACCATGCACTCTCTGTAAATAAACCAAGTAATGACTTACACGATATAATTATATGTATGCTGACATAATGGTTCCCTTAAAATGCACTAAAATAGCATATGTAATTCTGCTGTAAGAACACCTGCTAAGTGTCACATATACAGCTGTATAAGCTGAAGTTGTCTAGATTTGCTAGTACATGTAAGTGTAATTGCTAACAACAATTAGAAATCAACTTAATTAAACACACTTATCCTATCAATATGTAAGTTACCCACTACACTGGGCATTAATAGCCTTCAGTAGAAACTACTCTGCTAAACTCAATGGGCAGTCCGTCTATCCACTGACAGTCAACATGCTGTCCCTACTCCCTGGGGAATAGCGATACCCGACACCCGCTGCAGACACATTACACAGCCTACTGTGCCATTAATAGCAAGTATTGGGAGATGATTACATAAATCTGCTGTTAATTATATCCTGGTTCAATCTACCCACCTTACATCTTCATTTGTGTTTATATCTCTGTTAAAACACGAAACCTCGTGGAAAAACGCTGGAGCGCTGTCTGTCCAGCTTCTCTCGGAAACTCTGTGATGGCGTCTCATAATTAATCCTGGCTTAGTGACCGGGGTATGACCCTCACTTGGTGACTACTGGGGAAACTGACACCGCCTGGGAAGAGAACCTAATGACTTTCTCAGGCAGCGTCTACATACTTAACATATTAAAAATAATGAGAACCAAAAGAGTACTTGGAGTTTTGGAATAATAAAAGTAAATAATTAACTAATTCGTCAGTAACCCTGCCGGTTACATTAGTATTATTTGTTTACCTAAAACTTGCACTGAATGAGCACACCAACCAGGTGTATCCCTAGCTGCAGTAAGGTCGATAAATTGTCCCCTATAGGCTTCAGGAGCCCGGCATTGGTTGTAAGTTGGTGAGTCCTTCCCTCGAAACAACTGCAACTAAAAAGGTACAAGTTGTGTCGTGGGGTGTTTACTTTAGCAAAGCCTAGGCTAGGTAGGTCGAAATCCGCTAGATGGGGTGTTTAAAGAATTTAACATGACTACAAACATTACTACTTCGGACTTAGAGTTTTTGTTGTACCTGCAGGATTTGATACACGTTGCTGTGCAGCCTGAATTACAAAACACGCTACTCTATGACTATATATGCAGAACTTTTCAAACAATGTTGCACTGGACATACATGGACTTAATATGAACATGTATACAGTGTATCTGCATGGACGTATATAAATACAGTATTTTTTTATGGAATTATTAATGTTGCAGCGGTGCCGGAATATGTTATAATAACTGTACTTAATGTTCATGCAATTACATTTTTTATCCATTTATTCCCATATATTTACCTGTTTTGTCCTACTGAAACATTCACCCATTAGGTCTGTAATCTGCTTGAATGTCATTCCATAAATGTTTCATAGAAAAAGAAAGGTAAGTTCTTATATAGCGCAGTATCAAGTCCTCAGAAGCATTCAGCCATTATGCAATTAATGCACAAAGACTATTCGTACACAAATATCCACCACTGTCTATAGCCAGGTACTCATTCATACAGCTGAGTGAACTGAAGCAATGTTGAGTAAACGAACTTGCCCAAGGTTCGACACTGCTGCACAGGATTCGAACCCGCGTTCTCTCAGTCGAGAGTCCGGAGCTCTCACCGCTGCGCAACTGCGCTCCACATAGCACCATTGTATAATAAAATACAGCTAAGTCCTGTTAATCCTTGTAAATGGGCCAAATGTTAAAAGTAGGTCAACTAATTAGGTCAAGTATAACAGGTCACATTGTATTTTAAGTTGATTTGTTTAATTCCTAAAAATATGTAGGCCCACGTCCTAATTAATTATAGCTCAGTCATGTAATTAATAACTGTAAATAGGTCAGATATGAAATGTAGGTCAATTAATTAGGTCATCAATAATTTTCAGATTTTGCAATTATTTACACCCGTCGGTCAAAACGTTAAATATAGGTCAACTAATTAGGTCATCAAAATTACTTATGTTATAATGTGATTCAATGAATATCACAAATGTACAGTGTTCAATCCATATAGTTAGAAACCATTTTCCAAATTATTACATCCAATTTATGAAATTAATCCCAGAAAATATGTCAAATATGCAGTGAAGGTCAACTAATTAGGTCAATTTCAAATAATATTCCCATGATTTTTGGATCACATAACTTTTTATTTCACACCAATATCTTCATTAGATGCAGTTATACTGCCATTTTCCTATGTATACTCAAACTCGGTCCTCCAGCTTCCTGGTCACAAGAAATGGCAGAATTCAATACCAAACAGTGCTCTTTTTTTAGAACAAAAAGTGGAATTACATCGGAAATAATAAAGATATCCAAAAAATGCAAAAAGTGTTGTGAACTCCATGAGAAACTTTATCTTGTGGAATCATTTAAATGAGGATGTGACATTTCAGACTGTTCCTGATATGCCTACCTAGGCTTAGCTAAGTTTAGAGAAATAAACACCCCGTGAGTTATGTCAATGAGCGTATCTTGAATCATTGTTGCTAGTCCCATAACTGCAATGCTTGTTAACTATGCTGGACAATCAGTGTTATACTGGCGACCTAGAGTAAACAATGCTGAAACGTAAATGTTTGCCCGTCTTTTCTGGATTTTGTTCGCGCACGAGCAAAAGCACCACACGCCATGTACTATATTTAGTGCTACGCCTCAATGCTAGCGAGTGCTTTCCCTTTGTCTCAAAATTAAGCGTGAACACCCTCCTAAAACCTACTGGATGTTGTTCAAACATTATCCAGCATACCAGGGCAGCCTGATTGATACAGATGTTAAACTTAAAGGGGTAACACGTACACAAGAAGCCAATTTTACTCTAAAGGTACATGACTCCAAAATAGTGTAGTCAGTCAGTGACTGATGAAGACAAAACAGACAGAGTTATACTAAAGGATTTATATGAGTGACTCTATTTGATATCGACATTTCACTGCATAATGACAATGGTTCTCATAAGTGTCATGTTAAATGCACACAGCGCAACATTGACAAGATCGAGGCAGTCCAGAGAAGAGCCGCTCGGTTTGTGGTCAACCAGTACCAGAAGACATATAATGTCACCACAGTGATCAACAGACTCAAATGGCCTTCCCTTCAGCACCGCAGAAAAGTGGCAAGATTGACCATGTTACATAAAATCCTTAAAAACCAAGCAATAGTCGATCGTTCCAAACTCCTTCTTGCCCCGACCAGACAAAGAAGAGGGCAATCATAGCAGCTCTGTCAGATCCAGTGCAGAACCAAGTACAGACACGATTCTTTCCTCCCCCAATACCATCAAAGACTGGAATGATCTGCCCGAAACAGCTGTGGCTGCCAGCACCCTTGATACTTTCAAGGCAAGGGTGCCACAAATCTAGATCTATATCTTCCATAGTTAGATTATATATATGGGTACGTGTTTTTATTTTTATTTCCTTATTGGTATTTATTTGTTTTAAATGTTATTTCATTTGCATATGTTTGGGTTTTTATTGGGTTGGTTTTATTATCAATTTTAATTTTTTATAGTGAATACTCTCCATAGGTCTGGCTCTCTAGATATTCTTCTCTTGATAAAAACAATTCCTACCTCCTCGCAACCCCCAAAGAGCGGCAGAATAATCAACAAATTTATTGTGGCTGCCAAAAGGATGATGACGATGAATGCTATTGGATGAAAGGGGTGACAATGATTTAACATACGAGCACAGATACAGTGTATTGAGCCACATAAAATAAGTATTGGTTTATCGTCAGAACTCTGTTAAAATGTAAATGATCGGTGTTGTTTTGAGTATGCTGATTGAGCTAACTACCGAGGATCAAAGGGCTGTTCTCAGCAATCAACAAGTTAAGATGTGTAACGAGTGTATTTCGTACAAGCGACAAACTTATAGAGAAATTCATCTAGCTTGACATAAATCAATTTTATTTGAACAATAACAAATAAAGTGTAACGGCATGTGCACTATTTTTTAATGCGCGTGCTGGTGAGAAACCGTGAATTATGTGGCCTTAGTTGTGGTTGCCGAAATCCTGTTGTTGCAGGTCGCATAGCTATAGATCTCAGAAAGGGGGCCTAATCTCAGCAAGAAAGCGTGAAGAAGCTTCATTCTCAATTATTACATTCATTTTGTTTGGCAGCTGCCAAATACAGTAAACGTTTCCTGTGGTCAGGGTGGCCTAGAGGTTACGGTACTTGATTGTTTGGTACCTATAAATTAATTCAAATTCCACAAGAGGAAATGTTTTCTAATCTTCTATTTATATATATATATATGTATATATATGTATATATATATATTCAAAACTGCACATATGGTGAAGTGTTTCTAGTAAATAATTCAGTTGTGTTAGTAATGTAATATCATTGCCTGTTGGCTTTTATCAATAACATTAGGTATAAATGATGCTTAATCAGCAACAAAATAGGACCAATTTCACAGACCACATATATGAATCCCACTCCCCCGCCCACCGAAAGAGCCTCGCTAATGGCCTGCTGGTGATGCTAATGAGGTGCTTGAATATAAGATGAAACCACACGGTCCACAAACCTCATACTCCACTTTACTGTTCTTTCAGCTAGGAACCCGACACTGCATTATGGGGGTGAACTGCATTGTGAAAAATATAACCCCTGGGAAAATGTGAACCCCCGTTATTAAAAGATGGCTACGGGGCCTGGTCACAGACTCCATTCCATATTTCTTTTCGTCTACGTGTCCAACTGACACAAATGCATGCCACTAATTCGTGTATAGATGACAAAGTTGGAGCTGGGTTGACTCAGTATATCTGCATTCTTAAAAATGACCACCAAAACAATCATGTGCGTGTGGCGAGTGAATGTTGTCTAGTTTAATTGCACGCCGGGTGTTTAGCGCAACACGAGTTAAATTATGGGAAGACACTACCCAAATGACGATTTTGTTAATGAGTTACGGAACATGAGTTTTATGGTTGCAACATAAAATGGGCATACAAATGAAAAAACATACTTTTAGCCTTTAGGGGAGTGTACACGCCAGCATTGTACATGTCAGTATTATGAAGCATGGTAAGAGTCGGGAGATCTAAAAACGTCCAAGAATAGCGTGACGTAGGCCTACTTTATTGAAGGTCCCCTATATATATATATATATATATATATATGTGTGTGTGTGTGTGTATATATATATATATATGTGTGTGTGTGTGTGTGTATATATATATATATATATATATATATATATATATATATCGCTCTATATTATAATCGAGGAGAGTTTCGTGCCTACTAATGGTTGGTCTGATGTGCAGTTAGAGAGATTGTTGACAGGCGAATTGGCAAACACTGAGAACAAGTGAGAAAGAAAGGGTCAGGGTTAGGTTGAAGGCACTTTTAAGAAGATTGACATCGACTAGTTGTTTATATGCATTTGTACATTGGAAGGGTAGCACAAAACACGCTTGTATGGCGCGGCGATAAGTTGTAATGTGCTGCCATCTTGTGAATCATACCAAAACTAAAATCGCCGTTCTGATTTTAATAATAGATGTCGCCAGGGGTGTTTGAACCGGAAGCAGTATTTCTGTTCAACAAACTCTACAACAGAGAAATTAAGAACTAAGATTAATTATAGTAACGTAGATGTAATTAATTTAAATATTTATCACTGATATGTTTAAATACTGTAATAACTTCCTAATTATACAATAAAATCGCACGTTATTCGTCCGCTTTCCATCACCCTAAAAATGTGCAACGGTGCTGTCGGCTGGGAGTGGTGGCGTGCTTCTGTAATCTAGCTACTTGGAGGCGTAGGTTGGTGGACGGTTTGAGGTCGGGGGTTCTGCCGGGCGTTGTTCTATGTTGATCGGGTGTCCGCGCTAAGCTTGGCATCAATATGGTCTCATTGGGGGAGCCCGACGTGACCAGGTTGTCTAAGGAGGGACGAACCGGCCCAGGGCGGAAACGCAGCAGGCAAAAGTCTCCGTGTTGGGCAGTAGCCGGATCGCGCCTGTGAATAGGCAACGTTCAGTAGCCCGACTAATATAGTCGAACCCAAACCTTTTAAATAATTTTTTTATAAATATATATACCATATTCAAATATTCTAGTATTATTAAAAAATTTACCATGTTTTTATTTTCAATTTTGTTAATATAAATTTAATTTTTAAATGTTTCAAATGAAAAGTCGTTATACTTATGCCATAATTTATGCAAAATATAAGTATTTTGTTGTTGACTAGAATATAAATATAAGTATTTTGTTGTTGACTAGAAATATTTTGTTGTTGACTAGGAATATAGCAATTACTCGGGTGCAAAAGTAGAAGGCAACATTATCAGTAAGCACACACGCATGTACAGCATTTGCACGCATAAAACCAAATATATATTATGGTTTGCAGATGTATTGTCTGTGTTATCAGGTGTTGAACTTTGAATTTACCCATAAGTGTATGGAGTAAGCTAACACAAAAACGCGATTTTCTCGAAATGTGTATACCAAGGTTATTTACACACCCAGTCATTCAATCCAAACATGTTTTTAGAATCCCATTGACAAATTGTGTATGCTAACGTGTTGATATATATTTGTTTGGTCATTACTATGATGTTGAAGTAAAATAACTTGCCCAAAATGTAACTAGGATGTTCAAGAATAGAGGTGGCAATCACAGAGTAGAACTTTGCAACGCATTTGGCCAACTGCCAGATGTTCTGAGGACAATTCGATATCTCATGCACCAGTTTAACAATAACAAGAAGCACTCTAGTAGTCCAAACTTCAGGATGTGATTACAAATAGTTCTACCCGGACATTTTGGAGATTGTGCTGAGAGGAATGGTAACTAGAAGTATTCGCTGCACTATTATGCCGTGACTAACTATCCACGATCACACAAAATTAATTGCCCGACGGAGAATGGTCTATCTTTCAGACATGGAACAACTCGAGAATACAGGCAAGGGTTTCTTGCAGTGTTCATTTTATTATGGAGAAAACCAAAAAGGCGGTTCAACCAAGTTTCTGCTTATCAGGCGACTGAGTGTCTGAGACATGACCAGAGCATGCAGAATGCAGGACAGCATCGTCGGCATTAGAAAGAGCGATCGAGCCAGATCACCGGGACGTCCTGTTCTTTGAGTGGCATCACCATGCATCTGTAGTAGGAGATATGCATTTCCATACAGCTTCCATGTATAGGAGTCGATGCGAGATAAGACATCTGTATATTCCTGATCTGTCCGTAACAAAATCTTCCCCTGATTGTAAGCATGTGCAATGTGACGTTCCGGGGCACCTTTTGTTGGGGGGGGTAAGATCTCCAGACCCAAAAAGTTGGATCTTGTCGGGATTGATGGTTGGCTACTCGTATGTACTATATAGGCAACACACAAAATGTCCAGCCAATGCAAGTTTTCCAACGTGACCAGCTCCCACGACAAGGAATGGTTGGATCTGGAAAGTTAAAGTTGTTAAGCACTACTTCTTCACAGACCACTAAAGGCTGTTGTTGTATCACAACTGTTGTTAGTGCATGGAAGCTGAGCAGGTTGTCCCTCGCAGGTTGTGTAAGCCTCTCAGATTCTGCTTCTGGAAGTTCCAAAGGTGTTCAGCTTTATTGGTGTCAAGTCCATCTCACCTAAAAATTTGGCCAGAGACAGTGGGATTAGTGATAGCTCAGGCTTCAGCCTCAGGATATTCACCATTTCCATTATTCGACCTGTAGTGACACCACTGAAGTATTGCTTCAACAGTTTCCCGTGAACACAGATAATGGTCTTTGCATTCTGATAGATGAAACTAGTTGCTTTGTACAGCCCAGCAATGGTTTATGAGCGTTGCTTCCTCAGTACACCATGAAACCCTATAGTTTCTTCAACCAATATTTGCTTCACCTGGCCCGTAGCCAGGGGGTTCACGTGAACCCCCCTTTCTCCAAAATGTGAACCCCCCTCAAAATTACATCTTTAAAATGTGAACCACTAATTGTATTGCATGTTTCTCAAAAGCTGCTTGATAGTGTTCAAGCATTACAAGGAATGCCAAGAAAGCTTGATTTGTGCAGATGATAAAGGGAGAACCCTTATCTATTAAGTGATCATCACTGAATGTATGGGAACCTGACTGAAGGGTCATTCCCCAATGCCATGTGTGAAAAGGGCAGTCACTAGAGGAATGTGTGTCAAAGGACCATTGCATCCAATTAGCCATACAAAAGGACTTCACAAAAGTTCACACTACCCCAGAGTCTCCTGTTACGAAAACACATGGGGTAACAAATACACCAGACACCAATTTTACACCAAATGTAAAATTATACATCCTAATTGTAGTCGCTCAGAGGTGACAGGTGCAGACAAAATACTGGTGAATGAATGGGGTGACAATTATTTAACAATTATGAGCACATAAATTAAGTCATATAAACTAATTCATTCTAAACCACATGGTCCACCAATCTCACACCCACTTCATTGTTCTTCCAGTTATAAATGTAATCTTCTGCATTATGATCCCCAATGTGAACATACGGGGCTTTCTGCATTGTGAAAATATATAACCCCACATGAACTTGTGAATCCCCTATTGTGAAAAGCTGGCTACGGGCCTGTTCACGAACTTCACGGTGGTGATAACATGCTATTTTTCTAGGTCTTCAGCAGTTAGACGATTATTGGCCACAGCAGTTGGTGCACTTTTTGGTTTCCAAAAAATAAAACGTAATAAAGTTATGTCATTACTGTATGTCAATCCAGTGACCGCTGTAGACTCCTGTAGGGAGTCAGCGACGATGCTGTCCGGCTTTTATCACATACTTGACAGGAAAACAACTCTGTTCGGAGGAACAAAAGCCAGTGGGTTTAAAGACCATCATTCCGAGTTCATGACAGGTTACACATTTACATAGATTGACTGTTCGTAGTTCTACTGCTAGACCACTGCACCCCACCTGTAAGTCAGTGTTTCCTACTCTTCCTATTCGTCTAAGACGATCACATACTGAAATTTGGATTGTCAGAATGCTTCCTACTAAATTCCTCCATGTGATAGAAAACATTCTCGTTCCTCAGAACATCTGACAGTTGGTCCACTGCATTGCAGAGTTCTTCTCTATGATTGACAACGCTTTTCTTAAACAACCTATTCACCTTTTGGGCTAGTTCTACATCACGATCATGACTATAATTACACATGTATGTATGTGGGTTAAAAAACCTGTCCATATAGAAAGATTGGATGTGCAAACATGATATACCGTATTCGTTCTATTAAGCGTACATACCCAAATTAGCGTACACCCTCTTTTTAGTAGCATCCAACACCATGACGGTGATCTCAAAGCCAACCTTGACTGTTGAATCCATCATTGTGTTTTAATTTCTACCAATATAACACTAGATTCAAAGATTAGTGATGAAACAACACTGAAGCGTCCACCTAAATTATCACATTTCTACAGGGTTCTGGTATCCTGTTGCTCATATATGAGATGCATAAATCACTTGCCAGTCATATCTGCTGATATGGCTTTACTCGGGAACCACAGGAACCAAAGAAAATGAGTGCACACCCCTGTACGCTTGTTGGAACAAAAAATTTGACATTTTTATGTCTCAAATATTTGCTAAGCATACCGTACACTTAATAGGATGAATACGGTACATGTAAACACATTTCGATAAAATCACATATTTATGTTGGATTAGTCTATACATTTGTGTGTATATTCAATGTTAAGCATAAGTTAACACAGAAAGTACATGTATATTATGTCAATGGGATTCTGAAAACATGTTTGCATAGAAAGATTGGTGTGTAAACAACTTTGGCATACGCTATAATACATTTCGAGAAAACCATGTTTGTATGTTAAATTATTCCATACATTTATGGGTAAATTCAAAGTTCAACACATGATGACACATCTGCAAATAAAAAAATATTTCGTTTGATGCAAAGATATGATTACGTAGATGTCGCATAATAAAAACTATTTTTCACCCAAGTTGAGTTTATGACCTTCAGATTCAAAATCGAGGGTGGCATCCACCCACACCTTTTTCTTATCCTATGAACGGTCAACATAGCATGAACTCGTCATGTGGTTCTGAACATTACTCTAAACATCGGACAGTTGGCCAACTGCGTTGTAACTTGTAAGGTCTACTCTGTGGTTGTCACCTCTCCTTGAACACCTTATCCACATTTTGGCAAGTTCTATGATTTCCACATCACGTTCACAAACGAAGATATGTATGTTCATATCTTGTGTAGAATTTGTAAAATATGATAACATGCAAATAATGGATATGCCAAAAAACATACACATGATAATCACATCACGAGAAAATCATGTTTTTGTCTTTCATTATTCCATACATGTTTGTGTAAATTACAAGTCTAACATCTTATATTACAGCCCATACTTTGCCAAAGTTTAACACCTTATATCACAGCCAATACTTTCCCAAAGGTTAACACCTTATATCACAGCCAATACTTTGCCAAAGTTTACACCTAACCTTATATCAAAGTCAATACTTATCCAAAGGTTAACACCTTATATCACAGCCAATACTTTGCCAAAGTTTAAAACCTAACCTTATATCACAGCCAATACTTATCCAAAGCGTGAAAGCTTTGGTTTTCTGTAAAGATATACTCAAAAAGATTTCAATTAATAAAAAAAACAATTTGTTTACCCCAGTTGACTTCATGACCTTCAAAATGATCTTTAAATTCAAAATCGAGGGTGGCATCCACCTTAGTCTTTTTCCTCATCCTATGACTGACTGGTGCAGCATGGATGCCCACTATTAACAAACAATACCGTTAAAACTAATTCTAGATGACTTTTCATTGTTTGGCTGGTCCACTATAGGCCTATACATACATGCACACACGTGCGTGAACATTCTGTAACTTCTTTGTTTTAATTCAGGTATTTATTCATTTTATTTCACACCCCATGAGTGGTAGCCCTAATAACTGCAAGTCATGCAACATTCTTTCTTTGTGGATCAATAACACATTTCAATACACCTGCTGTAGGTAGTCAAAATAAATGTTACGTAATTAAATAATTGTCTATATAATTTGTGGGCTTTATATGCCAGTATACTATGCTATTAAACATAAAACACATAAAGACAGTGGTACTCGTATAATAACATTTTGTTTTTATTATAGTACAAAAATACATCTGCAACAGCGTTATGTCACACAAACAGTCTACCATGTATATACAACAAGAGTCAACAAGGTATAATTTTCAATATTAATAACTTATACCATTATACAACCCCCAGCAAAACTGGTTGCATATATTTACATCGGTATTACGCACTTGGACAAATAACACATTTCACCATGTGAACGACAATGTAATTACATCATATAGCCAAACGTTTCATGATATACCTAGGCATGACGAATGAGAAAATGTCTTATGATATTCAACAGAAATGTATTTAAAGGTACATACGATGGCCAAAATATGTTTTAATGAAACGCATTTAAAAAATACAATTTGACCGACAATTTGTTAAATTTGACTGTTCGTATGAATAACATGTTCACATTGGGAACATAATTTTACAGATGTTTATGATCACCTAATATATCTATCATATGACCCCGATATGGTTTGTCCAACGTATTGGAAATTGTGAATGTACAGAACAGCCAGGAAAATAGTCATGAACAGAAATTTTTCAAATTATAATGTGATGTAGTTCTTTGAAGCACATTTGGGCTGTCAATGTAGTAGAACAGTTGTCGTTTATGCTATATAACACATGATCAAATTTGTACATTTAAAAAAAGTAGAAATTTCATCACTACATGACAGTTTCTCGGCTCATTGTAGAATCCAGAATATCCTACACATATGAATGCTATGTTTATAATACTATTTTCTGAATTCCCAAACTCTGCAATTTCCATGTATAGTTTATTTGAACTCACACATGTTTGTGTACTAATACCGCAAGTATGTTCCAATTAGGCACTACATTTTACGAGACCTGTCTGACCCCACAAGGGATGGTAAAATCTTCAAACTATTTACACTGTCATTGCAAAAGTATACACACTATAAACACCTGTTGGAAGTTTACTTAGACTTGCCAGATGTACAGTACTTTTGCAGTGAAGGGCACATTCTCAGATTGTCAAAAACATCTCTCAAAAAGTCACAGAAATGAGTATAAAACAGCTTGTGTCATTATATATATATACATAAAATATTTACATACATTGCATTAATACAATTGCAGATATTTACAATAAAAGTGTAGCAGACTGCTATCACTGGCAGTGTAAAGCCATTCTACTCATCAAAATGGTTGAACAGGTTCTAATCTGCTCCAATTTTGCCCCACACACACTAAATGTGCCACTTATAAAAATCTTGCCTACTTTTGTGGTCATCGATACACCATGTAATGGCATGTACATATATATTTAATAAATCTATATATGATATTCATAAATTTACATCCGGATTAATTATAGCGTGTAATTTACACAAAGATAACGTAGCCATTTCAAGAGCAAGTCTGAAAAAACCTACATGGGTTTGTAGTTGTCAAGTGGTTAAATCTGTTTAGAATGGCAGATTTGCATTGACATGTCACATGCCAGTGCTAACCTTTCCATAACATTTCCACAAGATGGTGACAGATTATAAGAAACTCAGATTTTCAGACAAAATTTAAGACACCTCTGATACCAAATAAAAGACCATCATATAAACATGTGTTTGCAAAGAAAGAAATTATTATTACCTGGTTTGAATCTAAAGTCTCCGCAAGGTATGCTGATGGCATTCAAGTACAGCATTATTTTCTTATCAAATAAAAAATGGTAACAGCTGCCATAGAAACTACATATCTTAATGTGAGTATACATATTCAGTTAAATTTCTCAAAATCCACCCATTTTTGGGGTTTGTCGGGTGTTGTATCTATCGTGATGGTTACAATGTGCCGTGCAGGTAGCTGAGGTGCCAGGATACAGTGTGGAACTGCAGATCAGTGATGTACCAGGTATGTAACTATGTGGTGACCAATGGAGCTAACATAAGTGGTCAAATAATGGTATACAGGCATCCAGAGATAGATACAGTTAATGACAAATAGTCATTTGGTCAGATAGTTTTGACAGTTTCAACATCTGGGTTAGTAGAGCATTAGCACGTTATTTCATCATACTTCATTCAGATGGAAGCAGATTTGTCTGGGCAACTATTTCTGCTGTGACAGCATCTTGCAATCCTTTGGTTGTACAATCGCTCAACGTCACAAATTATGCGAACATTGGAGTAAGATGTCACATGACCCATGTCAATGACACACATTCGAGATGTATGCCTATGGCGTTGTCTAAGACCTGTCACATACGCATACACTCCAGGTGGTTGTGCGTGGAATGGTGGTGCTGCCACCTGTTGTCAATTGCAGCACATGCACCGACCATGTTTTGACCAAGACACATCACAGCTGTAGGGAATCCACTCCGTCTCTATGCGAAGAAAACCAAAGCACCATCCTTGACATGCACCAGCGGTTGTCGATATAAAATCAATGCAACAATGCTGCCCTCTGTCGTAAACAACAGACAAGTTACGGCTCCACAAACGCACAGGCTCACTGCTATACGTATTCTTGCCGACTGTTATTACTGTCTAACTTTGTGCGTGGGTGGCCGTTCAGTTTTGAATCGAGGATAACGTTCGTGTGTTTTGCCCGTGGCATTGGTGAGTAGTGGTCAATCTGTGAGTTTGATCCCTTTCTTTCGAGCTGATTCGTGCATATTGTTGGCTGTTTCAGATGGGCGCAGACGTCGCGTGGATGTCGCCGGAGACTGATGTGATATCCAACAAAGAGGCCAAGTACAAGGGAGATGACAATGCACAGCACTGTAGCAATGGCCATGTGTGACGCTGTGTAGATGTAGCCCTGGGAACTGTGGGACATCGAACCTGTATAACAGAAACATACTCCACTGTCAGCACGATATAATCAGCACCATCAGTATATGCAATATACAGCACTGTTAGTTTATGCTATACACACCAACACACATCCGCACGCACGCACGCACGCACGCACGCACGCACGCACGCACGCACGCACACATGGTTGTCAAACAGCAAGCCCTTACCTCTGACAAGGTAGTCAGTCCTTGCAGGTCTGCGGTCTACCTTACACATCAGCAGGGGGATAACACTTTGTTTCGCTTAATCTTAAGGTATTAGTGAATTAATTTTTAAGCCGGTACAACCATGTACAACACAAAAATCTTGAACATACCCTTGATAATAAACTATCATTTCATATTACCCTCATGTCAAATGATGCTTGTTAAACCAGAAAATACAAAAAATATTATAACAAAAGTTTCTTCCAAAATGGAATTATCACATCTAATTCCTTTAGTCCCCCATGAAATTGAATACAACTAAGGGTAAGCAGAGGTGCTACAATGCCTGCAGTTTGAAGCATGGCGAGAGAAAGCCAGGTAAGAGAAGTGTGGTTCTACTATTTCTCACAGGATAAGTGTGTTATGATTGTTAATAAGTTAGCTGCATTCTAAGGCATGTCTTCTAATGACGTAGTCTCTTCCAATGCACTTTATAAGGTTAACATGACAATCACAACAACTTCCTGTTGAGTTACTGAGACACATAACCAGTCTTGTATTACATCATAACCACACAGTCTTGTATTACATTACAGCAGTGGTTAAAATAAATACAAACCGGTTACTAAAACATCAACCCAACACAAACTAGGAAATACAGACACCATAATCTTATGCTATTTTATCTCATTAAAAACTACTCTTCGTAACCATGAGTACACAAAATGGCAGCTGTAGCTGCCTAGGACATGAAAGTGAGGCTCACCTGCCGCCTGGGGGATTTGTGGGATACGGTTGTCAATATTGGTAGTGTCCGGAAAATCTCTCGTTACCGGGATAAGCTGCTGGTCTGCAGGGGAAAGAGAATGTATGAGAAATCTCCACTTGTGCATATTCTATTATGATCATTACTCAGCATCCAAGATTCAGCAACTTTAAGTTTTAGCAGATCTGAATTGCCTCAAACTTTCAACAACTGAATCATGGGTACTCTAGAAGATAGCACAAGTTTTCCAACAGAAGTTTTAGGAATTTCTTAAGGATACACTGTAGATGAGCAACACATCTGGTTATCATTAATTATTATTATATAATCTATTCAATGGGAGTGAACTCTGTAGATATCTACGTTTGTGATTGACGTAAAGCTGGTGCTACTCCACCAAAATCGGGCCAGAATTAATTTTTAGATGTCAAATTACTTGATGTGACAGAAACTGAACACAAACATCTAGAGTGCATGCAAACTACAGGTTTAGTACAAGTTAGTAGAAAGCATAATTTGTTATGTAAACAAATTATATCAACGACCACCACCACAAGCAATGAAACTGGGAGACACACAGGAGGGAGAGAATGAACGTTGAGAAATGATCCATAAGCATCACCACCAGCCTCTTCCACACCATAAATAATAGTACCAAGTCCAGTATTCTCATATATTCCTCGAGCAAGCAGCAACAAATCTATAATAGGTAATATGAAATTTCTCGAGAGTGTGCCCGTTTTTTGAGTAATTTAGTTTGTCTAAACAAACTCTCTTTCAAGAGTAAAATGCATCAGGAAAGATGATACGCAATTTTTCATCAGTTGCAGTTTAAATTACAGATTATGCTTTGCTTGAGGTTGTTGAATTAATAAGGGTACAACTAAAATAATTATCTAAAAAAAAAGGAGTTATGTTAGTGCTGTTTTGCTGAACCACACCAAAAGACACTAAGCCAGCAATTGTTTCCTATGCTGTTGTTATTTCCAAGACCACAAAAGTAAGTATAACTAGTGAGACCGTAAGATCCTACACCATCCAGGAGAGCAACTTCTAACAACACTACTCATGACTTTGACATGCGGTGTACAGACAATTAAGTTGACCCGGTTAGATCGGGAGTGGGGGGGGCACTAGCGGTTACTATGACAACGGCAATGACCAGGCCGTGATCGCATACAACACCACGATGGTCAAAGCGTGTGAATTTCGCAGCTAAACGATGACGTCTTAATTACCCGGATTGACAGTAGGGGGCGAGCTGCCCGCTGACTGCAACTGGCCAGAAGATGATGCCACCGAGGATGGTGGCGGTGTACAAATGCATACGGGGCAAGTCAGCACCGGTGGTGATGCTGTGGTTGTGGAATTGATTGTGGACGTGGTAGCTGTGGCACGAGACAAAGGGGGCAATGAGTGCACATGTAGGGGGCACTAGTCACTACGACAGCAGGATTTCAAAACTACGGATGCCTGTGGGATTAAATGTTGTCTCATTGGCACTCATTCCCCCGGTGCACATTAAATGGCAGCACTATACATGGCATGCTGCTGTGAAATTACAACGGACTTGTTTATAAATTGCACTGTAGGTACCAGCACTTGTAACTATGTATGCACATGCGCAATTTCCCAAAAACCTTTTTGGTTTCTGCATAATATAAACTAAACGACAGGTAAATACTATAAAACTTGTCCACAATACAGAAACAATACACGGTTAAAATAGACATACATTTTATGTACAACTGCCCTGGTAGTGCCAGGACCAGCAAGTTAGTGACACACCCCTACTACCGTTTCGTTGTTTTACAACACACACATGAAAACAATGGTTGACAAAATTAAGTTTTCCAATTAGGAATCGGATGTAAGACTGCATAGATTAGTTAGTCTTAGTAAATTGTGCAAGACATGAAACATTAATAGTAGGTTGCCAGTGCACTAAAAGTGGATGTTTAATGTTAAATCTATTTTACCAACACAGAGCAGGTAGATATCGTAACTTGTTGCCGGACTTATTCATAGAGATGTATACATAGACAAAACATCAGATCATTTCTGTGTCCCAAGCAAGCAAAACGACAAATTCCACCAGCAAAACATACTGCAAATCATAGGAGACAGTCTCATGCAAAGATGACTTCTCTTCTCTTGCCTGCTCCAGTCGAGCACGATAAAGACAAATGACAGGCCCAAGACCTGACCAATCAACGAGTAAGACACTCACCTGTTTCGTGCGTAGTTGAAGGTTCATCAATAGGACAGCCTGGATGCGTGCCTCGCTCTATATTCTGGAATCTGCAAACCACGGACATGTTTCAATTTATTTTTAAAAGCATTATCCTACAATACATAAATCCAGACGACATTAGAATAACGTAATAGCTTGTACAATAATTTCACAAAATCTTTAAAAAATTAGCACAACAAAAATAGCATGTCATGGTGGATATAGGATCAAGTAGATTTTTCATGAAATACATTTGTAATGAGATGAATGGATAATTTTATAAAATCTACCCCTAACATGAAAGTTGTTAATTCCGCCCTAATATTCATGGTGACTTTTCAACTTTTATGACTAACAATACATGCACGATTCAGATTCAGTCAAGAACACATTGTCAGGAAAACCAATCTTAATTTTGTACTGCTGTGTAAATGTAATACTTTAAAATGGACTACGAAAGTTTATACAAAGCTGACATTGAGCCCAGCCCAGGTACATGTGAGAAATACTTTGAGATACATACCCTCTGCGAGATGTGCCACAGGCGTCTTTATGAAACGAACAATATGGATCTTGTAGTTGTACACATTGGCTGAAAAGATAGGAAACGCATCTGTTAAATAACATCCTAGACCAACACACACAAACAACTGCATCTAGTTAGATGTTAGCATAATGTACTTTTTAATAATTATGGTACCTTTTTTTATACATTTTACAGATTTAACAAGACTGCCACATTATCTCCAGATGGCAAGTGAACAAGGAAGCCTTTGGATTATCAAGTCCAATTTTTGTAAACTGCATAGCCCAATTAATAAACTAGTGTGTGAACTTCACATACCACATTATTAGTTATATAATTTATATCACAATCTATTCATCATCACACATTTTATCTACAATCATTACCAATAATCATGTCCACTGAATATAAGGAAAGCGTGGGTATTTACTGGAAAATAGGATTGGAAAGTCGTCTATTCTAACCCAAAACAAATTTCTCAGTTGAAACAATAAAGAATATCTTATCTTAAAGGTGAAAAATCTCCCAGCAACTTACTAAGCAAAACACCTACAAATGTATTACAAGAACTAACTAACACCTGCCACATTATTTGTTGTAACTTACTTGCATGTATAATCTGGATTGCAGTCGTAAAGTGGTATCGATTTTATTTCGTCTTTTGATATGACAATCAGCTTTTCCTCATCAAGGTTACTATTTCGGTAGACATGTATACTTGTGATTGGGTCGTCAAAGACTTTGTAGGTACGGAGGATTTGTGTCTCGATCTTTCCTGTGCGACCTTTGTTGATGGCTTTGATCACTCGACCGTCATCTGTAAAGACAACAGAACAGACCATGACAAACAAATAAAAACAACATCATAAGTATCTACTTTTAAAATATAAACAATAGTGTAAATGTCATTTATTACTTTATTAACATATTGAACTAATAATTTATTCAGCTAACCAAAATTTTGTTTTAAAATAGAAAAACTTGACTATTTGTTCATGAATATCGATATTAAGAAAATGGACATAACAAAAAGTAGCATGTTTTGTTTATTGTTTACTTGCCTGTTCCGACATAAAGAATATCGTAATATCGTTGATTGGCTGCAGAGACTTGCCAGTCGATGGCAACTGTCGTTAGCCGATATCTGCAAGAAATAATGCGTGGTAAACAACATTGGCCCCAGGTGACTCTGTCAGTACTCACGACAGGAACAATGATTGGCCAAGCAAAAAATATGTTCAGTATAAGTAAAATTTACTTCCTGAAACACAATCCTATCTAGCCAATAAAATCCTTGTTTATATTATGTTAGAAAGATTCGTTTTTGAATAATTCCTCCATCAACTATTAATGATGTGCACACTATACCTGATTGTCATTTATAATTTCCCGACTACAAGGTGTCAGTTTCAGACAAATTGTTTCCTTTCAGATTTATGATATATATATATATATATAAGTTAGATAACCATTACTGTGTATGTATGGTTAAGGTTTCTATCAAACAAGTTGTTTCTTTACAATCCAAATTAAATTGTTGCTTCAAAAGGTGAAACATTAAACCAATCCCATGTCTTGTGCAATCTTTATCACAAACTCTAATGACGTCACTGCCATTTCTCTTGGATGTGTTTCCAAGGCTATACTTACTTGAAACTTGTTTGAAGAAGTATTGGTTGTCCACCAAATGCTGGTACAGCTCCGTCCATCAGTGGGTGAGATTTAATGAAGTTTAATGTCTGGTCAGATATACGTCGGGAATCATTGGCACATTGCTGGAATCAATCATAGCTCCAATAAGGCTCTAGATAAGATCAAAAGTAATTTAATAGAATTTTTTTCATCACACTTGAAGAAATCTGTTCATTACGATTATCATAGTCTGCTAATGCATATTCTCTTTTATAATACAACTTTGTAATCGAATCTATGACACCACAGGATTGGATTTTAATGACCAAATGATTATTCCTATTCTGTTAAGAATTCAGTTTGACATTATCTGTTCACATTCTGATAATATATTAAACACATCTGTTGACTCTACATTGTCAAGACAAAATAAAATTAGATTGTCCATTCTAAACAATTTTTTAGCTCATCTTATTCCGACTGATTTCAAGACAAACGGGATCTAACTAGTTTCCTCTGTGACAT